>CM022540.1:19849819-20339819 GCA_012273795.1 Dendrolimus punctatus | reverse complement strand
TCCGGCATCAGTGATCAGGTTCCAGTCTTTCTTAAGAGAGCAGCAGCACATTTGTAGCAACTTTGGTGTTACAAATGTCTTTAGGCGATGGTAACCGCTTTCCATAAGCTGAAGTTATCAGCTTCGACTTTTTGTGGGTCTGGTCGAAATTCCTTGCCTTTTCAGTGTATCCGTGAATCGGGCTTATAAATACAAACATATATTTCATTTTAATTACGTTGATATTTTTGGAAATAAAGTTTTTTCTTTCTTTTCTATTTTCCAGTCGAGTTCACATCACGAAAGCGACTATGCTCCAACTTGGCGGACGATTCGAAGTGGAACCAGGAGACGGTGCCTCCAGAGAGGGTTACTTGGCTGACCACAAAGTGGAAACATACCTTATTGTACCACCTAAGGTAAATAATTCTCGCATGCAACACATCAAGCATCTTACCCATATTGTTATAGATATATATTGTTATAGACGAATAATAATTATATACAGGATACAAACGTTTAAATATCATCAGTTTTTTTTGAGGCGGGGTAATTGCATTTCGCACACTACCGGGTCCTTGACTAGGGATTAGACCAAAGTGACGAGAGGTGAGACCACGAATGGGCACCAGAGACAAATGCTTGTGTGGAGACTCGACTACTGCAATACTCCACTAAAACCACCCTCCTCCCAAGTGCCCCGAATTTATGGCAGGAAAAGAGTGAGACTTAGAACGTAGTTACGCCTACGCTGATCCTAGCGCGTCAATGCTTGGGAACGCCCGGGAAAGGCAAACTCACTTCGTCAACAGGGGTGAAGACTCCTCTGCTCCCTAGATGCTAGGAGGATACATACGTTTAAATATCATGATATTCCAACGATAGGTAATATTTTCGAGTCATTGTTTTAAATGTCGGTAGCGATTTTGCTTGTCTGTTGGTAACAGGCAGCGTGTATAGATATAATAAATATATTTAGATCGAATAAATTTCCTTGTGATGTGACTGAAATTGGTACTCAAATAAAATATCAAAAGGAAAAAATATATATAAACCTTATTCGATTATCGACCACAAAGAAAAAGCTTTTAAGGAAATACCTACTAAATTAACGTTTATTACGTTCTTTGAAAACTTGGTTGCATTAAGGGATTGGATTCCATGTAAAAAAAAAATATTTATTTATTTATTTATTTATTTACTTTCCACCAAACATAACAATAAAGCGGAAAAAACAAAAGAATATCTTAACTATGGGTGGAAAAGCCGGGAGCCCAAACTAGGAAAAAAAATCCTGTGATTATGGTACTCCTGACCCCTCACCACCAACTTAAAAATACTAGTATATAGTAGCTAACACTAATGTATGTAAAATATGCAGGTAGTTTAGGTTATATATGAGTTATGTGCCTGTGGTGTGTATGCATATGGGTATGTGTGTGTGTGTGTGTGTGTGTGTGTGTGTGTGTGTGTGTGTGTGTGTGTGTCTATGTGTGTGTGTGCGTATGTGTGTGTGTGTGTGTGTGTGTGTGTGTGTGTGTGTGTGTTGGGGGGGGGGGGGGGGGTTTGTGTGTGCGTATGTTTGTTGTTGGTATCCCATAATTGGAACTGTAAAGATAATTATTTAATAGGTTGGATAAGGTTTTCAGTGTTTTCATAATCCATTTTTAATAGAAAAGATTTGACTTGCTTTTTGAGTTCGTAGTGTTTTAATTTGTATAAGTCATTACTTAGCTTTGAACTTATTTTGTTGTATATAAAAGAACTAAGAAAACAAGCATGTTTTTGAGCAAATGTGGTTTTAAATGTTTCATTTACAAGTATTTTGCCTTTTAAACGTTTAGTGCATTGTAATATCGAGTTATATGGTAAGACACGATGTTGATGTCGACATATTTGTAATATGAATATTTGCCTTACAGATAGCACTTGCCACTCTTGATATAGTAAACTAGTAGGGTAGCGAAAAGGCCGTCCCAGGCCAACCTTTAAAACAGCTCTTTGCGCTTTTTCAAGTGGTAGTAGGTGAGTTTTATAAGCACCACCCCAAGTCGTTATGCAGTATGAAATAATGGTGTAGCAAAGTGCATAATAGATTGTAAGCAAATTTTTAATAGTGGCTGCGTGACGTATTTTTCGAAAAATAACAATTAACTTTCTCACTCTAGCGACTAATAATTGAATATAAGGCTTATATGTAAGTTGATAATCTATTATAATGCCCAAATATTTTACACTGTGACAATTTTCTAAGATTATACAAGCATTATTTGTTGTATTTGATGTGCAGGAGCAGTTTTTTACATGGGCTACTAGCTTAAGATCTGTGTCATTGTTTATGTTTTTTGCCTGCAGTGAAAAAGTGACAAATTTAGTTTTGCTCGGATTTATAGTTAATAAACTACTTGTTAATGATACACAAATATCTTCAAACCCCTTTTGTGCATATTTAAAGACATCATCCCAGCACTCGCCTTTAAACAGTAAAACTGTGTCATCGGCAAAGGATATAAGTTTGCCGTGTCGTATTTTAGTTTCACAGACATCATTAATGTAGGCCAAAAAGAGTGTTGGACCGAGAATACTTCCTTGAGGAACTCCGTAAGTGACGGGTATTTCTTGGCTGATGTAATTGCCTATTTTTACAGTTTGAGATCTGTCACTAAGGTAGCTCCTGAAGAGTTCAAGCTGTTTGCCACGTATTCCGAGACGTTCTAACTTTCTCAATAGAAGCGGGATGCTGACTGTATCAAATGCCTTGGCCAGGTCTAGAAATATCGCCAAACATTTTTCCCCTTGGTCAAGTGATCTCACTATATAGTCATTTAGGTTTGATACCGCATCTGATGTTGACATTCCACGTCGAAAACCGTATTGATTTTCTGAAATTAATTTATATTTTTCTAAATAGTTCACAAGACGATAATTTATAACTTTTTCAAGAATCTTGGAAATTGATGGCAATATAGAAATTGGTCTATAGTTAGTCAATTGTGATTTGTCCCCAGACTTAAAAATAGGATAAATGACAGATTTTTTTAACGCAGAGGGAAATACAGATGTTGAAATACTTAAGTTACAAATGTGAGTAATAGGAGCAACCAGATAGTTTATATTTTCTTTAATAATCCGCGTAGAAATATTGTCCAAACCAGTCGAACAATTTGATCGCAATCCGTTAATTATTGATGTGACCTCTTTTTCATCCGCACCTAGAAGACCAAAGGAGTTATACAATTTGGATGATTTCGCAACAGTGTCAGTGGTAACACCAGTCTCAGCTCGAATTTTTTCTGCTAACTTACTACCAACATCTGCAAAGTAAGTATTTACAATGTTAACAGCTGTATGCGGGTCTCGATAACGATGTAATAGGTCTTTTGATACAGACTTTTCGGGTTTGTAGTTTGTAATGTTGCTTATTACCTGCCAGGTTTTTTTAATATCGGTGCCTGCTTGTTCTAATTCTCTTTTTTCATAAGCGTTCTTTAACTTTCTGGTGAGATCTGTACAAAAATTCCGGTATCGTTTGTAAATGATATTTAGAGTTTCATCATTGGGATTATTTCTAAGTTTTAAGTGTAGTTTATCTCGATGACGGAAACATCGTAGCAGGCCCTCTGTGACCCAAGGTTTCATTGGTATTTTGCGTCTGTGGGTTAGCTTCATTTTAGTAGTACAATCATTAGTAATATTTTGTAGCCTATCTATAAATATATTCGTGGCTTCATTAGCATCAAACGTTTCTACAACTTCAGTGAATGATGTCTCAGATATAATTCTTGATACTTTAACAAAATCTATTTTCTTTATATATTCGCAAGATTTTTCATGTTTAAAATTATTTAAAAGAACTACAACTAAATCATGATCAGTTACAGTGTTGTTAATTACAAGTGTTATTGGGTCATAGTGTTGGGTTTTTATGAATGCATGATCTAGGCAACTCGATTCCCTTGTTGGATATGTGTGTGAGGGAAGAAGTCCATAAGAAGCCAACAAGTCCATATAGTCATAAGCTCTACGGTCATTTGCATTAGGACTAATATTTATATTAATGTCTCCTACTATCATGAGATTTTTATATTTATTTAATTGACTGAGTGTTGTATTTAGATTTTCTAAGAAAGCGTCAATATTAGTTTGTGCTGGTGATCGATACAAAGAGACTATAGCAGTAGATTCGTTTATTATTGAGACCAAACAATTTGCATGATTAAAATTTGGTTCATAAGTAGTTTCTTTGAGTGTCGTCTTAATATAGATTATAACACCATCATTTTGTAATGGGTTTTTAGTTGTGTAATAGACTGTATATCCCGGAATATCGCTAGGTACAAAATTATGAGATATCCAACATTCTGTAAGTATAATTAAATCAGGGTGAATTTTACTATGGTTAAGTAGCATTAAAAATTCATCCAAGTTTTTCGCGGCGCTTCTAATGTTTTGAATAACTACTTTTAATTTATTTTCACTACAATTCAAATATTGTTGACAGTCCTCGAAGTTACATTTGTAACACTTTGATGCTGATACAGAATCTATGCCATTACATATATCATTTACGTGTGTACTCATGATTATTGAAAATTAGAGAGTGGAGAGCACTCTCTTTTTTATAAAATAAAAACAAAAATATATAATGACATGAATTTCCATATAAAGTGTTGTCTTTAGTGGCGTCGAGGATAATATAACTTTGTAAAGGGGGTAACTAATGTTTAATACTCGATACATTTTACAAGTAGTCAAGTGTGTGTATGCTAGATGAATTATTGTGCGTATAAGGTGTGTTAAATGTTTGTATATAAGTGGTCGTGTGCTGTAATCATAACAAAAACTTATTCTAATTACTAACTTTGCATTAAGTATACAATATAACTGAGAACATAGAGAAAAATACAAATGAATATGATTTAATATGAAAATGTGTAACACTACAATGTTGTTAATCTCAATATAACGGAGCTGAGGTATGTTCCTGTTCAAGTTTTCTAAGGATTTTTTCCGATACAACTCTGATTCGTTTCGCACCATCTTCTTTTCGCAGGTATATCTGTCCGTATGCTGCCCAGCAGTATGTATACCTAAACTTTTTAGCAAACTCTCGGGCGCGAAAAAATAAAGTTTTAGTAGATTTTGTTAAGTATTCAGATATATAGATTGATTTATTTGGCCCTCCTAAACCAAGGTTTCCAGTATGTAACTTTTCTTTATTTATTTCGTTGTATTTCTTTAGTCCTTTAAGTATACGAGATTTTATATCAGTATTTGAAAGTTCAAGCAATATCGGCTTGGATGTCTCTGGTTTTCCCTGCAAGCGCCTTACTTCACGAATATCAGATGTTGAGATTTCAACATTTATTTTCTCGCAAACACTGAGTATGAATTCAATAATTTCCTTCTTCCCTTCCTTTTCTGATAGAGGAATGTTTCTTATTTCTAGTTTGTATTCAGAGATGGCGCTTTGAATGCTCATCATATCTTCTTCCAGCTGATTGATTTGAGTATCATGCAGTTCCGATAATACTTGAAGTTTTTGATTTTTTATTAACAAAGCTTCGTGTTTTTCAGATAAACTATTTAAAGTTATCATTGTATCAGTATTTGTAGTTTTAAGCGCTTTTATTTCTTCAGATAAGGCTTGGATATTTGTTTGTATTATGGAAAATTTCTCATCTTGGTCTTTTTTGAATGAAGAAAATAGGTTGGTTATATGTTCACTTATATCTATCCTGAACTTATTAAAATTACTTTCAAGTTCCATTTCTGTCCTTTTCCTAGTTCTCCGGGTTTTAACATTAGAGTCAGATTCCTGGTCTGTACCAGACCTACTAGGCTCAGAATTATATGCTGGCGGAATAAGTGCCATTTTAATTATTTTCTTTAACAGTAAATTAACTTAAATGACACTCTTGTTATCGTATCTCTTATTTGCAAAAAAAGAGTTGTGTATTATATTTACTTTGACAATAATACTTGCTTGAGAAAGAGGTCAGCAAAATTGGTCGATGGTCGATGAACTCGTACAAAAACACTATCCGTCCACCTTACTTAGACCTCTCTGTCCGACTCAATATTGTATTACTATTTATATTCAGTAAACACTCTGATTTAACACTTTCTTTATATTTTAATCGTACACAAATATAACTATTTATCGATAATAATGTTATTCAAACTTAAAATTTGTCTTTGAACACTGTTATCTTAAAAATTGTTTAGGAGCTACGATTGGATTCATATTTCTTCTGTAACATTTTCTGAGATAAAATTAAATATGTTATATTCATCCATAATACCAAAATAAAAACCTTTTTATTTTTATCTTTTTATATCACGTAGTCGCAGAGTGCTAGCTAAGACGAGTAAAACCAGACCTAACACGACGGGTCTATCTTGTTTAGTACAGGAGTTTCTATGGCCACTTTCCGACTCCATTATCAAATCAGCTGCATGGTACCATATTATTGCATTGTCATGCGATATATACATATTTCCAACCGATTCCACCCGAACTTACATACATACATCCAATGCTAGTTAAATATATATTTAGCGTCTACCAGAACCAACCTGGGTTTTCACGCCACTTGCAACCGTTTGATGAGGCAGTATAATAATAGTGTTACAAAAAATAAAGATATAGATATTTTTTCCGGTAAAATCAACAAATTTTGGCAAATTATTCTAAATTCATTTCAATCAAATCAACAGTAAATTCTTTGTATATATTATGTATAGGATATACCAAACACGCACACGCACACGCACGCACGCACGCACGCACGCACGCACGCACGCACGCACGCACGCACGCACGCACGCACGCACGCACGCACGCACGCACACACACACACACACACACACACACACACACACACTTACACACACACTTACACACGTCAACATTACAAACGTACTAATGAACTATCGTAAAAAAATAATAAAAAAATAAAATTTGTATGTTCCTTCCAGCACGATGTGACAACCTATAATTAAGTTTGCACTGAGACAAACAACTCAATGTTATAATATAAACAAATGTATGTATTAGTGTAAGACTTGTTGGTTGTACTCAACAAATAAAAATAATAATAAAAGCTTGTAAAAAAGTACATATGTATTTCTGTGAGTGGTTACTGGAAAGGGTGAAACAGATCAAAATCAAAAATATCGAAATGTTAAAATTTAAATTAACGACTGAAACTCGGTTGCCAACCTAAAGGTGAATACCAAGCAGATAGAAAGACAGAAAGAAACTTTCATAATAAATTAATATACTCTGTGAAAGAAACTCACGTAACTGAGACAAATGAAAGAATTTCAGCGTCGGATATTCTGCTTTGAAATCAAATAACTAGCTTAAGCTGACAGTAAGGCAATAAAGATAAATCCAATTTGTCCATCATCGGAAACGCGGTCAATCCACGACTAGGGATATCCGCGATATCCGACACTTTGTATCGGATATCGGATTTACGCTAATACTCGATGACAGATGAGGATGACAGGACGAGACATCTGGGACGCGCGATAGGTACGATCTAATAAAACACGATTTACGCACGAATCGAGTTTATCGAGAATATAGAAACTATATTATTGTTTTATGAAGTGTTCTTTTATTCAATAATAATAGCCCATTACATCCCACTTTTGGGTTGGGGCTTCTTATTTATTGCGGGACCGGACAGTATACCTTCTATGCCATCCAAAGTGAATGTAATTTCTATTTTAAATAACCCTAAATAAACATTATTTTCGTTCTTTCTTCATTCTTTTCAGTTATCTCGGAATGTAAGTTTTTTTTAAATAGGGCCTACTTAGCCCTGCTATTTCCGTTGAGATATTCAAGCACTACATGAATGGTTATGATAATAATTTTTCTGACATTTTTAATAGCTCAATGTCGAAATGTCAATTGTCAAAATGCTTATTATAGTGAAAATAGCTCATTGTCATCTAGAAATTGTAAAATTATTTATTTATTACTACTTTATATTATTTATTGAATTCAAACGTCTTTAGAAAAAAGCGACACTCAAAGAGATATTTAATCATTTAAACACTATGCTGATAAATACAGTTGGAAATATTTTGAAGATTTGGAGTCCATAAATGAAATTGAAACTAGAGCATTTGTTTTCTATTTTAGTTATCATAAACCTCTCGGGTCATTCGTTCAAAGTGAAAACATGGAATCTGAATGCCATGTGTTAAAATATATCTATATGAAATGTAATATTTTGCATTAAAATATAAACCTTATTAATATACTCTTTATTTATCTCATTCTCTCGTAGGCTACTTATCTGAAGTTTCACTTCTGCTGTGTGTAAATTGCACACACATTTATGTATCTACTTCCTTAAGATTGCTTGTAAATGGTATAACTATGTTTTATGCAGTGGGGATTGTTCACAAAAAAAATACCCTCTTATTTTATATTTTTATTACGTAAAATAGGGTATTTTAAGTTACTAATTTGAATATTTTTGTATTTTAAGCGTTAGTTTTTTTATAATTCGATTTTAAAATTATTTCTCCGATGACGTCATAAGGGTCAAGTTTACATTGATTTCTTTGCCTAGAAAACAAAAATAATAAAACTTTCTAATCATAGTAATCTGTGCTACTACTATTTAAATGTCACTGTCATTGCTCATTACGTATCGTGATCATTTTAGTGTTTTTGTCGCTCGGCTTATAAGTTTTCGTGGTAAACCATTATTATTTTCTATAGTTATCGTTAAATTTTTTAAAGTGATCTTTAGGGAAAAATCCATGTTACAGAACTTAAATCAAATAATGTACAGCTAGATTTTTTTACACCTGAAGCAGGCAAACAGGCAGACGGCCTACTTGATTGGATTTAGTAAGGTCAAATAAAGGTCAAACACATTTCTTACAAAATACAAGATCGTACGTTTTTTGGAATTTTAACTAGAGAGAAATGATTAGGGACCCTATTCCTCGAAACGGTTTTTGAAATAGCTAGATTGAAAAAAGTGAACAATCCCAGTTCTGTGCCTTTTCTACTATGTATAATGTTGTGTCAACTTGAACTTATATTGCTTTATTTCTCTTAATTGCATCATTAGCTAGTTTCAAGCAGATCCGTTTCAAGAGTGGTCTGGCCTGTTTATGTTTTAACATTGCATTTAGAGTCTGCTCTGATATTTCCATTTTTGTGGTTGTTTCCAGATTACTCCGAAATGTAGGTTGCAATCTGATGTTTTCCTTTAAGTAGTAATTATAAAATGTAAACTAGAAAATGGCCTAAGTGGTGCATGCTTCCCGGTCATAATTCCAACTCATGTCTCATTTGAAATATGAGTTTGTTACTAGACCAACTAAGCTAGCACGGTATTTATATTGTTAAAAAAATAATCATCCGAAGGTTAAATCCTGGTTCCTGGGTTTGCCTTCCTGTTTCAAAGCTAAGTGTATTTCCAAAGAGCAGATGACTTTTGTCATTTAGTTCACAAGTCAAGTATCTTCAAACACTCGTCCTACGTTCTCAAAAGGCGATAATTTCAATTTGTCCCCACGAGACGTCGCGTCAAGCTGTCCCTAGTGAACTCTGAGTGACTTAATTGAAGATCAAGCAGACGCTGGGGCCACTTTACGACGCAACTTCTAATTGCGGGATTATAGTACATGGATGGACGCTCTAGACTTTGAACTCGCGTAATTTAATCGGAAGTGACACTTTAAGGAGGGTTATGCATGGCATATTGTGTATACACTCAGTAACAAAAACCTTGGTTTCTATTATTATATTCTCGAAAGTAAATTTCATTTAAGAAATTGACATAATCAATAATTTAATAAAATTCTATAATAGCCTTGTTTGTACGATCAAACCAAATGAATTGTGATCCACTTCGCTAATAATTCCTTTAAAACCGTCAATAGTAAGATTTGTCGTACGTGTTGCACTCAAAGCTCAGAGAACTGCGCAATTTTAAACTTTGTTGTTATTGTACTAGGTATGTTTTAGATAAAACAGTAATTATTTGAAATAATTTGAATAAAAACTTCATGCAATCGTTTAAGACGTTTATTTTATTCTATTGCCCAGGTTTGTACACAATTGAGCGTAGTTCTTTTGAGTCTTTCCAACCTGCAAAGGTAAACTTCAATCAAATGTTGATTAAACTCCACAGTTCCACACACGGCCATCTAAATTTATTTTGGAATAAACGGTCGACTGTTATTGTAGGCGTCTCTGGGATGAGTTTATCTGTACTAGATAAATTCATCCCAAAGACGCCCATGTTTTTGTTTACTCCGTACAGTGCTGCCCAGATCCTTACTTATTTTGCAGGACTGTTATTTTTTTAAATTAAAAATAATACTTGTAGGATCTTTTTGTAACATCCATTGTGTGATTTTTAGTTTTATCTTTGTTTGGTACTAGTTGCGCCCCGCGTGGTGATAGAAAATCGTTATATTTTGGATAATTGACACTATATATTTATTAATGAGTAAGCTATATTATAGTAAAGATTTATAGCGGAGCGACGTGCGTCTGATATGTATCGTTCTCGCGGACGACTGTCGGTGGCGGCCGATCGCATGCCGTGCGAGTGTGCGATGACGTAGTAAGCGCTGTGCCTGCGCCGATTTCATTGCAGTCTGGCGAAACAAGACTCATGCCGCGGGTTTGCTCGTCCAATTAAAATTAATTATATTTTTATTCATTTGTATGTGGTTCCCACACTACTCCCTCGCCGAGACCGTTGCTTGCATAGGTCGATAGTAGTCATTAAAATAATTTAGTAGTAGTTAGTAGTAGTTCTTGCGTGAAAGAATAACAAACATACATCCATTCTTATAAACTTTCGCGTTTATAATATTAGTAGGTTTAAAAGTCACTTGTAATTTTTTTTGTAGAGAGCAAGGTGATACTTGCATTGATGTAGCAATAATAGAATTATTATTAATATATAATTTAACGTATTAGAAATAATTTATGACAAGAAATTTGTCAGAAATCATTTGTAGTAAAACGATAAGAGGGTTTACTGCCAAGAAGCGATTTTTTCAGATATGTGCAGACAAATATGTGGCTTAGTCGCATCAGAATCGCAATTTATTAAAGCAATGCGTGTACAGTTTTATCCGTGCAGGAACGGAGAAAGAAATCAATTTCCAGCGGCCGGGCGTAAGAGGCGACAAAACCCACAGCCAGGTGGTAGGGCATTTGCCCGACTGGATGGCTACCACTCTTGGTCTAACGTATTTCGCTATAACAACCTTGAGTTGTGTTCCGGCATTGGTGACAGCAGTGCATTTGTAGCACCTTTGGTGTTGCAAATGTCCATAGGCGATGGTAACCGCCTTCCCTTGATGGCCGTCTGCATGTCTGCTGAACTACTGCAATAAAGAAATGAAAAAAAGCAAGATCACCGTCGCATCCCTGGTAGAGAAATACAGTAAAAACCTGCAATTTGAAGATTTATTACTCTGGCAACATTTATTTCAACCTACGAGCTAATTGCTCGTCTTACGAAATGCTTCTGTTTATCCTCTTGACCCACTGCTTGAGTAGTATTTGGGTTCTATTACTGTTTAAGTGCAAAACATTTATGATATTGATGTTTTGTTTTAATTAAAAGAACTATCAATTTTTTTCAGTCTGTGGTGTGACTATTGGCTCTTTGTCTTAGTTATTAGACGGGTTAATACAAAGTTTAATTTACAGAATTTTTTTTCTGAATTAAAATAAAACCCGTCAAATACAGTCTAGAAATTCAAGTCACGAGTTAAGGTCTCTATTTTAACATCAGGTGGGACAGTGGTCAAACGTGCACCTATACATAAATTTAAAAAAAAAGTGGAAGAACGAATGGCAACGGATAAGTGGGGGGAAAACGAATCGCAACGGACAAATGGAAAAACGAATCGCAACGCACAAGTAGAAAAACGAATCGCAACGGACAAGTGGAAAAACGAATCGCAACGGACAAGTGGAAAATCTTCAAATGATAAGTGACAAAATGAATCGCAAAAAAATTTCAACTTGAAGTGTTACGGGCAGATTATAAATATACTTGTCCAATTTCAAAACATGCCCGTAAAACTTCAAGTTAAAATTTTGTTGCGATTCATTTTGTCACTTATCAATTGAAGATTTTCCACTTGTCCGTTGCGATTCGTTTTTCCACTTGTCCGTTGAAGTTTCACTTCTAATATGTGTCCCAGCACACATTTCGATTTTTTGCAGGTTTACTGCAAATTATGATTTGGTTAGGTTAGGTACATTTTAATGGTGTAATACGCTACACACGCACTGACTATTTTTTACGTCAACAGTTTTGCCGTTCGTTGTCGTTCACTTTGGTCGTGACTTTCGAAAAACTGAACCGTTGGCAAAGTTTTTTGTTAATTTGTTTCCTTAACAAACTCTCTATTTTTTTTTTACATAGACCACAAATAGTGGCAGTGATACCCCAGTCACGTGGAGAGCAGAGGTATAGATAATAAAACTACGTTTAAACGGTTTTCAGCGCGGTAATAAACGCAGTTTTATTATGTATACGAGTCCAAGGAGGTATTAGAGGGATGAGGTACATCCTCGCTCGCTTTCTCGTTTACGGGATTTCCCCGGCGTTCGGCTCACTGGGGCTTCAATAGCGCTTTTGGAGATATATAAAGCGCTTTTTAGGGCAACCCAGCTCCCAACTCTATTCTAACAACTTCTAGCGCAAAATCTTATGCTTTTTGTAATATGCACATATCGAATTAATTTTAAAGTAAATATACTAAAGTATTACTACTATACTAGTTATTCAGTAACACTCATAATTTTTTAACGCCTTCGAAAGAAACTTGATATTTCTCGTCTTCACGTTTTTGAAATTTTGGGTAATTGAACAGGCACATACACAGGTATTGCCTATACAATTCATCATCATCATCATCCGAGCGTTAATTCCCGGTTGCGTTCGGAGCGTTCACTCCGACGCCCAGGGTCCGCTTTCCTACTTATTCTACTCCACTTAGCGCGGTCTTCAGCATCCCCCGTTTTGAGACCATTGGCACGCATGTCATCTTTCACGATGTCAAGCCAGCACTTCTTGGGCCTTCCCCTTCGACCGGGACCTGGCGGAGGTGGTATGGCTAGACATTTGTATTTGTATTGCCTATAAAATTACAGTCTGCTAAATATTATTAAAATAAATAAAGTTAGATTGTATCTTGTAATGCGTTGATTGCCTATTAGTTTCTTTAGTTCAATTTGTTAGTAGTACTGACTATTATTTAACTGGTGATTATCATGCAAATTTCAGAAACCTGGCATGGCAGAAAACGGTCGCCTGTCGGTGTGCACTGTCGACCGAAAAGCAAGCATTGTATCTTCAATCTTCCAAGACGTGTCGCCGACAAAACCACGTGAAAACATCAGCCCAGCACCGTCACAACATAGTTTCATTGAAACAGAAGCACCCAAGGTTCTAAGGACCGAATCTATGCGAACAACATCTGGAGGTACATTTTTTTAGATCATATCTTTTACATAATCTTTACAGGATATAATTGAAGAGGTGATTAAGCAACTTTGAGAGTTTTTGAAATAGATATGATATTATTTCAATTTCAAGCTGTGAAAGTGGCTTTTATTTAGCTACTTTCAAATTCATATAATGCCTTAAGTAATCTGATGAACACGGTTTTGATGTCTAAAATAAGTTTTAGTTTTCCATTTTAAAGATCTAAGTCGACGAGCATCAATGAAAGTTGACGGCCCAAAGACAGTTGCTTTCGAAGGCAACCAAGCAACCAGTCCAGGCGAGGGTTTAGGCAACGGCACCGTTACTTCTGTGAAACCGAAGAGTAGAAGTGGATCAATTATTGGAGCTATTAGCCCCATTATGGGCACAGGTAAGTTTAACTCCTTACCTATGAATTTAAAGAAACCTAAACTAATATTATTAATGATGAAACCCAATTTTACACCTTGTTAACAATAAACAAATAATTAGATACAATAAGATTAAAAAACATTGATAATTATAAATAAAATATGAAAATATGAATGGCGGTAAGCGAATCAGATTGAACCAGAATACCAAAGTAAGAAAATGCAAAAAATCGTTTGATAAATATTTGATATATAGAGGATAGTTTTCCCCCAAAATATGGTAAGAATTCTCAGTATACATGTTCATTAGGTTTTCCTAGCATAACTGTGAGAAAATATTAAAATATTCCTTGCTTATATATTTACCACCAAAAAAACATATTAATTGAAAATGCTTTTTTCTTTAGAAGTATCAGAACGTTCTTCAACCGCATCAGACGTTGGACATCCAACTCTGTTACTTAGAATGTTAAGTACAATATCGATTGAATCTACAAGTCAGTTCTAATTCATCCTTTATTGTTGCCTGTCATCTTTGTATAACCATTTCGTTTGTTCAAGTTCGTAAGTCGTCATGTGGATAATCAGCATGATCTGTAATGTTTCACGTTCAAACATTTATTTGTTCTATCGATGGAAATTATTTATTATAGCTCACTTGTAAATTTTCATAGGTGACGGTAACTACTTTTCATTAAGGCCCACCTAATATTAACCTGTCTGCTATATTTCAGTAATATTATATATCTTATGGACTGTCCAAGGTGTTTGCATTCTGTACCATTCTTATCCTTGGTATATAGATTATTGGAATTAATACACCGGCATTATCTATGTAAAGACTCAGTTACCATATCTGTTGTAACTTTATGGTTATTTTATAACTATAGACTAGACCAGAAACAATTATTTAGTGCTGTGCTCTCTGCCAACATTTGGATTAGTGCTATAGATATAAAACTGGTATTTACCACCACATTGTGGATAACTTGCATCAGACTATAATGGTGGTTCAAATTCACACTTTCTATTAATTATATTATCTAATTAATTTTATCAACATGATATTCAGAATGAAACTTTAAAAAATCTGCTAGACATGTATATATTTATTGATTATTATTCAGATGCTATATGTTCTTACGGAACATCCCAAAACACTATAAATTTTATATTAATCTTGAGAGTTTGAGGCTGAATTTGAAAACCTTGTAGAAGAGTACTTATTATAGTTTTACCCAGTTGATGGTGTTAATGATTAACGTTATTTGGTTAGGTAAACAAGAGTAATGTATTATTATGCTCATTTACCATTAAAAGATATTATTACTCATAATATGTTGTAAATTGTTTATTGAACTAAAATTTCAATAGCATTTTTGTTATCATATTAATAAACTTCCCGGAAACATCATGATAGTTATTTTTAAATAGAAACATATTTTCGAATCTCATAGAGTTTCATAATTCTAAGACATATTTAATGTATATGAATAGTTCACTTTATGGAATGAAATCGTGTGACCAGTCACTTCATGGTAAGCTAAAACAATTATGTTTAAACTGTATTTTAATTAATTGCATTTTTCAGCAACCCCAGGCGTACCGACGAGGTCTCGACCTTCTAGCAAAATGACTAAATATGTGGAATGTTGGGGTGCGGATAAACCTTTTGCTAACATTACTGATTCAACCTTAGCCAAGAATATTGGAATTTCAGTAAGTACTTTTCAAAATATAGTTTTTGGTGAAATGTGCGACTATAGTATTGATCTCTTCTCACTGATTTCATAAATCTCAGATTCGATCCCTGGAAGAATTACTCTTACAAACAAACCTTAAATATTTCAGTTTGCATCTTATTGAAATCAGTTCTTGAGTTTTCTATGACACAAATGTTTTTGTTTGTACACTACTTCGTTCTATTACTATTTGGATTATTTAAGACTTTTAAATATCAATTTCATTTACTAGTAGTAGGAAATTATTTATCGTTTTACCTGAAATTACATAATTCTTTTTAATATCAAGTCTTGTATATTTATTTTTGATTAGTGTACGATATTAGTGTTCACTTTTGCAGAACTTAGTTTGGGAATTAGCTTTTGAAAATTATATATAATGATTTTTTTTCTATTTTTACAGAGTCTGGTCATGATTGAGCAGAATTTGCTTCCTCAAAGAAATACTTGTTGTGATTGTAGGTCAGTATCAAATCATTCAAAAACTATAAACAATACTAAACGGTAGCGGTACTAAGCAATACTTCCTAAATTCTTAAGTAAAAAAGGTTCAGTAATATTTTATGTTTATTAAAAAGTCCTAAAAATACTGTTTAGCCTCAAGATTTTTGTGTTTTCTCCAACAACAAAATCTTATTCTATGTTAGAAAAAACAGCAGTTTTTGCATGAATCTTGAATACGAAGATAACAATATAATATCCAGTTACGAAACTGTTACAATATAATGACATTGTGGTGCCTTTACTCGCCGCTATACTTTTTTGTTTAGTGTTGCAATACTCTAGGAATTAATTTTCCATGATCTATGTTTCGATGTTAGATCTTCCATCTTATGTAATGTTTTGCGCCTTACAGAGTAAATATAGATGTATATTTATCAATATAGTGGTGTCTTTTCCTCTATTAATTCCTGTTATTTCTAACTTTATAATATTGTAGATACAGGAACGGAGGATATCCAAAAATGATTTAATTTTCTCGTATATATTCGTTTATTATTTGTTACAATATTCGTTACTTTAAAAAACGTTTTTCGTAATGTACGTATGTAATGTAGTAACGTGAAGTTTGTGTCGTTTCTTTATATGTCACTGCTATTGTGACATTTACACTTGGACAATGTGTCAATGTCACAATAGCAACGATTCATAAGACCAAAGGCTTCGGAACCAGAACCTAAATTTGCTTATTGTGTCTGAATATACCGCCGGCCTTGGAAGAACCCGTTTCTTCCAAAATGTGGTCTTCTCGTCACTCGTCCTCAGGATTCTCAGATTGCAGCGGAAGCGGACAAATCTTCGTAAATGAACGTCTTAAGATGCCGTTCGCCATCCGGATATCAGCAACCCGAGATACGTCATCGTTGCCTGGGAAGACATTGACAACTCGGCCGAGTTTCCATTTGAGTGGAGGTAGATTGTCGTCCTTTATCAAGACAAGAGTATCCAGAGCAATCTCGCTTTGGTTGGTCTTCCATTTGGTTCTCGTTTGCAATTCCACCACGTATTCCCTAGACCAGCGCTTCCAGAAATGTTGTCGCAGCTGTTCGATTCGGTGATAGCGTGTTAGCTGAGAAGCCGTAGCCGCCGTCAGATCTTCACATGCAGGAGCTGCCAGAGACCGACCGATCAGGAAATGAGCTGGGGTCAGTGGAGAAAAGTTATGTGGATCTGTGGACATAGGGGATAGAGGACGGGAATTCAGGACGGCTTCGATTTGTGTTAAAACCGTGCTGAACTCCTCGTAAGTCAACCGAGCATTACCAACTATGCGTCGCAGATGGTATTTGCAGGAGCGCACCCCCCTCTCCCACAACCCGCCACAATGAGGAGAGTAGGGAGGTATGAATTTTAATTGAATTCCATCGTTTGACAAAGAATCAACAATGTCATTCGTATTTTTAGAAAAAAATGAGGGAAGTTCCTTTTCGGCACCTACAAAATTCTTCCCATTATCGGAAAGAATCATATCAGGCTTGCCTCGTCTACTCATGAAACGTTTTAAAGCGAGTAAATAATCTTTAGTAGTGAGACTAGTAACGAGTTCTAAATGAATTGCACGTGTAAGTAAACAAACGAATAAAGCAATATAACATTTACTAAGTCTAGTACCTCTGCCCTTTCGATCTAGTACATACACCGGGCCTATATAGTCGATTCCCGTTCGGATAAAAGGAAACCCGGGATCCAAACACTCATTCGGTAAGTTTCCCATTATAGGAGATAAAGTGTTACCTTTATGCCGAGTACACGTCACACATTCGCGAACTATCTTTTTTGCTAAGTTTCTTGCACCCAGTGGCCACCAACACTCACGTATGTTAGCCAGGAGAAGCAAAGGGCTCGCATGAAGTAGTCTTATATGTTCGTATCTAAACAATAGTGACGTAAATCTATGTTTACTGCACAATAGAATGGGGTGTTTTTTATCGTATTGAAAACTAGACGAATTACTAAGCCTACCACCGACTCTAATTATATTATGTTCATCTAAAAATACATTCAAGCCTAAAACACGTTTAGTGTTTTTAGTCTTCAATGTTAAGTTGTTTTGTAAACAATTATGCACATCAGGGAAATAATGCATCTGTGCGATTTTAACTAATAACCGCTGCGACTCGTTCAGCTCATCGACAGATAGCAAACCGGTTTGGCATTGTGAGCGCTCACGGTTCATGCGTATATTGTAAACAAAACGAAGTACATAGGCACAAACTCGTTTCATTTTAACAAATGATGAATATCTTTCGAAATCAAATAAGCAATCGATTAATGTCGTAGTATTTATTTGTGTAGTTTTCCGTAAATCCGGTAAATTATTGTTGTTTAAATTGGTGTAATCGCAATTATTATTTTTATTTATAAAATTATGATCATGTAAATAAAAGGGTCCTGACCACCACAATTGACAGTGAATAAGAGACTTGACACCTCTAGACAGTAGGTCGGCAGGATTATCCTTGCTATTTACATGTAACCATACTGAGTCGCCTGTCAATTCGTTTAATTCAGTTACACGATTTTGAACAAAGGTTTTTAACAAATGGGGTGACATCCGTATCCAGCCCATTACAATAGTCGAATCCGTCCAAAAATAAATCTTAGTGAACGATAACTTTAGCGAATTAATTATTTTCTTATAAAGCCTTGCTCCCAGCAGGGCACCGCATAGCTCAAGTCGTGGGATGCTTATTGTTTTTAAAGGTGTGACCCTACTTTTAGCACATAGCAATCGAACAGCAATTTCTGAATCCAAATTATTATAAGTACGTACATATGCACATGCTCCATATGCACTCTCGGATGCATCTGTGAATATGTGCAATTCTACATACTGGGTATTTAAACATCCAAATTGCCGAGGTATACGCAACTCGTTTAAATGAGTTAATGTTTGAAATAAAATTTACCTTCTTACATTTAATTTATTAAATCATATTTTATAGTTTGTATTTATTATTGTCGTGTTTTAAAATATTATTTGACACAAGTAACTTGTTTATTTCCTAGAATTTAAGATGTTGTAAATCTAATGAATTACTGAAATTACATTGAACTTGGTTTATACTCGAATGTTTAGAGAAGATAGGGCCAGAAACCACCCAACCTAACTTCGTATTTAATAAAAATGGACCTGAAGGTAAACGGATTTTATCCTGTTCTAAAAGATCCCAAAATATATCAGCACCGATTAATAAATCTATGTCGGAAGACAAGTTAAAAGTGGGATCTGCTAGTTGTATATTCTCAGGAATATTTAAATGTTCGCATGAAATGTTTGTCATAGGCAAACTTGAGGTTATTTGAGGTAGAACTAAGCAAGATATTCGTTTATTAAAATTACTTGTTTTAGAACGCATAGAAATAGCGCATGATTTATTCGTATGTGTGAGGTTTTGACCCACACCCGCTATTCGTATAGTGGACTGTGTAAAATTCGTATTTAATCGTTTAGCTAATTTTTCCGAAATTAAGCTATGTTGGCTGCCGCTGTCCAACAAAGCACGGGCGACATGATATCGATTGTTTTGATCCGCTACTTCGACCAAAGCAGTTGAAAGTAATACTTGGTTAGACAAGCTCGTACTGACCGTATTGTTGTTTATCGCATCGGAGTAGTGAGCCGCTGAATGCATAGCCGTGCATGTAGGAGCGCATGCCGAAGTGCATACATTCGTATTGCTGCTACTTTCGCTATGTTCGTTTAAATGTAATAAACTATTATGCTTTTGTTTGCATTGCTGGCAAGGGCCGAATATACAATCTTTGATTGAATGCCCGGAACGCAAGCAATTGACACATAACTTATAATCGTTTACTAATTGTATTCTATCTTTAATTGACAAATTTAAAAACTTAATGCATGTAAACAACTTATGATTGTTGTTACACATAACACAATTGCGTTTCGTTTTATCTATGTTTTTGTTTTTATTCGAGAAATGTTTATAATTGTTAGAGGTAGATACATAGCTATGAACTTGATTATGTTTCGTTTCGTTAATATTCGATTGATACCTTGACTGTGGCTTGGAATGAGTTGCATTGATCATTTCTAACATATCTGCCCTATTTCTAAGAAAAGTAAGAAGATCTTCTAGCTTTAATCTATTTGAGTGACACATAAGAGAGCCTTTGTGGTTCTCCCACTCACGATCAGTGACAGGATCCAACTTTGTGACGACTAAATATATGATTAATGTGTCCCATGACTCAGTCGGTTCGTCTAGTGAGTTTAGAGCTCGTAAGTTTCGCAAAACTGTATCAATTACTTTTCTTAACTGTAATGGCGATTCTTGTTTTATACACGGAATATTAAATAACGATTTAATATGATTATGTACTAATAGTCTATGATTATGAAACCTATTCTCCAAGAGCTCCCATGCATGAGTGTAATTAGAAGCAGTGAACTCTAATGCACTTATAACCTGTAAGGCTGTGCCACTAAGTGAAGATCTCAAATAATGAAACTTATGAATAGCGTCAAGATCTGGCCGTTTATGAATCATAGTTTCATACGAGTTTTTGAATTCTAACCAGTGATCATACGATCCATCGAAATTAGGTAGCTTGATTTCAGGTAGTTTTACATTTAAAACTTTCGTATTTTCGTTTAAAATATGATTACATTTTTCATTGTTCGAACTATCACTAGTCTCAAAACTTTCGATTAAACAAGAAGCTGATGCTGTTGTACTAAAATATAACGATTCTATAGATTCAAAGTATTCTAAATGACTAACAATATCTACTTCAGGGCAATTTATTTCTATTTCACTAGCAATATTATTTAATTTCGTAAAATATTCGCTGGCGGTTTGTAATCTCAATTTCATTTCAGCTACTTGCAATTTAGATAAAAAGGCATCTTGAAATGAGTCAACATATTTTTTGAATTGAGTTAACCGTCCTTTCAAATGACCTCTTTGTCTTTTTAATTCTGAAATATATTCGTCTTTCGACTTTTTCCTAGGAGAAAGGGATAATAATTTAGAAGTCTCCTCAGTCATTGTGGCGTTTTATGAGAAAACCGAATGCACTTACTTGCAAAATCACCACCTACCGACACAAAGAGTATGACGCGTCGGCCGATTCACGCAACTGAAATCAGAAATAAAACACAGTTTTAACACAATTCACGTTTAGGATGGGTAAAAGATAGGATATCCTGACCGTCGAGTATCGTAGGCCTTGTAGTCTCGCTGTAGGTCTTGTAGTCTTGTCGTCGAAAAGTCTCGTATATTGTGCAGATCACAGATGATTATTCTGCCGTATAATCCGCTTCGCTGGTTCACGATATTTCTCTTAATCCGACTCGCAGGAACAAAATGTAGATACAGGAACGGAGGATATCCAAAAATGATTTAATTTTCTCGTATATATTCGTTTATTATTTGTTACAATATTCGTTACTTTAAAAAACGTTTTTCGTAATGTACGTATGTAATGTAGTAACGTGAAGTTTGTGTCGTTTCTTTATATGTCACTGCTATTGTGACATTTACACTTGGACAATGTGTCAATGTCACAATAGCAACGATTCATAAGACCAAAGGCTTCGGAACCAGAACCTAAATTTGCTTATTGTGTCTGAATAAATATAATAATAGGAGATGTATCATCATCTCCAAAGTGATATATAATAACATCAAAATCTTTTCCAGCACTAACACAGAAGGCATGAACCGGATAACGTTGTGGTTCAAGAGCAGCTCTCAGGAGTGCCAGTACCGCGATCAGGCGGATAGCCAGTTCAAATACAACGTCGCCTGCGCAGCGTTGCTCTTTATCTTGCTTGCGTTTATACAGCTGTTGACTGTGCCCACGTTAGTATTTTTATGTTTTATGCTTCTGCTCCATGTGGAATAATGTTATAGTTATTGACCGTTCCACGCAGATGTAACGACGCGTTTAATGCGTTACAAATTAAATGTATATTAATGTAGCTATTGGTTAACGGCATTCTTTTTGATGCTATAAATAAGACGCATTTGGCCACAGTCAATAACTAGGATATTATCCCAGATGGAGGTTAAGCATAAATAACTAAATCTAGTGTCGCTTTCCTTTGGCTTAATTTAGTATTAATAGATTTCAGTCAGATCAACTGAAACAGTTTTAATCATTTTCCATTCCGAGTCAAAACTGAAGATACGTATTTAGTCTCGGTACGTAACGTCGTTTCTGTGGGATATATATAGACGTACGTCTTCTTCCTGGCGCATAATAAACGAACTATCACTGGTACATGTTAGTTTGTGCCAGGGACTTAGCTACCGCTGTATCAGCCGTGTCAATGATACGGGCCCCCCAGGCTACAAGGGCCCGGATAGTGTGTAAGCAAAAATCATTAAAATATTATCTACAATCTTTTATATATTAATAAAATATTTGAGAATAACTGCTGGGCCAACAGGTATGGCTATGAGGTTGGTTTTTATTGTATACAGAGGCAGAAAATCTGAAATCTTCTTCAGCTATAGATGATTCGATAAATTAGCTTGTCGAAATTGATTGATTTAATTTGTCTAACATAGCTCCTATTATAAGTAACAACTTACAATTAATATATAATTATGTTAATTCAATGCGATCATTTTTTGTTTCTTTTATTAAAAACTTTACCCTTCCTTTTGGCCTCACAACACATTTTGGTACTTTGGTTTTGGTATACTATAATTCTTTATTTCCTTTTCCCTAAAGGCTGTGACTGTTAATTTAAAGTAAAAAAATGTGTACGCTTTACAGGGGAATAATCTTATATGCGTCGTTTGGCCCTACGTTAATAATGCTTGTGGTATTTGTTTACCTGTCATGGTATGATGGGAAAATGTTGAGAAGAGGGTTGCGGCCGCTGTCCGACGTGCCGGTATTAGCTGACGATCTGTACGCTGACAATTGTACGAAACCTGGTCAGGTCAGTGTAAAAACCTTTATATCTTGCTATTTGGCCTATAAAGCGTACATTTTAGATTGGATTTTCCGGGGTCAAAAATATCGATTTTTTTATGTTTAGATACCTTTATTATTTTTTTATGATCCCCGTTACGTAGTATCATCATCCGAGCGTTAAATCCTGGTTGCGTTCGGTGCGATAACTTCGACGCCCAGGGTCCGCTTTCCTACTTTTTCTTCACTTCGCGCGATCTTCGGTATCCTTTGTGTTGAGACCGTTGGTACGCATGTCATCCCCCACAACTGCAAGCCAGCATTTCTTGGGCCTACCTCTTCGTCCGGTACCTGGCGGAGGCGAGATGGCTAGACATTGGTTCCCCACGTAACTAGCCGATTTCCGTAAAACGTGGCCGTGCCAGCGTAAGCGACTCTCCTGCAGTTTGTCTGCTATGCCACGGACGTGAAGGCTGCCGCGGATGCGGGAGTTCCTGACGCGATCCTTTTGCGTGACACATCCACCGAAGCATATTCATTTCCATGACTCGCAGCTCTTGCTTGTGTCGCTCAAGTACAGGCCACGCTTCGCTTCGCTTACGTAGTATATAGGACTCAAATTAAGATTTCACTATCATAATACAGTACAACTTCTGAAGTCGAACTTGAAGGGAGACACCAAAAAATTCAAACTATGAAGGATTTCAACTTAAGAGCGAAATTTGTAAGGAAACATTCGACTTGTAGAGGTTAAGATTTATTTAAATAATCGAGTTGGAAAGGTTGTAAAATTCAATATTGCGATGTTTGAGATACAGAAGTCGGATTTATATTTTCGACTTATAGGGCTCTAGAGACTTATAGGTTCAGATTTCGAGCAGCGGAGGTTTTGAGGTTGAAGGGAAGGGAGCTCAATTTTTTTCAAGTTTGGGAGGTGTTAGACTTATCCGAGGTTCGACTTAAAGAGGTTCTACTGTAAATACTTTTATATCATAATAAAACTAGTATTAGTGTTTTTAATAATAATTTCTTACGGTTAAATTGCAGGTGGTTGCCAGTAATCGTTTTATACGGTTGACCATGTTTTTGGTATCAGTTTCACTTATTGGTGCATGTGCAGTCATGAATTTAGTAAGTTTATTCATAATAAATATAAAATTGAATATAAGTCGTGGTAGCTTAGCGGATTATGGGTCGCAAAAGAAACATGGGTTTGAATCTAGGCCGGGAAGCAGGAAAAGCAAGGTTTCCAACTCAATGTGCGTATTGTTGTAATTACAACGTGTCGACGGTGAAGGAAAACATCGTGATGATAACCGATGTGTCAAACCCGCCAATATGCCTTGGGAAAGCGAGGTGAAACAATTTTCAATATGAATATTATGTATTCCGTATGACAATATTATTTCATATTCATAGTTAATTTTTATATGAAGCCATAAAGATATAATAAACTAGGATATGCCCACGACTCCGTCCACGCTTGAGTAAAATTTCCGCGCAATTCACAGGACCAAAAGTATCTCAGAATTTAAAAACAATATAAGCTATCCTTTTAGTCAAAGACAACTGTGCCGGAATAAGAAAATTTTTACGCATCCAAACAACTACAAAACCATTTCCAGAAAAATTGCCGTGGGATTCCCGGAATAAAAAATATCACACATTTTATGATATAAAAGTTGCTATCGATCAGTAAAAAAATCACATTGGAATTATGTAAGTCTAAGCATTTTTTGTTGATCAGCGAAAACGGCTTCGAAGCGACCCAGTTGTTTTTACGTGAATTCTGAACAAACAGACAAGAAATCTAAAAAAAATGCATGGTGTTCTCCATCGTTTATATAGTCACAGACACGGCATGTTTAGAATTTTATAACATTTAGACGTATATAGACTCTATAGCGTTCAATCTATCTCTAATATATAAAATTCTCGTGTCACAGTTTTCGTTGCCATACTCCTCCGAAACGGCTTGACCGATTTTGATGAAATTTTTTGTGCTTATCCGGTATCTATGAGAATCGGCCAACATCTATTTTTCATCCCCCTAAATGTTAGGGGTAGTCCACCCCTAAATTTTTTTATTTATTTTTAGACAAAATTTTTAATTTCTATTTTTTTATGATACAACATACAAAAATACATACAACCCTAGATTTTCAACCCTCTACGATCAACCCCTATTTTTTACCGGGCAGGACGACGTCTGCCGGGACAGCTAGTTCCCTATATATGTATGATATGATAGTGGCTTTTTATAGCTAGTCATGGCCAACTGACTGGTTTTAGCTTAAGAATATATTATCTTGATGGATTATAATAAGAATCAAGTTTCTTTATGCAGTTTCAGGCATACGTCATGGAAGACTATACCATAAGCCAAAGAAACTTAACACAAAGGAATTATACAGACGCGGATCCATATGTAGTTAATTTTAATTCAACATCTGATTTGGACGACTCTAATCTCATTGAGCTACGCTTTTATAAAAATATTGATGCTGCTCCGGTAAGTCAAATGACTAGAAGTTTTAGTTAAAAAATGCAAAAACTCAAAGTAATCCCAATACTTATACAAAATATCTTTATTAAGCCTTTTTAAAAAAGTAAAAAAGACAAGAAAGAAACACTTTCTAGACTATTATAGAGGCTAAAAGAAATTTTCCTTCAGATCATCCTTGTTATTATACGAGAGAAAGATGCTAGATCTGCTACTATACTCAACTTGCGGTCAGTCGTGCATTTGTGAGTGGCCGGACTGATACAATGCATACTTCTATAATATGGTGGACTTACGACGGTAACCATTTATGGCTCAGGGGCCCAATTCTACTATTAGTATCTCGTCAAAATCGCCGTACACTATGATCTCAATCGTAGTATTCGCTGATTTCGGTATTCTGTTAACTCTAATGCTGTGCTAGTGGCACGCCAGTCTAAAGTAAAAACTCTAAATATAAATGTTTAAATTTTTAGCAGCTCCTCAATATTTATTTCGGCTAACGTCATTTCTACTAATGGTAATAGCAACTGTTTTTGCTTTTATTCCTTCGCGTCGTTATGGAGAAGATATCATGGGTTCGTTCATCGCAACGGAATCTGTTTGCTCTACCCTAGCATTAAAAGAATACCTTAATACTCGCAGTATCTTATTTAGTACATCTAAGTATGTGGCACTTATATAAAAGATTGAGTATTGCTCTTCTAGACCGTTGTTGCGTATCTAAGCATTGTAGGGCCCTATTTTTCATTTTCATTCTCAAGTATTTTAATATATTTTTTTCAGAGTTACCTTTACAGTTCAGTCCTAACATTGGCCTCGATATCAGTGTTCCTAAGAGTGGGTTTTGTGTTAAAGTTCGTCCTGATGTGTTTCACTTTAGTGTTTCACATCACTCTGTTTGCATCAGCTGAAATATTTGACTATTACCACAAGAGAGATTTCGGTAACGAGTAAGTTTATTATTTTCATATTGTATAATTTAAGAAATGCACCTCTAAGAGGATATATGTGTTAGATATTGTAGTGATTTTCATAAATGAAACACCGAGTTCTAGACAACAACTGACTTTAATGCATATCATTCACATTCACGATATCATATTTAAAACTACCCACAACATCTCCCCCATATTAAGTTAAACAATATATAAGTATTTATACACTAATAAACTATAAAAACAATCTTACACTAACACTACTTATGGATGACATCAAAATACACATGCATGATACATTTCTGTGTCTTACAATATACTAACAATTTTATATGTTTATATATCTTTAGTAAGTTATATGTTTCTTATAATATAACAGTTATGTATTATTTATCATCTATACCCCCCTTCTATTCTTTCTATTTATTTTTCCTTTATTAACTTTAACTTCTTTCCCGCTATTAATTTTGCCTTTCTTTGAGGCATTTCTGATAATTTATGTTGTACAGAAGCAGCCGTGTTATTATGGTTTTCATTTTGAATTTCGGCAGCCTCTGTGCAACTGACGTCCGAATCCGCATCCTCGAACTCGGTGTCACTGTATTCAGAAGGACATGACTGCTTGGAGTTCGACGATGATGGACGATCACCCGTATCGCATTTTATAAGATGACGACGATTGCGTCTAAATCTGCTACCTATTTTATTTTGTACGATATAAGAGCGCGGTGTATCGGCCTCCCCTATTACCTTAGCGCGACATCTTCTTTTGTCTTCTACACATATCACGTCATCGCCTATTTTGAGTTTGGGTAAGGCCTTACAATGTTTATCATACATTTCTTTAGTTTTAGATTGCTTCTTTATCATATTTTTATATTCTGCCGGTTCAACAGATTTTGGTTTTAGTAAGTCCAGATGCACCGGTAATCTGCATCTCAATCTGCGGCCCATTAAGAGCTGCGCAGGAGAGCTTAAACCATCCCTCGGTGTATTACGAAAATTAAGTAATGCCAATTGAAAGTCTGAATTGGTTTTTATGGATTTTTTTAGCATAGTTTTAATTGTCTGCACGGTACGCTCACTTTTTCCATTTGCTTGTGGATAATGTGGCGACGACGTAATATGATTGAAGCCCCACTCTCTGGCAAACATCCTAAACTCATTACTACTATACTGAGTCCCGTTATCGCTTATTAGGGTGGCTGGGATACCGTGACGTGAAAAAATCTCTTTCATATTTGCAATGACGGAATTCGATGAAATATTTAGCATTTTACACACCTCCACGTAATTTGAATAGTAATCTACAATTATTAAGAAATATTTTTTATTAACTTCAAAAATATCAGAGCCCAGTTTGTTCCATGGCAATTCAGGTATTTCAATTGGTATCAAAGGCTCCCTAGCGGGTGCGTTTGAGCACTCTTGACAGGTGGGACATCGTCTGACATACAATTCAACGTCACGACTCATGTTTGGCCAGTACATGACTTGCCTCGCGCGCCGATTGCACCGGTCTATCCCCATGTGCCCTTCGTGTACAATACTAAGCATTTCTTTTCTTAACGATTGTGGAATTAGTACTAAACCATTTCTAAATATAACACTATCAACAATGAAAAATTCATCTCTAAACGACCAAAACAATTTTAATTCATTGGCAACTTGTGACTTATGATCGGGCCAACCTTTGTTTATGTACTCAGTCAATTTTAAACAAACAGTATCCTTTTTGGATTCTTTTTTAATGAGCGACAGTTTGTTGTTAGAAATAGGTAAACTATTTATAATCATTTGAATTTGATATAAATTATTCTCATGAACTTTATCGCTATATAATTCTGGCAACGGCGCGCGGGACAATGTATCCGCAATATACATATACTTGCCCGGCTTATATGTCACTATAAGGTCATAATTTTGTAACCGCAACATCATATGCTGTAAACGTGCCGGGACGGACATCAAAGGTTTCTTAAAAATACTCTCTAATGGCTTGTGATCCGATTCAACTACTACT
The DNA here is from genome assembly GCA_012273795.1 of Dendrolimus punctatus. Taxonomy (NCBI): domain Eukaryota; kingdom Metazoa; phylum Arthropoda; class Insecta; order Lepidoptera; family Lasiocampidae; genus Dendrolimus; species Dendrolimus punctatus. The sequence continues at coordinate 20,311,366 of CM022540.1, read as the reverse complement.
CTTTGTTTTCCGAATATATATTGATGAAACCGCTCACATGCAAACACGATTGCGAGCATTTCCTTCTCGACCTGGGCGTATCGGCGCTGCGCGTCGGTGAGCGTGCGCGAGGCGAACTCAACCGGGCGGCCGGCCTGCAGCAGGACGGCGCCCACGGCGTCACACGACGCGTCCACCGACAGCCGCGCCGGTGCGCCCACGTCGTATAGCGCCAGCACCCCCGCACTACACACGCACTCTTTTAATTCTTTAAATGAGTTTGCCTCACTCTCTTCCCATCGCCAAGCATTCTCTTTTTTGAGCAAGTTAGTCAAAGGTACTGCTCGTTGAGAGTAATTCGGTATAAATTTAGACAAATAGTTAACGGCGCCTAGAAATCTCTCTACCCCTTTTTTATCAGTCGGCGGAGGCATTTCCCTGATGGCCCTGACCTTCTCGTCATCTGGCCTTATGCCGTTCTCGTCAAAAATATGCCCTAAATAATGCACCTCTTTCACTCCTATCCTACATTTTTCCCTATTAAATTTGAGATTAATTTCTCTGGCTCGATTTAAAAATTCTTTCAATCGTTCATCGTGTTCTTTCCTATTACGACCCCAAATAATTACATCGTCAATGAAATTATCCACTCCTTGTAAGTTTTCTAACAACTGGCGCAATTTCCCGTGGAAAACTTCAGAGGCACAACTAATACCAAATGGCAAACGTAGAAACTGATACCGTCCAAACGGCGTGGCAAAAGTACAGAGGTCAGCGCTCGCGTCATCCAGCTGTACTGTCCAAAAACCCGAGTTCGCGTCCAAAACCGAGAAGACTGCAGCTCCGTGCATACGCGCCGCCATCTCTGCGAGCGTGGGCAGCTGGAAGTGCGCGCGCCTCACCGCCACGTTTAGTTCCCGGGGATCGAGGCACACTCGTATGCCATTATTTTTCTTAGCCACCAACACGAGCGGGTGGACCCACTGCGTTGGGTGCAACACTTTCCTAATCACCCCTAAATTTTCCATTTTCTTTAGTTCATCAGCTAAACGTTCCCTTAAGCCTAAAGGAATTTTTCTAGACGCGCTAATAACGGGTGGTATTGACTTATCTATTACAATACTATATTTTCCCGGCAAACACCCTAATCCACTAAACAAATCCGAATAATCTGATAGTCTAATAGTATTAATACGTTTTATCAAGCCCATCTGTTCACAAGATTTCCGTCCCAACACGCTTGCACATTCAATATCTGCAATAGCAAAATTCAAATAGAAAACCTTATTTTTATAGACCCACTTTAACTCACATACACCTTTGATAGGTATAAAATTACCCGAATACGACTGTAATTTTATTTTAGACGGCTTTATAATTCCGTTACTGAACCCTAATGATCTAAACCTTATATACGAAATTACATTGATATCGGCACCAGAGTCGAGCTTAAATACCTCAGACCCATTTGAACAATACAAAGTTTCCGACCACTGTTCCTGGCTATTGGCACTAGTAACCATATTTAAAAAAAAAAATTCATCTTCCTCCGAGCTCACATTCACTACAGAGTCATAGTTTTCTATTTCACATACTTTTCTAACACTTTCTTTATTATGAAAACAATGCGACTTACACATTCTGGCATAATGTCCACGGTGTCCGCAAGAAAAACAAGTAACGTACTGTGCGGGACAATCATCGGCGCAGCGCGAGCCGCCGCACCCGGGGCACTCGCGCCGCCGGCGCGCGCCTCCGGCACCGACGCTGTCGCCGCCGCGGCCTCCGCGCCGCGTAGCGCCCGTACCGCCACGACGCCCGCGCTGGCGCCCGGCGCCGCCTCTCACGCGTCGTTCCACCCCGTGAACATGTACTGTGTTTGAACACTCACCATTTGCGCCCAACTGTATACTACTTTCTTGTGACACTTCTTGAACTTGGCAAACCTTAATTGCCTTGTCTAAGTCGAGGTCTTCGCATCTCAGCAATCTATCTCTCACAGTGGTATCCCTAATACCACACACGATTCGATCTTTAATTAGGTCATCACGTAATGTACTGAATTCGCAATTTTTGCTTAATAAACGCAGGGCTGTAACATAACTTTGTATCGACTCATTCTCGTCTTGATTACGCATAAAAAAGTTGTATCTCAATAGAGTAATATTCACTTTTGTTCCAAAGTACTCATCGAATTTTTTTATAATGACGTCCACGTCGTCTTTTTCTGTGTCATTCTTAAAAGTGAACGTTTGATATACGTCAAAACCTTCTGGCCCTATAAGGTTCACGAGCAGACTAGCTTGCACTCCTGACGATTCAGAATTAGTCCCTGATGCCTTTACAAATAGCTGGAATTGTTGCCTCCACCGCTTCCAGGCGTCGGCCCGCGCCACGGGGCCTCCCTCGAAATTCAACTCGGGCGGCGGTCTCGCGTGTCATCGTTACGATTTATACGCACATATGCACAAATCACGGACTTTCGCTATAATGTATCACTTTTCACAGTATTTATACAGTTTTTGTCACCGCTGTCACCATGTAGTGATTTTCATAAATGAAACACCGAGTTCTAGACAACAACTGACTTTAATGCATATCATTCACATTCACGATATCATATTTAAAACTACCCACAACAGATATATTCAAGATCTTTTGTAAAGATTTCATGGTATAGTATGGACTTTGTGAATGAAACATGTCAAACAAGGGGTTGAAGAAGGAAAATTTAGATGGTTAGGGGATTTTCAAATAATGCATGACAGAATATGGTATTGCTAATGGCGTAATGAACACGACCAAATCTCAGATGTTCTAAATAAAGGTCAGGCTAGAAATACTGCAAAAGGAATTGTATGTAGGAAGAGATTATTCAAAGTAGATGAAGCGATATATGTGTGCGAAGATCATAGCAAATCGGAATTCAGTATCTTAGCCTACCCTTATTATTATTCTTTTTCTATAATTTCCCTTTGAATATGAAGCAATGCTTATAAAACTGAATAATGAATTCAAAAGTAGGATAGGTACAGATGATACTTCTTATTCTGGAGATTCTAGAATTATTCAATTAGCTATAAAGGGTTCGTTTGAAAGCCTAAAAGCAGTCCTTAATTTAGATTTTGGTATATTTATTATATACTTTTTCAGATTCACAATGCTCCCATACGCGGCAAAAGCGGGCATGGTTTTGGTGTTTCTTGCAGTGTTATTACATATCCTGGACAGACAGATAGAGTTTACCTCAAGAACTGATTTCCTTTGGAAAGATAAGCTCAAGTTTGAACAAGAGGAGGTTGAGACTATGCGAGGTATTAATAAGGTATGATATTATACACCAATATTTACAATTAATAATAACATAATATATAAAAATAGGCTCTATGATTGATAAATTCGCAGGAAGAAAATTAGTGTGCTATAGATCACAGTACGTCGATATTAAATAAAATTTGTTGCAAAATCCATGTTTTTCGAAATGATGTAATTCTAAAGATGCTCATATCTGATATGATAACAGTATGGAAAAAGAAGTATTTATTATTCTTCGATGTCATGATAAGGAAATAGGTAATAGTGGAATATCACACAGATGTAAATTATAACAAAAGTATCATCGCGTTGCGGGACAATTGTGTAAAAAAGCATTATAATGTAAAATAATGAATGTCACTGTCAATGTTGTCATCATCATTCCAATGACAAATCATCTGCATACTAACAAAAATGTTCGTAATAATGTCTTATTAAATTAAACTTTCATTTATTACGGACTTAATTATTATGAACAATTATAAAATTACATACTATTGAATACAATGTAAGACAACTTATTTGTATTGTATTCTACCCATAGTCCCTCAAGACTATAAGTAGAATACTGAGCCCAGATCACCGTCTTCTATGGGTAAGGTGCCCAGAAGGCTGGCTACCTCGCTGGATCGCCATACTGATCCGTTGGCCGAGGTAGGCACCAGCCTTCTGATCACCTGAAGAGTCAATGAGTCGTCTGTGTCTTGTTTGTCTAATGTCTTATTTAATTTTCGTAATTATGCAAAATCTAGAAACAAAGCTCAATATACCTACTAAGTGCTAAACTGTTGCAGTCCACAGTTTTGTTTAGAAATTATCCGTTTAATAACTATTATATCCTCTATCCCTCAAAGGGGTAGATAAAGTTAATCCTCAGGAAGTCCAGTTATACATCGATAAAACCTAACTGACTTGTCTGTCGAATAACCTTATTTGATTCTTTATCTGATGATAAGGATTAAGTGTTAGGTATTTATCAAAATGTTACCTTGAATTTTAATTATCTTGTATTCGTTAAATTTCTATATATAGAATTGTGGGATAATCTTTTTTTTTCCAGATTCTTTTGGAGAACATATTGCCAGCGCACGTTGCTGAACACTTTTTGACAACCCTTGCTTTAAAGGTAAACAATTAAATATTATAACAATTACATTTATTATAACTATGCATAAATAGGTGGATTAGAAATCATTATGGGTTAAATTTCACAGTTCAATTAACAAAAGCTTTTTTCTAGCTTCTGTAAGAAATAAATCACTAAATAGTTCATATAAATTTGAAATCACGATTGATGTATGTGATTTCCTGATGATATAATTATTAAGATATATATATCAATAATATAATAAATAATGATAATGATAATATATTAGTAATGTTGAAAATTATGCCGGTGATAAAGCATTTATTGATAATGATTCGTATGGATTTTTCAGGAAGAATTATACCACGAGCGATACTCAGCATAGCAGTGATGTTCGCCTCAATACCAAACTACAAGGAATTCTACGACGAGACAGACGTTAATAAACAGGATTAGAGTGTTTGAGGCTATTGAACGAAATTATTTGTGATTTTGATAAGGTGATTGATTTTAATATTGTTACAATCTAGGCGCCGACAAACACAAATTCACACCTGCATATCTGTAAAAACACATTTTATTACCTTTCTGGATTTGAACTAATTCTTTTGTTTATCTATTATTCTAGCAAAGAGTCCATTGTTTTATTGTACTCGTTTATGGCCGTTGCGGTCGAATCATTAGCCAGGTGTTACGGATTAGGTCAACTACAATAGTCACATTTGTATTTGTGAGGTATAAAACCAGGCCCGATGGAGATACCAGTGAGTCGAGCGAGAACCACGAGCGAAGCGAGACGTGTGTACTACAATCGGGAATCTAATAAGTGACGGACTTTGCGCGTGTTATTGAATTACGACCTGCTGCATTACGTTGGACTTGTTTGTTCGGTTATATTTGTACCTGTGTTAGTATAGTTCTAATAAAGTCTATAATAATTCCAACGGCATTTTAATTCGAGTCTCGCGACTCGTAACAATATTATTTTATTCAGTATTATACTAAAGTTTTAGAACATAATTCCTCAACGATTTTAAATATTTCAGTTACTGCTGAAGCCGAAATTCAGTTGTATAGAGAAAATTAAAACAATAGGAAGTACTTATATGATAGCATCTGGATTGAGGCCTGGCAAGGAAGAAAAGATTGTAAGTGATTACGCTATTAAACAAGTTTAGTTTTGAAATTAAGTTGGTTTTTTATCTGGTGATTGAAAAAAATATTTTTTAAATACTTTTCGTTTAATTATACAGACAGATATAGATAGATAACACTTTATTGTTCACCAAACTATAAATTATAAAATAACTTATTTCTAAAGCTATTATTATTAATATATATTTTCAAGAGCATCTTGAAGTCGGTGCAAAGTAAATCATAAAAATTAGTATATTTTGAAAATTACTAAGCACCGACTTTAAGATGTTTAAGATAATAAATATTAATAATAATAGCTTTAGAAATAGGTTGTTTTATACTTTTTAGTTTTTGAAGTCGTTTTCTAAATTTTATTTATTTGTTACTTTTTAGTGTCTAACTATGTGTACGCCTACGAAAGGTGTCGCGTGGAATGTTTTTTTTTCATAAAAAATGAACATAAAATGAAAACTACTGGGACAAATAATGTCAAATTTTTAGGGGACCAAATGGTAGCTATTCCGCGACGAACAAAAAAAGAATCACGTGAATTGGATTATAAATCTAGCAGTAATCGGTGAACATACATAAAAAAATATTTAAAAACAGATTCCGGCGAATTGAGAACCTCCTGCTTTTTTGAACTCGGTTAAAAACAGTTAAATTGGTTCACTTTTAATTTTGTCTGTTTATAATTTATTTTAATAATAACTTTTATCTGATTATTAAAAAAAGGCACAAAAAATGAACGTTATGTTGACTAAGCATTTGTATAATATTCGATACTGTAATTGATTCCTGAAAACCTGTGTGTGATATCAATGATATTCTAAGAAAAAATAATGTTAATTTCAGGATGCGAACACAAAAGAGGAGCACACAGTCGCCATCTTGGTTGAATTCGCGATAGCTCTGATGACGATACTCGATCAAATCAACAGGGAGTCCTTCCAGAGATTCAAGTTACGAATAGGTGAGTTATCTTTTGTTTTGCCTAAAACCTATACTCATATTTATATTTATTTTACTTTGTAGCCATACAATGATTATCCCAATATTGTTGAATAACTACTCAATAAAATAATAAAACTACGTTTTAACGGTTTTAAGCGCGGTAATTTATTTATTTAGGTTTATCCGACGTTTCGGCCGCTTTTCAGTTGCCGTGGTCACGGAGACAAAGATGACATTTGTCGAACGTGTATTGTCAAAGTTTTTATTCAGCCTACCGCCAACTTGTTCATTTTAATTATTTAGTTTTAATTTTGTTTATGGATATTATTTACTCTATGGGAGCCTAATCTAATTTACCACCGCTTCACAACATGTTGTGGCTTGAAGAGAAGAAGCGGCGCAAGAAACTCTTCAGCAAACATGCCTAGTTCTAAAAAATTTTTTTTTTTATATAATATTAAAATGAGTGGAAGGATAAACCTAATAAAATAAATTACCGCGCTTAAAACCGTTAAAACGTAGTTTTATTATGTGTACAAGTCGCGAAAACTTAAGAAAATATTACTCAATAAAAACTATGATTTCTTAATAACAAATCTAGATTATACTTACACTTGTAAATATCTAGGTTTCAGTTATGGTGAACAGAGAAAGAAGAAAAGAGTTTACATTCATTCATTAATTGTCCAATTAATGTGATTTTTATTGTACAATAACAAAACCGCTTAGTATGATTACAATTGGTAATCTTAATGCATGCAGTGATCTTTGCCAGATAACCTTGGGATTGAGAGAGAAAATAGCACAAAAGCTAGAGCAGGGTTTAGTTGCACAACATTGTAAAAAATGTTTTAAAAATACATGTTAATATAGACTACTGGTCGAAATTTGGCCATAATTAATTTAAATTATGGTTTTGTTGACAAATACTATACTGAAAAGCGGCCGAAACGTCGGATAAACCAAAATAAAATAAATTACCGCGCTTAAAACCGTTAAAACGTAGTGTTATTATAAATACTATACTTTTATAATTACAGGTTTCGTCAAGGCTACACTGTTAATTTCACTTTCACTATAAAAAAGAGTAATGTTTTTTTTTTTTTTTTTTTTTATTGCAGGAGATCAGCAGACAGGCAGACGGCCCACTTGATGGACAGCGGTTACATCGCCTATGGACATTTGCAACACCAAAGGTGCTACGAATGCGCTGCTGCTCTCTTTAGGGAGCCTGGAACCTGGTCACTAATGCCGGAACACAACTCAAGGTTGTTATGGCGACATACTCTAGACCAGGGGTGGTAGCCATCCAGTCGGGCAAATGCCCTACCACCTGGCTGTGGGTTGTTTTGTCGCCTCTTACGACAGGCCGCTCGGCCGCAGGAAATTGTATTCTTTCTCCGTTCCTGCACGGATAGAGTGCTTGATGAATGATTTTTAGTGAGTTAATGTATATTTTATGCATAATTAAAAAAAATGGCATTCTGCACTCCTCTATATAAACTATAAGTGTACAAAATTTCATACTCCTCTGTGCGCGCATTTTTCGTTAAAAGGGGTATAAAGTTTTTGCTTTACGTATTAATATATAAATATCATCATCATCATCCGAGCGTTAAATCCCGGTTGCGTTCGGAGTGTTCACTCCGACGCCCAGGATCCGCTTTCCTACTTTTTCTACTCCACTTCGCCGGATCTTCGGCATCCCCCGTTTTGAGACCATTGGCACGCATGTCATCCTTCACGACGTCAAGCCAACATTTCTAGGGCCTTCCCCTTCGACCGGGACCTGACGGAGGTGGCATGGCTAGACATTTGTTCCCCACATAATTCGCCGGTCTCCGTAAAACGTGGCCGTACTAGCGTAAGCGACACTCTTGCAGTCTGTCTGCTATGTCACGGACATGAAGATTGCCACGGATGCGGGAGTTTCCGACTCGGTATTTCCGCGCCACTCCACACATCCAACGCAGCATATTCATCTCCGTGACACGCAGTTCTTGCTTGTGTCGCTCAAGTACATACAGGCCACGCTTCACTGCCATACAAAAGGACAGGTCTAATGATAGATTTATAGACCTGCCCTTTTAATTTGACCGGCATTTTGGGGTCATAAATTACACCTGTCACCACACGCCACTTGGCCCAAGCTGCGTAATACGGGCCTTGACGTCGAGGTCGATATCTCCGGACGCACTAAGGACAGATCCCAAGTACTTAAACTGGTCCGTGCGCTCGACCGTATCTTCGCCTATGCGCACGGATGTGGGATCTGTAGTATTGCAGGCCAAGTACTCCAGTCTCAGTCTAATAATATATAAATATATACACACATATACACATCTATTAAAAACATAAACATTCGTTTATACATTATACTTTATGATAGTAATCCTTAACAAGTCTGTTGAAGGAGGATGCTGATTTGGCTTGTCTCACTTCTAGTGGAAACATGTTCCATTATTGAACAGCTTGAACACCGAGTGATCCATGATTAAACTTGTTTGTATTGAGTGGAGTTTCTAGTTTCATGTTCTCAGATGACCTGAGGAATTTCTCCTGAAGAGCACTATACTCTACCCCACAAAATTATAATCACCCGTGTGGTGATGGAAAATCGTTATATTTTGGATAATTCACACTATATCTTTATAAATAATAGTCTAGGTGTTAATCATCATAAAGTTACATCAAAATCCATTCAGTAGTTTTTGCGTGAAAGAGTAACAAATATACATTCTTACAAACTTTCGATATTTATAATATTAGTAGGATATTGATTTAGACACTCTTTTAGTATTAATTTTAAAAAGGCTGCTATTGTAACATGTTAATCGGTTTTTTAATGATATTTATGATTTTTTTTATAATTTCATTTTAGGTCTAAACCACGGCCCCGTTATAGCTGGAGTGGTTGGTGCCCAGAAGCCCCAATACGATATATGGGGAAACACAGTCAACGTGGCTTCTAGAATGGACTCCACGGGTGTGATGGGGAAAATACAGGTCACCGAAGACACGGCTAAGTAAGTTTTTTTTTATGCCTCGAGTGCAGCAGACAGGCTGACGGCCCACTTGATAGAAAGCGGTTACCATCGTCTATGGACATTTGAAACACGAAACGCGCAGCTTCTCTCTTAAGAGAGACTGGGACCTGGTCACTAATGTCGGAACACAGCTCAAGGTTGTTACGGCGGCATATTCTAGACCAGGGGTGATAGCCATCCAGAGGAGCAAATGCCCTACCACCTGGCTGTGCGTTGTTTTGTCGTCTCCTTCGACAGGCCGCCCGGCCGCAGGAATTTGTATTCTTTCTTCGTTCCTGCAAGGATAAGTACTGATATATAACTTGCTAGCGTTTACCCCGTGGCTTCTTTGTTGGTCAAACTTAAGTGTCTACCTCTTGTTTAAAGAGCAAGCGTTAATACCTATAGGTTACCATGTGTTAAATTTTATGTCACTTCTATTTGCTCTCTGAAAATTCAATTCATTTTATATCGCAAACTATCCATCTCCCGTGATGAAAAGTATCTACGCCCTATATCGGTATTAAAATCACATATATACAAAACTACACCAAAACCCATCGAGTTCTCCAGAATTTTTTCCGTGTAAACTTAACGAACAGACGGATCGAGTCACCATCGCATTTTTTATAGATAATTAATTACTATATCTTCTAAATATGACAAATGAGTGATCGCTGACAAAAGCCCTATGCTTTACTTTGACTGAATTGATGTCATTCCTCGAAGAATAAGTTGAGTTAATCAGGAGCATCGACAAACTAGTAATCTTACATTTAAATATTTTAGTACATTTTATCAAAACTTTTCTCTGTGTATACCTTTTTATTTAATCGGCAGACAAATTCGCACTCCATTAGTGGTCAAAAAAGTTAAATCTTAATTTTACACTGTTACTGCTTTGAAATAATATTTAATAGAATCCTGTGATATTTAAATAGCAATATTGTAATATAAAACTTTCAACTATTATTTTATCAGGCGCTATGTTTTCATAGACCACTATTCATGAATTAATCAGATGTTTACTCGTAAGCTTGTGTGTTAATTTTTTTATGGAATTAAATTCCATATTTCCATCATGTTTTAACTGTAAATTTTGTTACAAATGCTTTCAGTATTATGCATATTGAGTAAGAATAAGTCTAGAGGCTTCTTTAAGAGCGATGAACAGTTTTCAAATTGTCTAACTCAACATCGATAAGATCGTAAATTAAAATGTACCCCGGTAACTTGATAGACAGATAACACTTTTTTATAGACCAATACAAAAATAAACTTAAAGATGTACACAGGGCGTCTTATCGCTAAAAAGCGATCTCTTTCAGACCACCTCAGGGATGAATTGAGATGATAATGGCGATGGTGGTGTACGTAACATATCGTACGAACTACTAACACATAAATTATATATATAATCAGAAATATTATATATTACATAGATATTTACTTAATATACATACCATACAAATACATTATCTACGAAATATAAGTAAATGTTTATAATTGAATTTAAATATCATATTCCAACGACAGGTAATATTTTTTGATCAGCTTTTAAATATCGCTAGCGATTTTGCTTGTCTCATAGAAACAGGAAGCGCATTCGAAAGCTGTAAAGCCTTACAGTAAAAGAATTGTAGTAATTTAAATTTAGTAAGAAGGTCGTAATGAGTGTGCAATGCTGGATCACGGATCCATACACAGCCTCGCTGGTTCTAGTAGTAATGTGGACTGTATAGGTTTATATATGAGATAGTGAGAGGTATGCCAAATCCTGCACAAAACCAATGGGGTAATAAGTACCACTAACCTCGCAATCCACCTCCAATGGGGCAGCTAGACAGCTCCTGATAGTGCACGGCACGAACAGGTCCTCGAATGGCACTTCGGGTTGTAAGATTGGCACACTCACACAAAATAGCAAGCACGGCTTGTATAAAGTTCAATAGAAAACTCCAAGAATGGGATGGGAAACGTTCACGTGCACGGAGAAAACGGAACGTCCGGACAGACCTCGCGTGCGTTGGAGACTGTTTTGCCACCACGCAATGGCGGCGAAACCGAGAGCCAGCGGCACTTATAAAACTACCCACATTAGAAAAAATGTGAGGATTCAACAATGAGAGCACGAATGATTTAATATATAATGGAACAATAAGTAAACAAGTGTTTTTTTTCAGGGTTCTCATGAGCGCTGGATACACGTGTGAATGCAGAGGCCCCACTTACGTGAAAGGGAAGGGTACACTTATTACATATTTCGTCAAAACGCCTAATATTGGTGGCGGAATGTAAAGTTTATAAGAAAAGCATTATGGACAATATCATATGAAGTAGGCATGACATCTATTTACTGAACTCCTTAGAATGTTGTGAATATATGTTGACGTTGACGGCATACAAATAGACCTAATAGGTGATTCTAAGATTTATTTGTATTAATATGTACTTTGTAAATTGTTAGCTCATAACGGTTGTCTGTGAACAGAATTGGCATTACGGCTTGAAGAATAAATCCTACAAGTCCAACATTAGCGCAACTTAAGTACAATAAGTATTTTCTTTAAGCCAATGCGATAACCTTTCATTTAAAAACAATATGAAAGTTCTGCATTTTAGTGGAGTGGACAGTAACCTGCCAAGTTGTTACAACCCTAATTAAAGATGATCACACATCGATAAATTCAATCTCTCGGTCTTTTGTATGATTGATGTGGAATGGTATGCAATGTTGCATACTTAATGAGAAGTGAACATTAATTATGTGTATTCATATAGAATGGATGGAACTCTTGCATCCGATACAATCTTCAGGTCTTTGCAGATAACAGACAAAATGAAAGACAGTCGCTTTAGGCTTGTATGAGTACGTTTTACAGAGATCAGCTAGTTATTTTTTTATTACAAGAGTTCAGCAGACAGGCAGACGGCCTACTTGATGGAAAGCGGTTAACATCGCCTATGGACATTTGCAACATCAAAGGTGCTACAAATGCGCTGCTGCTCTCTTAAGGGAGAGTGGAACCTGGTCACTAATGCTGGAACACAACACAAGGTTGTTATGGCGGCATACTCTAGACCAGGGGTGGTCGCCATCCAGTGGAGCAAATGCCTTACCACCTGGCTGTGGGTTGTTTTGTCGCCTCTAACGACAGGCCGCTCGGCCGCAGGAAATTGTATTCTTTCTCCGTTTCTGGTGACATTTGGTGGGAAAAAAAAATCTATATAACGCTTCTAACTTCATGTAAAGTAAGATGAAGTCACATCTTACTTGGGCATCGACTTCAAAATGATGATATAAAATAACATTATCAGTATGAATATATTATATAGTTATGTATTTGTCCCTATTTAGCTATTTTTCTAAGTTATTCATGTAAATATTAAGTTATAGTATAGTGTGTAACTTAGTTAATGTTTAGACATGACAGTTAAATAAACTTATGGAGAATAAATATGGTTATAAAATAATTATATTTAGGGCCGATTTTTCAATCATCAGATAAAAGTTATCGGTGGAATAAATCAGAGAGAGATAGAGATATCACTTTATTGCACACCAAAATATACAATTACAAAAACAGACCATATTTACAGAACTTTCTAGGCAATACAAGAAGCGGCCTTATCGCTCGAACGATCTCTTCCAGGCAACCTAAATGAACGAAATTTGAATCAGGCGATATAAGTGGTACCCGAAAAAGGCAATAGATACATAAATACTCAAACTAATTTAAGAAATACATATAAATACATACAATTATATAGTCATATATATACAATAATACATTTGAAAACACATACATTATTTACCTGACTGAATTAAAACTTAAACTATTCAACAGTTTTATTCACACAAGTCATTTTGAATTTGAACATGTACTTTTCATGAATAATTTTGACTGGTGATCAAAAAGTCGGCCATTAATGAATTAGGTTTTGCATTTAATAATTAATATTAGTGTTTATAAAATGTATGTTGATTTTTTAAGCGTTTTGTAATTTTAAATTCTCTGATATTAGTTAAGTTAATCAATTGAAATTTAATTGTAATATTGCATAAAGTAATAATGCTCATTATTATTAAGTTATTAGATTTAATACTATTATCATAGTAGTAAAAGTAGGAAAACATAACATAAATAGGGCAATTGAGGAGCCTTGGAAAGATTGAGAGATTTAAAAGGATGAGTGGTTGAAGGTGTTTAAAAAAATCTTCTTCTAACGGGTGATGTTTCAATCATCTGCTAAAAATTATTAGAGGAATAAATTATAACCTTACGAATTCAAAAGTGAAACAATTCAAGTGTTTTATGGGCTACATTAGACTATCGTGTAAATATGATCATAGAAGTATGAGTCATTTTTATATGAAGAACCTGTAACAGTAATAACTACATGCGATTCATATTTTCTATGATCATAGTTAAGGGATCCCAATAAATTGTAAAGAAAAACTTTATTTGCAGAAATAGCGACATAATTACATGTATTATATATACATTTTTTATACACAGAGCATATTTTGAGAATTTGTACGCCGCATTTTCAGCAAACAACGTTTGCACTCAGCATATTGCTGTGCCGGAACTATATCCGATACAACGCTGATTTTCAGTGCAAACCTTTCTTTTGGCGTAAGACCAAAACGACCTAATTTTTTTAAAATAAAAAATAAATGTGGAGGTTCATAATGCCTTACTCGAAGAACTTGGATATGACCATATTTGTATATGATCAGATCATCCGTCTAACGACTAAAATGGCGTCAAAATACAAGAATTTCGACTGGACAATTTTGTAAAACTTTGTATACTCCAATGTAAGTTCTTCGAGTGAGGTGTTATGGACCCCTCTCTTATCGCCTTGGCTGCCCATGATCTGATTCAAATACGTCTTATATTTTTTTATTGTTTTCTTGATCTTTCGTTTTGCATTCTTTTTTTAATGCAATTAATAAAATTGCACTCACACCAACGGAAAACACGGCTAAGGCCTCTTGTTAACGACAACGGACAACGGCCCGGTTTTTATAACGGGCGACGGGCCGACGCGCAGTATTCAATAGGTTAATATGGGTGTTGGTTAGATGTTAGAGACGGACACATCCGTTGAGATTCGTTGCAACGGGTGTGTGCCAGGCCTAAAGCGTTATCCATCTTAATAGTATCTCCGCTATAGTCTATTAATTTTGTTAAAGTATGACGTTTATATGATCGTAAGTGTTATACGCAAAAATGAAGAACAGCATCATTTAAACATGATCATATTTATATGGTAGTGTAATTGGGGCCTTATTCATGCAACTGTCATTGAGAGTTATTTCATGTTGTATTTTATTCTAAGATTTTTTTTATTTTGTAATTGACAAATCGACTCGAATGGAATGAAGACGTAATGAGCGTAACAGACCTTAATATATACCTTAAAACAGTGTTCCGCAAACTTTTTATGTTCAAGGTACATGTAGGAAAACGAAAAATTTTGGAGGTACACCACAAATTAAAAAAATAAAGAAATATTAATCAACATTTATTAATTAATCATTGCAACAATATTTATTAATAATCAACAAACTAAAGTTTAAATTGCAGAAAAGGTATTTATTTTAATATTATTAATGAACGAACCCAAAGTTTAAATTGCAGCATTACATTATTTTTCCGAGGCACACCAATTAATGACCACGGTATTATCCCCGCAAACTGCTATTGCGCCTGGCCGCCATTTTGGTGACGTGACCGTAGCCGAACACTCAGTACTGTTAGCATCACTGGCCGGCGAGTACGTCACGTGAATATTAATTTGACAAGGTTCCAGCGCATTAGCAATTTGCGAGGATAATACACCAGTGTGCCGCGGTACTTTGCGGAACACTGCCTTAAAGGACTTTATTTGAACTTATAACAAAGTTTGTGTGTGTGTGTGAAATAGCAGTGTGAAATAGCAAGTGGAGAATTTATGGACATCTATAAAATGATATTCAATTAAAATTTTGTGATGTTTTTTCTGAATGTGTACAAACTTATCCCGTCGCCTTTATCTACTCATGTCTTTATTTGAATGGCTATGAATTTGTAGAAATATTAATAGTTAATAGTGGAATCCAATATCTAAAAAACATATGCTATTTTATGGATGTATGTATAAAGTAATGTTTGGCTTGAAAAAGGCCTAATATGTGTAGCTGAAATTTCTGTTAATTTTATATCTAAATTAAATAATATTTATTTTTGTCGGGAATTTTATGGAATTAAGAAATATAATTTTAATAAAAATATTTGCTGATTGGATATGTTTTTTTAACCTCGAGTGAAGAATGGTTTTTGAAAATTAATTTTAAACACATATATAACTGATAAAATTACATGTAAAATATTTGTATATAAAGGAGATTCGGTAGTTTTAATCTTATACGTAATGTGGATGTGAAGAAGATTTAGTTTTAAAGTTTGATTTTTGTTCCAAATTTTCAACTATAATGCCTATCGATGGTCTTGAAGAAATTTTTGGGATACATCTATACAGATAAATAAAATTGAAGTGTCTTGTAATGTCAATATAAAAATGTGAAAAAAATTAGGGGAGATAATTCGGATTAGGAGATTCCAAAAATGCAATTTTGAGAATATTTGTCTGTTTCAATGTGATTTTGATGGGACTTTCTCTGGCAAATCGCTGATGTTATAAGGAGTGACTTAGGCGATTTTTTTTTGGGTGTCAAAAAAAAGTTTATTTGTAAAAGCTAATCTTTGAAATGGCTGAACCGATTTTGACGGGATTTTAGCTGGCAGATAGCCGATTACAAAGAGAAACTTTTATTTCAAAGAAGGGTTTTGCGAAAAAAACGCTTACGAAGTCGCGAAGGCAAAGCTAAGTACACACGTATGGATATATCGGAATTTCAGTGGCCGAGTTGAAATTTACCGCCAGTAGTCTGTACAAATCTTGTCACCCCTACCGGCATCTACAATTCGATAATTTAATTACCCGGTAAGATTACTATTAGATTATTGCATTTTTTGCTTAATGTAATTGTAACTTAGTATAATTGGTGCACTATTATCCTACTTAAACATTTTTCTCCAGAGAAAATCATCATGGTGAAACATATTACTTTGCATGTTGCCACCTTTACCAGATTGCTGATAAATCAGCAATTGCAGAATTATAAGTGTTTAATTTTTACATTCATCTATAGAGGCTTAAAACAATTAAGACGTGCATCTCCATCAAAGTCTGAAGTATAAATGAATTCTCAGTTTTGAATTTCGAACGTGCCGTATATGTAGCGCGGTTAATTGGTAATTGCTGGTTGCGACCACCTACGCGCAGGCGTTTTGATTTATTTCCGTTGTACCGCCCTGGAGCCATGGAGTATTGTAAAACTATATGTGAGGTGTGGTATATCGATATATAGGCTGTATGATTGTAGAGGGTGAATTTTTTTGGAACGACCTACTAGCTCCGGATTTAAAAATTAAACGGAATGCTTATAAGTTTCTAAGTATACTTTTATACTAAAATTATAACAAATAAACTCAAAAACTACTACTATTACCCCAAATTGATATAGGTTTTATTTATTACTAGAAAAAAATAACCCAAGGTGTAACAAAATAGTGTTTGAGCCCACTCATCCCCGAACCCATCCGGGGATGAATTAGACTTACAATTAGACCCGGTAGGGGGCGCTGGAATTCTGGTTAAAGAACTTTATTTCTCATAAAAGAATTTTTGCAATTGACTTAAACTATGGGAACATTTACAAGTTGTTGAAGAATAAGTTGTAATTTGTGTTTGTAATTTGTTTGTAGGAAGCACAAATAATAAAAGTTGCAGGTAGTTTTGAGTACATGCAAGTTACAAGTTCCTTCGACCCAAAAGAAACAAGGATACAGATTTCGTGGAAGTGTCATTGAGTAATTAGTTTATTTTTTATTTTTTACAATGTATTTTTTTTTATATGAGTAATATAATAATATTTGCAGTTATTTTATTTATATATATTGTGTATTGCGACAAATTTATGTTTAATTTTGCTAATTTAAAATATTTTGTAACACATGATTTTTAGACATTTTTTAAAGACGTTTATGGATTTTGCTTCTTTTATGGAAATTTTAGTTTTTGGAAGTTGATTATATGTTTGGGCTCCTTAATCAGAATATCAGGCAGACTTGAAATCAAAATTTTTATATTTTCAGGTGGGAAACGTCGGAATGATAAAAATGAAATAAATGCGCTTTAAACCGTTAAAATATAGTTTTATTATATTAACAGCTATTATATTCAAAGGTTGATCTCCTAAGGTGTCCCTAACCTAGCAGTGAAACGTTTAAAAGGTTGATATTCTAGTCGCACTTTCTTTTCTCGTATGAGTTTCACATAATTATCTAAATAGAACAAATTTTAGTTCAGATGTCAAATTCTAAATTAATTACTGCAATTACTGGTCTAACGTGAGAATGTTCGGATTGAATATGGTCGTGAACTCTTATTAATTAGATCTCGACTAATTATACGTCTCGAACACAATCTGTTTTAATATTTTCTTTGTGTATTAAAACTGACTTATATCTATTATATCTGCTTGTTATTTGAAAGCATATTGGCTCTACTGGCTTTACCCAGGGCCGAAATACATAGCTCATTCCACAACTTGCGCACGCTTACGTATCTTAAACTCACTAAACTGCACACACTTCATCCTTTTTAGTTCATTGAAATGTTACATCGCATTTTTAATTTAGGGCAACAAGTTATATAAACATATTTGTAAGCAAAAAAATTTGCTACAAATTATGACTTCACAAATTTTTTGTAAGACGCACAGTTTCCGAGATAACGAGAGAAAAGTGTTTTCACCTATTTTTTCCAAGATGGCGGCTAGGGGACAAGGGTGGCGACCCCACAAACTAGAGGTTAAGCTTCTATTGCCCCACACATGTCCCAAAAATAAAATTGCGTCCTCTAAAAAATGCAATATTCGGTCCTTAAATTGTAAGATTTCAATGGACTATTTATGATATCTCTTTTACAGTTGAGGCTGTCAAACTTTAGAAACCGTCTTACTGTCAAAGAGGTCAAAACATCGCCTTCATTTAAGAAAGCACTCAGTACTTTTTCTCAGATAATTATGTCTTATTCTGTATACTAATTAATATATATTAATTATGGCACCGAATAATTGTAAGAATGGTTAATTTATAATAAATCCGTTGTGATTGTAAACTGTCGATAGATTGTCAATGGACTATAAATTTTCTATCTAACGCTGTAATGTTAGTAAATTTCTAAAGTAATCGTCTCTAGCTACCAGTTTACAATCTCACGAATTTCAGCCTGTGACTTTGTGAATGAACGGACCAATAACTGCGCATTCTCATGGGCTCACCATATTGTCGCGTGTAAAGAACACGAGAATCCATTCCAGACTTTCGCATATTTTTTGCGTTTTGGTGATAATGGCTCCTTTACACTTTCCCCTGGGATATTGTGAATATATTCCCTTGATTAGTTATGTCACACATATCTTCCATATCGATTTTGATAACGCTAACCCCTCAAATATAGTCATAATGCTTTCTGTGTTCTAAATAGCATGTGTCACGTTATACAAGTCGTAGTAGCGTAATGGCAAGCATACGTGGTCCAGACTCAAATGTGCCATTTGTCAGTTTTCTGACCTAATGTGCATGTTGTTAAAATTACCACGTGCTAACAACCGTGAAGGAAAACATCGTGATGCAACCTGCACATCAAGATAACCGATGTGTCAATCCTGCCAAGCCGCCTTGGACAATCATGCTGGGTATACTGTCCGTTCCCCCTATAATGGGAATCCCGAGCCCAGTAGTGGGACATTTGTGGGCTAATATTATAATTATTATTACATTACACGTGTACTTGCAGCTTTTACTATTGTTGAAATTTAGGCCACCTGCATATCTGTAAACAAAGCGCATTTATTACCCGCCGGCATTTGAGCTAATAACATTGAAACTGTTTTATGACCGTCTTCTTTTGTTTGTTTTTAAAATTCGTGATTTAAAAAAAGAAGCCCATTGTGTATTGTAATCTTTATGGCTGTCATTAGCCAGGTGTGATTCTTGAAAAACTAATTCCACGCGGTCGACCAGACATATTGTATTTGTACAGTATAAAGGAATGCCCCAACGGAGGGGTGACAGTCTAGCGATAGTCACAAGCGAAGCAAGATGTTAGTGACGGACTTTGAGCGTGTCATTGAATCGTGCATTATGTTTGCATTGGTTGTGTTTCTATTGTGGTATAGGTGCTTGTAGTTCTAATAAATTCTATAGTAATTCTAACGGCATTTAAATTCGAGTCCTGCAACTCGTAATACTATATTAAAATTAAGGAGAAAAACGCCCTAACGCGTTCCACATACCTAGTTGTTACTCTACAAATGCGCTACATATACAACATAGGCATATAGGTAGCTAGTAATAAAGCTGTAACACCAGAAGCTCGTAGGGGACTGCATTAATCACAGATTAACTGCGCACGTTAGCCGCACAAGCTTTTGTGTAGGACTCCCAGTAGATGATAAAGATTAAGGAGGTAAGTAGAAGTTTAGATTTTAATGCCTAAATCGCGAAGTCGAGAAGAAGTTTTCAATTTTATAATCATTACTAGCTGTCCCGGCTGACGTAGTCCTGCCCGGTAAAAATAGGGGTTTGTCGCAGAGGGTTGATAAATTAGGGTTGTATGTATTTTTGTATGTTGTATCATAAAAAAATAGAAATTAAAAATTTTGTCTAAAAAAATAGGGGTGGACTACCCCTAACATTTAGGGGGATGAAAAATAGATGTTGGCCGATTCTCATAGATACCGGATAAGCACAAAAAATTTCATCAAAATCGGTCAAGCCGTTTCGGAGGAGTATGGCAACGACAACTGTGACACGAGAATTTTATATATTAGATTGTTATAATGGTCATTGCGTTTGAACAATGTCTATGCCCTATTATTATACACGCTATGCCCGTGACTTTGTTTTCAAACCCCCCCCCGTTTTTGAAACATTCTTCACTGGCGCTCTGCTCATATTGGTCTTAGCGTGATGATATATAGCCTATAGCCTTCCTCGACAAATGGGCTATCTAACACTGAAAGAACTTTTCAAACCAGACCAGTAGTTTCTGAGATTAGCGCGTTCTATCAAACTAAAAAACAAACAAACTTTTCAACTTTATATATCAATGTAAGATTTATGAAATAAATTCGTTTATTATAACTTATTTATTATTCTCTTATTTTTCAGTAGATTCATACTGAGTTAACCTTCGGAATGTTATATTTATTTAATGAGATGTATCTCAATTATGTTACTTACTCTTTGATAGTAACTAGACGGTAGATTATGTATGTACCTACAAAATATGACGAAATCATATAGATTATGCCTATTTTTGAAGTGATAACTTCTTATAGGAGGGTAAACTTCTTAGTTACGTAACGCGTTACGGCGCCAGTCTGCCTGGCATCCCTTTATCTCATGTTAGATTAGTTTAAGTCATCACTTCTGTCGGGTGTCCCGAGACACACGCCGTTTTTTATCTGTGATTTTAGGTGCTTTAATATAAAAAAACTAGAAGAGTGATTATAAAAACTCTTTCTGGTTCAAATATACCACTTTCTAGGCAAGTTATATACATAGAATTACATTTGATAATCCAAAACAATCGGTCAGAAATTATGAACTATGATGAACATTGTTACAAATGTGAGGTACGGCTAGTTTATGCTATCTGTGCAGGAATGGAGAAATAATACAATTTCCTGCGGCCGGGCGGTCTGTCGTAAGAGGCGATGAAACAACCCAAAGCCAGGCGGTAGGACATTTGCCCGACTGGTTGGCTACCACCCCTGGTCTAAAGATCGCCATAACAACCTCGAGTTGTGTTCCGGCATTAGTGACTAGGTTCCAGTCTCCCTTAAGAGAGCAGCAGCGCATTTACAGCACATTTGGTCTTGCAAATATCCATACGCGATGGTAACCGCTTTCCATTAAATGGGCCGTCTGCCTGTCTGTTGAACTCCTGCAATAAAAAAAAATTGTTACATACTAACAAAGAAATGCATTCCTGGTTTATTACCTTCCCGTTTCTTAGGACTTCTTTTGTTTACTTATTTTTAAAATTTGCAATTATGCAATAGCCTATTGTTATTGTTTTCGTTTATGGCCGTTCGCAGGAATAATTAAGCAGGTGCGAATCCACGTAGTTGATTGTTGTTGCACAGTTTTCTGTAAAACAATTCCCGAACGGAGGGGTGGGACAGTCAAGCGAGGATTACGATACGAACAAGACGAACATTCGATGAGCGATATAGTGACGGACTTTGCGCGTGTTATTGAATCGTGCAGTAGGTACTGGTAGTGTCTAGTTATATTTGTACCTATGTTATACGTGTTGGTATAGTTTTAATAAATTCTATAGTTATTCCAAGGGCATTTTACTTCAAGTCCTGTAATATATTTAAAGGACTGTCTCATCTGCGATTTAAGCGAGTTAATTAATCTATGTGAATTATTACGCTAAATAATATATGAGACGATTCATCTTAACCAAATAAGTGCCGCGCAATATTTTACATGAGCCACAGTGCTTGGTTATGTACGACTTCCGGTTTTGGGTCTTTGTCGTGTTCTGCTTACATTAACTGCGCAGGCGCTGCATTTTGATATTGTGGATATCTTCTGATCTCTTATGTGGAATGTGATGGTGAGTCCACGACACTTAGATTTATAGTAGAATTAATTGTCGTTCATTCTGAAGAAATAAACATTTTAACAGTGGCTTTATAGTATATACTTGAAAATGTACTACAGTAAAACCTCCCTAAGTCGAACTGGAAAGGAGACTCCAAAAAATTCGAATTACAATGATTTCGACTAAAGCGAATTTTGTAAGGCAACATTCGACTTGAAGAGATTACGGATTATTCAAATAATCGAGTTCGAGATACAGAGGTCCATTTTTTTAGTTTCAGAGGGAAAATAAGTAATAAATTTGCTTATAGAGGAGTCACTCATTGTTTTGACTTATAAAGGGTTCAGATTTCGAACTACTTAGTTTTTAGGATTGAAGGGAACACAATTTTTTTTCGAGTTTAGGATATTTTCGACTTAAATAGATTCTACTGTATATCTTAAAGAAAATATCTCAGATTTTCCCAGTTTAGGTAAAAACATTTGATTTGGTGAGACATTGTAAAAAATCTGGGAAATTAGAAACTCCCACAAGTAGACTCCATAAATAAATCCACG
The DNA here is from genome assembly GCA_012273795.1 of Dendrolimus punctatus. Taxonomy (NCBI): domain Eukaryota; kingdom Metazoa; phylum Arthropoda; class Insecta; order Lepidoptera; family Lasiocampidae; genus Dendrolimus; species Dendrolimus punctatus. The sequence continues at coordinate 20,288,567 of CM022540.1, read as the reverse complement.
TAATTCAAATTAAACGCTGAAACAAACTTCTTATATAATGAAGCAAACAGATCCATATATCATTAACTTGAGCCATTCGATGTCACTGATTACAGCCGTGTTCATTCTGACCTGTACCTTTTTACTAAATGATTAAATTCCATTGATTCGTCTGATATCAGTATGTCGCTAAAACACCTGAGTCTCATTTCAATAACTCAATGCAAACATTATAATATTGTTACGAGCCCTTTGAGTTCGGGACGCGTGCGCTAGCCATTACGCTACCACGACTTTGCAATCATTGCTTAGGAATTTTTATGTCCCATGCAATATAGTATTTTTCTTTTATATCTGACTAATTGTGCATAGGGTTACAATTAACACTGATGTTGAAGTACAATGTGTAAATCCCACTAATGCGACGTGGATGAGCGTAGTAGAGAACAGCGCATTTTGCTTTAAAAGGGAGTAGCAGTGGAGTGTTAGTGAGCAGATATTTTTGTGATTTAAAAACGCTTGAAAATCAGAAGTTTTAATCCACAGTATTGTTACGAGTCACGAGACTCGAATTAAAATGCCGTTAGAATTACTATAGAGTTTATTAGAACCACACAAACACGTATAACACAGGTACAAATATAACTGAAAACAACAAGTCCAAACCTAATGCAGAAGGTCGTAATTCAATAAAACGGGCGCAGTTCATCACTTAATAGATTCCCGATTGTAGTATACACTTCTCGCTTCGATCGTGGTTCTCATTCCACTGCCTACTCCCTCCATCGGATCATTGTTTTATACTGCACAAATGCAATGTGTTCTACCGGCAACATGGACCACATTTCCTAGAATCAGCTTGTACTTTAAAATCCGTATCACCCGGCTAATGATTACAGCCGTAGGTAGCTGTAAACGATTAATGACAATAGACGGCTTAACTCAAGGCGACCTGGCTGATTTAGTATAAAAAAAATGCAATACGGTGTAAGAAGAAGGGATATTCATGTCCAGATTCAGAAAGTTAATAAATATTTTCGAAAACAATGATTACCTGACTTGTATAACAGGTACGAAGAGAAGCGCATCGAAAAAATCTAGTTTTCTCTCCACAACCTAAAAATTAAAATTAAGGGGTATTACCATAAATCAACCTGCGTTTACGCACAAATTGATTTCAATGAAAAATTAAGATGGAAATAATAACCACAGAGTTCGGATAATGCAAGTGTCATAGAGCAACACTGTTTTCATTCGAGGAGTCGATTTTAATGTTTTGTCTGCTGTCAAACTTTATCACCGCATGGGTGAATATACTCAAAATGTCAGTCGTAAAGCACACGACGTAGGTTCAAAAAAACTTCTAAACCCTACACATCTAATATGTAGGGGTACAAGCGATTCTGCTGGATAAATAGAATTGAATGAAAACAGTTATTATTCACCAAGAATTAAACTACGTTTTTAAAACTAAACACAGTAAATGTTGAACAAAGGGTGGCATTTTTTTGTTGCATGAGTTCAGCAGACAGGCATACGGCCCACCTGATGGAAAGCGGTTAACATCGCCTATAGACATTTGTAACACCAAAGTCCTACAAAGCGGCTGCTGCTCTCTTAGGAGAGACTGGATCTGCCACTAATGTCTAACATAACTCAAGGTTGATATTTCGTCATATCTAGGCCAGGGTGGTATCCATCAGATGGGTAAATACCCTACGCCTGCTGTGGGTTGTTTTGTCGCCTGTTATGACAGGTCGCCTGGCTGCAGGATTTTTTTTGTAGATGAGGTTTGCGTTGTCTGTTGTCTCATCTGATGTTGAGTGATGACGCGGTCTAGGCTGGAGCACGCCTACCTAGAAGATACCTATTCACTCGTGATTTAAAGACATCAAGATTATATTTTTCAGAAAAACAGACTCCTTTCTCCATTCCTGCACTGTTGAGATTGTTTTATGTCTCAGATTCAGAAACAAAGAAAGTTGTCGTGCTGATAGGCACGCGTTCTTGCACGTCTATCGCTCAGTAGGGTATCGCGGTTACATGAAGCAGTCCATCTGCCCCTGCAAACCAGAACCAATTGCACCTGGTAGCTCCTGTGTGTTTACATCAATGTAGCCTGTGTAATGTGTTCGACCAAAAATTATTTCAGGGAAGCACGTAAACCAGAGCAAGCGTTTAAAATTTTATTGGCCGTACCAATTTTTTACCGCTTACACGGTATTTTGTATGATTGGTGTGGAATGGTATGCCATGTTGCATCCTTATAAGAAGTGAACATTTAATATGTTTATCTTATAGAATGGTTTTAGCATTAGGAACTCTTGCATCCGCTATAGTCTTCATGTTTTCAGATAACAGCAAAATGAAAGACCATCGCCTTAGGCTAGTATGACTACGTTTTACAGAGATCGGCTTGTTATCTTTTTTTTATTGCAGGAGTTCAGCAGATAAGCAGACGGCGCACTAGATGGAAAGCAGTTAATATCGCCTATGGACATTTGCAATACTAAAGGTGCTACAAATGCGCTGCTGCTCTCTTAAGGGAGACTGGAACCTGATCCCTAATGCCGGAATACAACTCAAGGTTGTTAAGGCGGCATACTCTAGACCAGGGATGGTAGCCATCGAGTCGGGCAAACACCTACCACCAGGCTGTGGGTTTTTGTGTCACCTCTTATGACAGGCCACCCGCGCGCAGGAAATTGTATTCTTTCTCCATTCCTGCACGGCCAAAAAACTATATAAATCTATATCTATCTGGAGAATAAAAGTCTAGCCATACCGCGTCACCAGGATCGGCTGGGTAGAAGCCAAAGATCCGAAGACCACCTGAAATGAAGAGAAAATAGTAGGAAAGCAGGCTTCTGGGTTTCAGGGTTTCGGATGATAAAGACTTCAACAATAATGAAATCTTGATATATAAAAATGAGTGTTTATCTGTATGTCCTTTTTAGAATCGGAAACTATACATTTGATCATATGATGATCTTTAGCAAAGTTGTGGTGCATGAGCCAAAGAAGGTTTCTCAGTTGGTTCACAATTCGACCCGGTAGGTGGCGCTGCTGTGCGCATATCGATGGACGCTTTTCCGGGCAGGACGACGTCTGCCGGGACAACTAGTTAACAATATATTTCTTTCCATTATGCAATTTGTCTGGTTTGTGATTATGTTTGTTCTGAGACTACTCCCTAAAGCCAGAAGCCTGAGGCTCCCTCCAATTAGTTTACTCTGAATACCTCACAATGCACCAAGATTGCCGATAACGTCGTATTACGCCCGAGGTGCAATTTCCATGATAATTTCTTAAAACTCAATTATAATGTTACCATACATGAAGTTTGGTGATCGTAAATTCAATTTGCACTGTTCGCTGAAAAAAAATTTTTGGTAGAAGGTTTAATTTGTCACTTGTACTGACAAACACATAAACATAATAATTAATAACAGTCCATAAACTTTCCACTGCTGGAATCGGGCCTCCACTATAGGGGAACGGACAGTATATCCGCTTATTCGATGTGCAGGTTTCATCGCGATGTTTTCCTTCATCGTTATTAGCACGTGATAATTGTCGCGCTAGACATATTGGTTCAGGAAACTGGCTAGCTGGTGCATGCGTTCCGGTCAGGATACGAACCAGTGCTCTTTGGTTTGGGACGCTAGGCATTAGGCTAGGCTAGACATCGAGATAACCGATGTGTCAAACTAACCAAGCTGTCTTGGACAAGCGTGGCGGGTATATTATCCGCTCCCCCTCTATAATGGGAGGCCCAATCCCAGCTTTCGGATATTAATGGGCTATTATCGGCTTTATAGGATATTAGATTAAATAATGAAACTATGTTTTAACAGTTTTAAGCGCTAATTTTAATTTTGTTGGGTTTGGGTCATAATAGTTTTTATGGTCGGATCCCAAACAGGTGGTACTTGCCTTGGTGGTAAAGAAAACTTAACTTGTTTTTATGGTATTCTACCCATAGTCCCTCAAGACTATAAGTAGAATACTGAGCCCAGATCACCGTCTTCTGTGGGTAAGGTGCCCAGAAGGCTGGCTACGTTTCGTCGCTGGATCGCCATACTCACCCGTTGCCTGAAGTAAGCACCAGCCCTTTGATATTGTTATATGCCGCCAAAGGTAAACGCACACCTGCTTGTCGTAAAGCGAATTTCTTTTGTTTACTTTGTGTTTAGAATTTGTAATTAAGAAAAACATTATATTGTTATTGTACTTGTTTTATAGCCGTCATTAGTGTCGAACTAATACTTGTTGTTATTGTATTGCGTCGAAGCTAGCCAGGTATAGATCGATGTATTATAAAGTAGTCAAACGTCGATAACGATACTAGCAAGACGTGTGTAGTACATGCGAAAAGCGATATAGTGACGGACTTTGCGCGTGTTGTTGAATCGTGCTTTACATTTGGACTAGTTGTGTTCAGTTATATTTGTACCTGCGTTACACGTGTTTGTACAGTTCTAACAAATTCTTTAGTAATTCCAATGGAATTTTAATTCGAGTCCTGTGTAATTCAAAACAATATATATATATATATATATATATATATATATATATATATATATAGATAAATAAGCTATTAATAAACCATTTACACGACACAAGCAAGTACTCGTTACGTATCCAAAAGCGTCAATTTGTAAAAGATAAATGTACTGCATTCAGAATACATAGTAATAATTTAAACACACAAGCACCGCACCGTATGCCCTCTTATTCTTATTATGAGGGCACACATTTCGTTTGTCAGTATGTTTTATTGTCTGTCCTTTAAGCTGTTACAAAAGAGGTCGGTGCGGTCACTTAATCGGTGATAAGTTATTACTGCGTCTTTTTGGGCGACATTTTTATATGATTTATCATTTCTTGATATAGTAACTGGCCGAGCCTAACATACTAGGAGAAATAAAATCTCACCGCCTCCCTTGGCTCGGTCACGTGGAACGGATGGGAGAGGATCGAATCGTGAAGAGGGCTTATTGGGGACGATCGGATGGGTGACTCTAGTACCGGTGGAGGGACAGAATGGACGCTGACCTGTGTGAGCTTCAAGCCCTTAACTGGCAAGAAATCGCACAGGACAGGAACAGGGGGCGTGTTCTCGTTTCGGAGGCCAAACACATTTTGGGTCGCTGAGCCAACGGAGTTAGTTGATATGCTATTACTATTTTAGATGCTAACAGGTCATCCATATTTAGACAGAGACAAATAGATAACACTTCATTGTACGCTATTACGGAAAACACAGAAAAGCTTATAGCCTAAAAATATTGTTACGAGCTACAGGACTCGAATTAAAATGCCGTTGGAATTACTATAGAATTCATTAGAACTATACAAACACATATAACACAGGTACAATATAACTGGACGCAACCAGTACAAACTGCACGATTCAATAACACGCGCACAGTCCGTCATGATATAGCTTATATAATGTACACGGCTTGCTTTGATCGTAGTTCTCGTTAGACCCCTCCGTTCAGGCATTATTTTATAGTAAACTGTACAAAACAAAAATTGACTGCGTGGACTGAGTTTTTTCAAGAAAACTTAATCTGCATATTTTTACGAGTCCCGCACTCGTAACAACATGGATGTCGATGTCTGTAATTTTTATAACCTAATTTATTAGTTGCCAAGTGCGAAGTACAGTGTTCAGTATAAATCCATATTATAAAGTTAAAACACTTCCTTCGTATAATTAAACATGACAAAAACATGTCCTGCAATCTTTCATTTTCACACAATAATTCAAAAGATAGACAAGATCATCGAGTTTTTACTACCGCAATACCATTTTTGTTTTGCGTATTGTCAGCTACGCATTCGCAAAAAGAAGCATGTATTAAGTATTATTTATTGGCCAGGTAATGGCAATCGATTCGTATAAGTCATGCCAAAGGTCGGTTGCATCGGCCCATTTAAATAATTGGTATATGCTTACAGTGCATGAGCGGTAGCGGGTAGTATCATATTATAGCCTAAAAAAATTTATAACCCCTTCGCAGTAGCTTTACTTGCTAAAAACTTCATTAGGTTTTTTTATATAGATAGATAGATAACACTTTATTGCTCACCAAATATACATTTTCAACAATACACAATTACGATATTTTCATGGTAGAAACAATAGGCGGCCTTATCGCTTAAAGCTATTTCTCTCGGCAACCTAACTTAAGGAATAATTCAACCTATGTATGAATTAGTCTATAATATAAGAATTAGGCATAAGGTAAATATGTGTTTTCTGAGTGCGTTAATTACACTACGTTTAAGAAAATGTAGGCAATGTTTTGGCCTATGTATATAGGCCTATGTTTATGTATATAAACCTTCAGTGAAAAATTATCTAACTGAGCTTAAAAACAATTGAAAATCCGTTGCATGATTCAGGACAAGTTAGAGGATATACAAGCAGACACGGAAAGCGACTTTATTTTGTAATGATAAATCGCTTATATAAAATGTATCACGGATTTTCACCATTCAATAGACAGCTCTCCGAACAAATGCCTCCATATTGGAAGAGATTGGAGATCACCAGAGGCTATCAAAATATGCCGACAACGTCCACTCAAGTACTTGCCACATAGCCCAAAGAATCCAGATAATATGGAGATTTGTGGTCACTGGGAAAGTCGAAAGCAAGAGACCTCGCGGCAGAGCTCCAAATAGGTAGATTGACCAGATGGCTGACCAGCTGGATACTTCAATAAACTCGGCATTCCGTCGTGCTTGGGACCGATCTTGATGGAAGAGAGCAATCGTTTACTGCTATCAAAGTCACCATCCTTAGCAGTGAGGGAACTACTTAGAAGTAGAAGAAAATGTATCACTAATCAAAGTTCTATTCTATGACAGTGTAATCTCAAATGAGTAGCACGAAGAAGAATATTTTTATCAGAAAATAAAGTGAAACTTCATGCTATCTTACAGTGCCACTAGCATATATTACCATATATCATAGACATGTGTCAAATTCAATTAACAATTTTCTTTAAGTGGCTGCTTTAGGCTCTCAGGACGATGCCAACGCATTTTCAGCCTCTGAGGTGGGATAGAGTGGATGTCTACTAACAGATCCACTCTATCCCACCTCAGAGGCTGGAAATGGATGGATGAATGGCATAGGAGGCGTGGGAGAGGAGGAGGAAATTAGTTCAGGGCTAAAAATTTCATGCCGAAATTCTATTAGAGAGTGGTATCATACCGACCTGTAATCAAGATAATAATTCTACCATGTCTTTACCACGTAAAAATATTTTTTGTATCTCCTGTATTATATTAATAATTTATAAATTAGTGTAAGGATGTATATTTAAATTGTACAGTCCTATCTTTTTTCTGCTCCATTTACATCGCCAGATTAGTTAAGAATTTCTTTTAAGCTAGGTTGCCTGGAAGAGGTCGCTTTTAGCGATAAGGCCGCTGTTGATTTGCGAAGAAGTATTGTGATTATGCATTACTTACCTGTTACATTAATGTTTTATTAAAATTATCGCTTAATAAAATTAAAATAAAATCGCTTCCGCTTAAAGTGTAGTAACACCCGAATAAAGTTTTTGCGAACGGTAACGACGTGAGAGGGCAGATCGTACGAACATTGTATCCATAGGACGCAATATTTTCAACAATTTAAGACGCGCTATTATCTCTCCCGTACGTACTGAACACGGCTTAACTAAATTTATATGTTCATTCAGTAATAAAGAAGGTGGCTTTATTTTATTTTTGCTCTCGAAACCGAAAATATTGGGTCGACTGCTTTAAAGTATATCGGATGTGAGAAGCATCGTTGCCTTTTTGGATTTCTCATATATCGCTTAACCCAATACTGACACTATCCAGTAAAATGGACTGTACAGGACAGCCAAGAAACTGTTTGATGTTTGAAAGTGTACTCGCAATTGCTTTTTTTTTCGTTGCATCGATACATATATTCTCCAATATTGTATAAACTAAATGAAATATTGCAGTAAATAACTATCAATTTTTTTTTCTCAAATTTCGATATTTAATGTTGAGCAACGTACATTGTCACTGACACACAGACTTAAACTATGTCTCATTATGCACAAAGGGCGGTCTTAGCGCGGCAGCGTCTTCTTTGTGCCATTTGTAATTCATTCATAAATAGGTCATAATCGCAACACGAAATTTTGCTAGTATCTATCATCATCATCATCATCATCATAATCATCCACACACACACACACACACACACACACGCGTATATATATATATATATATATATATATATGTGTTTGTGTTGTATTTGTGTGTGTTTGTGTGTGTGTGTTGTGTGTGTGTGTGTGTTTTGTGTGTGTGTGTGTGTGTGTGTTGTATGTGTGTGTGTATGTATGTGTGTGTGTCGAAATGTGTGTAACACAGTCGTGTTAATTACACCATTTATAACTTAAGAACGGCTGGACCAATTTATGATTTTTGTGTTTTGGAATTGTCTTCGTACGGAATATGAAATAAGTATTAAAATATAATATTAAAAATTAAAAAAACATCAACATCAGTCTAGCCATTCATTTGTTATGGTCTTTCCCGGCCGATTTCGGTTATGGTGAGTGCATTTAAACTCATTTTCATTTATCTGATTTAGGTGAATTATTTTTGTGTTTGTTCAAATGGTTCCCGGGATGGTTTGGATTCAAATTTGAACCCAATAGATGGCGCAGCAATCGGGTTCCAGGATTCAGGTAAAATCAGCTTTGTGTGGGTTCTGGGATGGCTTAGATTAACAATTGGTCCCGGTTGATGGCGCTACAATCGCTTTCCAGATTTTTATTTTTTTAAAGCAAGACAACGTATGCAACGGTACAGCTGCTTTTTAATAAAAAGTTATGAATTCGAATATATTTTAGTATGCTTTGTTTTGTAGTCTTGTATTGTATTGCAGTTGACTTAACCATGTATTTTTATACAAATAACTTCAAATATAAATAACTACGATTTTGGTAAAATAATGTTCCGCTATTTACTATGGTCCGGGTGTTTGGAAAATAAATTGGTCCTAGAGTTGTGCGTTGTATATTAACCATAATACAACCATAAGTTCCTAGCTTGGAGGTGTACAATGTATAAGTATATCTTTATCTGCCGATAAAAGAAATGAATTACGTAAAAAATTTTGGCGATACCAGTACATCGCGTCGGTTGCAAGTGATTTTCTTGCAGTGTTCCCCCTTTCTGAACATAATGTAGGAGATCGCGATCATATTTACGAGGGCCGATGCGCGTGCGCACTCCGACTCGAATGCCGCATTGCAGCCGGCGACTTATGCGATACACCGTTGGGATAATTGGGCTAATGGGAACAGAGGGCTACTCTTAAACGTTTTTCGTTTTACATTTTAGAATTTTTCTGCTTGTTTTTTTTATTTAAGTGCTTTTTCCATTGTATGTACCATTTCTTTTTGTGTTATATATAATATTATGAAATGCTAAAGATGACGTGTTACGTGTACATTGAAGATATAAAAAAAAACTACTGGAGTAGACTATATAAACGATGGAGAACACGATGCGATTATTTTAGATTTCTTGTCTGTTCGTTCGGGATTCACGTAAAAACTACTAGGCCGATTTCAAGGCAGTTTTCGCTGATCAACAGTAAATTTTTAGAATTCAAATTTGTGCTACCTTTTAACCTGGGAGTGCCGCGGCCATTTTTCTGGAAATGATTTAAAATGACCACATTGAAAAAAGAAACGAATATTAGTGTGAATTTTATGCCCCACCCCGTGCATCCAAAAAACGGGTGTCGTTTTTTGCATATTTCTAAATTTAGCTAGCAAGCTTTCACGCGGGCTACATTCCATTACATATTTAACTAGGCGTTGTTCGGCGACTCAGCTGTAAGATATTGTTATTTTATACTTACATGAAAACTTGAGTATTTTTTTTATTGTCAGTGAAAAATTATCTAACTGATCATGAAACTGGCTTCAAAATCCGTTTTAGGAGGATTTAGGGGATATACAGACAGAGGTGGAAAGTGTCTGCGTTTTAAACTATTTAAACATACTTCGATATAAACTAAGCTGACATCGAGCGAAGAAAACCTAACAATCGCCATCGAAACAGGAATGCGGTTCAGCATGACGTGTCAAACCGCATACCAAGTGGACGATCTCCATTCGGTCACAGTCATCCATCTCCACCCACCCACCCCACCAACAACAGAGCACCACAGACACAAGAAACCTACACACCGGTCTGGTAGACAGTCACGTTCAGGTTACATTGGTTCGTAGCCTTCACCTGTTGCTTGTTAGTAACTAAGTTTTTTTTACTATTGTAATAATTAGTATTTTTTAAGTTCTTCTTTTGTCTCCGTGGGGGTGGTGTGCGAAACAAACTTTTCGCCACTGCTGGCAGGCGATATTTTATAATGAATTGATGAATTGTCAATTGGATGTGACATTAGACACAGAGAGAAAAGTCGTCTACAAATGTATATTTTCATCCTTTAAATCACATTATATATTTAATGTTACTCTTTCGATATGTAATATTATATACGAATTACATATTTTATAATGAACGGTATTTATTTCTTCAACGACCGTCACTATGTTTCTTTAATAAAACTTTTTCTTAACAGATCTTCGTCGGCAGAGGGTTTACCGATAGTTATGGATTTAGAGACAGGAACCTCTTCACCCGCCTCCTTCTGCGAGACGGTCATGTCCGTGAAGAAGGCGGCGGAGCGGGAAAAGGAGCAGTCCTACACGGTCCTCTCCTGCCAAAGCCGGTGGCGGCGACGATAAAGACCGGAGAGGAGTGACGTGCCCCCTCTCAGCCAGAGGTGAGACCGAGGCTTCCGGAGAGACCTAGATCTCCGGCAAATTAATGGTGAGGCCAGCCCGCAAGGGGCCGGCCGTCGTCTATCCGGACTGGAGGTGGATGCGCGAGCGAGCCCACAGCCCTGACGAAGGACGCTAGAAGATCGGACAGGGGTTTTAGTGGGTATTTCTAACTGTGGCGTAGCAGTAACACTTCACGCGTGAGGTGCTAGTGCCAACCCAACAAGGCGAATTCTACACAGGGGCCGTGACGTTCCTCGTTTATGGTCCTCAAACGGGTTTCCCCTGTATAAAAAATTAACCTCTTCACAATATGGGTCGTGACTAGCAGAGCTGCCTTCTATATCTGTTCCTTCAACCACCAACTATTATTTTCATACATACCCAATTAAACGATATCATAACTCTAAACCTGGCCAGCTTTGCTGAATACTAAAATTAAATAGCTTAAGTATAAGCGCCTACGTTTCATATTATATATTTATTGTTACCCAATAAATCATCAGAACGAGGCTTCTTAATTGAGACCTCTGTATTTATGGCAGCTACAAATACTTTTATTTGGATGCTGGGTGTGACTAACTAAAAATTTTTAGAGGATGGTTGTCTGTATTAAACTAATAAAAAAGATTCGAAGACATTCTTTTCGGAATTTTGCTCAACTACAATATGTGTAAAGTGTTCAAAAATAATTTAAATATATCTTCTAATGCTGAACAATGTTTTTGAGTCATGGTAAGCCACCCCATCTCATGTTCATACTTCATTACCCAACCTTGGCACATGTATATTTCCTTCTCTTTTTGTGTACTGGTATGTATGTATATCTATCTCTGTCCCCCTTAACTATGGCTTACTTCACGACGATGCCATTGAGTCGTCGGAATCCGTTCGCGGTGTTAAATAGATATAATAAATAATAGATTTTTGGCAAGTGTAGTGATTTGTTGAAACAAACTAAAGGCGGCCGCCCTGAAAAGTAATTGTAATTTTTGAATGATGTATTGAGCTGGTTTTAAGATATGTGCAAGATATATACTTATGTAGCCAAGGTGGACGTTCTTAGTTGACGAGGTTTTGGGTGCGTCTATATATATCAATCATCAATCAATCTCTTTAATTACAAGAATGTAGTTTATACAGCTGTTTTAAAATTGAAGATGCATAGTACATTCTACTGCGTAGTGGTATACATACGGACTTAATAACTAAAATTATATAAATCTATTGTATTTATTTTTGTTATTACACAAACATAGGACATAAACTCCTCATGACTCATGATTTCCTGAGCCGCGTTTTAAATGAGCCGACGGATTGTCACGTTATCCTATTAGATAGTTTATTGTATATTAACCATCCTATGACATGCGTCAACCTATCAGATTTCTCAAGATTGTGTATATGTTTCATGTCATTCGTATGCTCAGTGAAGTGGCTATGCACGTCACTAGTGGTTTGTGAAAAGCCCCCGGAGGACAAATGCAGGCTGACTTTGAAGCGATGGCGAGGAGTGCTTCTTCCCCTTGCTTATTCTTCTACGTCCGTAGCTTCATCTAGCCATCGCATTGCACCCGCACTTGGTATAAAAGTCCATAAATATCTTTTGGGTACTTGATCAAAAAATCATGAAAAGCGTATAAAACACCTGTTAATGTAGTAAAAATTCAGCAAACAAACCCAAAAACAATCACTATCATCTAAATAACGATGATATACAACTCTTAATCCACATTATGATTCGCTTCGTTAAGAGCTAGGTCTTAACCAGTCGGAATGATATCAACAATAAAATGGTACCATAACAGATATTCTTTATTGTCAGTTGTAAATCAATCCTATTTAAATCCGATTTATTATAAAACTTTATCATAACTCCTTTGGTATTAAGTGTGGAATATTAAAACAGATTAATACACGCTCAATCTAAATGAGACTACTCGTTTACATACCATGAGGTTTAAGGGGGGTATTCTGTTATAGTCGTATAAAAAAATTATTTCGCCATTGCTGGCGCGATAGAGAAAAAATAGAAATACATTTGAATTAGACGTTTGCGGTTGGAATGTTGGAAAAATGTGCTCAACAATTCGTTTTTGTAAAAAAATCTGCAATGAAAAATTTGTTAAAATATATTCTAATATCATTGAATTGAAAAATCCGGAGCTTTCTTCAAGTATTTGAGAGACCTTGGTACCTGTTAGATATATCTCCAATTCTGGTTTAGGAACCCGAAGTTTAGGTGTTTGTCGGTCGTGATAAAAAAAACAACAAATATTTCACAATGATCTTTTTAAAAGCTTTTTTATTAATATTTAAATAATCCGAAACATTAATAAAATTAAAAAAAGCGAATGTCAAGAAAACGACAGCCCGGACTGATTAAAAATGGCACAGCCTGGTGTGCAGGATACCAATCCTCGCAGTGACCTGAAACGGAAAACAAATAATAGTCCACAAAGAAGACGGATGTAGTTATCGCACTACGAGATGTTTTAAAAGAAAAAAAATCACAAAATGGCGGTAGCTTCAAAAATAGGTTTTGTTTTTTCCAATATAAGTATAATGTTAGTAAAATCAATACTAGACGGCTTAATTTTGTCTTTCTATTTGGATGGTTCAACCGAATTGAACTATATAAACAGAAATTCAAATTCAAAATATTTTATTAAAAATAAGTTCCATTGAAGGACGTTTTTAAAGTTTATGCATATAATAAAAAAAGTCAAGAATTTGAAAAAAATATTTACTTATAACAAGTTAAATAATCGACAAGATAAACATACCTTATCAGAATTATTTCAAATGCCAGCACGTGAGGCTGTTACGAGATAAAATCGTGGTTTAACTGTCGATTTTAAGGTTTAATCGCAAACGACAGATGCCAATTAGTCGCTTTAGTAATTATTCGTGTCGAGACAACTTTATTAAGGCTTAATTCTTTTAAAGTTCTTAATTAAAGGTGGTTTTCAGATTTCGGTTTCGATGGCTAGAATTTTAACCGAGCAATAATACTAATTACTGCGGCTGAATTTCCTGTCGAAAGAGGCGACGTAAGAAGCCACGATAGTTGTAAGGGAATTTACTCGCCTGGATACATAGCTATTACTCCTGATCTAAAGTATTTCTCCATAACAACAATTTTTTTTAAATGTGAAATGATAATAATTTATTTGTAACAAAAACCAGATACAGTGACATAGAATTACAAATTGATATACATCTAGTTAGTTCAAGTGTCAATTCCCTAACCCCCAAACTAGGTTTGCATCTGTGTCTTGGGGGTTAGTTGTGGGTTCTCTTGGGTGTATATACAATATTATTACATTCATTTGTGGCCAGATTAGTGTACAATTAGGCTCCAATTTTATTGAGCAGTTTTTCAGTTTCATAATAATTTAATTTTTGCAAGTACTCAGCAAGTTTCTTTTTAATAATTGTACGGTATCATTGGTCAGTCTCATCTTCAAGTCGTTGGTAGCACCTTTAGTGTTGCAAATAGGCAGTGATAACTTCTATCTATAACAGTTGGGTCGTCATATTGTCTGCCATACTAGCCGTGGCAATAAAAATACCCTTCGAATCGGCCTATTTTCTGTTTAGATGGACTAAGGATCACTTAAGCGACGGCACGTGGATAGCCTTAGTATAATAAAATATGAATTATAATAATCAACATACAAATAGCAATAATGACAATAATTAACATTATTCAAGTAAAATAAAAACTTAACATCCTATAAATAAACCTAACTTAAAAATATATATACAATAGTAAAAAACCAAAATTAAAATAGAAACCTATAATCTAAAGACCATTGTCGCTGGGCCTGGTATACCTGGACGGCTGACAGCATTATCTCGCTGGATACAGAGGCTAATCCTTTAAGCGAGGTTAGCTCCAGCTTTCCGGTCTCCTGTTGTATAGACCAGGCGTTTTTTAATTTTTTGAAATAATTTGTGGGCCAAAAGACTCCACCCCAAACGGGTCAAATATGTAACTTGTTCAAAGAGTTGCATATTTACAGTGCTACCGGCCCCATCTTTGGACTCCTGGAGATAAGAAGGCGCAAATGTGTCGACACAGGTGACGTCCCACACAAGCGGCCTTCCCAAGCTCCAGGGAATGAAAGTCATACCATCGGGCCTCTTGCCATCGTCGACATACAAATACACACATATCTCCAGCTAAGCAAATTACGCTTATGTTATGAGTAATATACAACGGGACACTCTGGGGCCGATCCTAGATAACAACCATAGAAATCAAACCTGGAGCATCTACGTTCCAATGAGCCTGTTCGGCAAACACTTATCCCTTTCAACCAAAGAGAATATCATGATTACAATTGACATACCGATGGCATGAAGAATCTATTCTTCATTAATGAAGCTATCAGTACGAACTAGATTCTAAATACCGTTACAAAAATGTGCAAAGGGTCTATTAAATCTGGAATGATCAGTAAATTGGCCCACTTCCTACATCGGTTATTAGATAAAAGTTTATCATTTGCTCTAATAGCTCATTAGCTGGACTAGCGTACTCTCACGTAGACCTATTATGTCTGCTACCGTCTAGGAGGCCGGTCGTGATGGTATGCGCTGATTGGACTGATATTTTATTTAATACATATATATCATTTTTTGCTAGTTGCAAAGTTTCTTGTGGTCGTTGAACTGAGATTTTTGATACTTGATAATGTTTGTAAGATTTTGTAGTTATTGTGGCATAAATGTAGCGTTTGTGAAATCGCCATGTTTCGATGTCTTTGTATGTCACACATGACTAACCATTTCTCTAGATCTCTCTTCAGTATGCAGATCAAAGGTCACACCTCTACCAAAATTTATCGAAACGACTCATTGACGAAGGTGATCAGAGGGTTGGTGCCTACCTCAGCCAACGGATCAGTATGGCGATCCAGCGCGGAAACGTAGCCAGCCTTCTGGGTACCTTACCCATAGAAGACGGTGATCTGGGCTCAGTATTCTACTTATAGTCTTGAGGGAATATGGGTAGAGTACAATACAAATAAGTTAAGTTTTCATACATTGTATTCATTAGTATGTAATTTTAGTTAAGTTATTTATTTGTTTGTTAATTTAAGATAATTTAATAAAGTAATTTTAGACTTAAAAAAGGTCACACTGAATTTTGAAAATGTCCCCATATCATACGAAATATTTGTCCTAAAATTTTAAATCTACTTATATACCTATTCCTGTCCTAATCTGTATCTATTATTTTCTTTTCTTTTATACTATAATTTAGTTTCAGTGTTGGGCACTTCAAGAGGACTGAAGCTGCAGATGCATTAGGATATACAGAGATAGTAGACTTGGTTATACTAACATTATTTAACCTGTATTTACCAAATACATTATTTTGATATTTTTGACTAATAAAAGAATAGTCAATAGGAACAACATTTATTACGCTAGATCTTATATAACATCTACATCATTGTCATTATCAGATACACACACTGACCTTAGGTGTTAAAGGATTTTAGTGCAAGTTAGAAATTATTATTCCCCAGAGACTTCACGAGGTTTTCGTGTCCTCAAAACTTTTCTATACGAAATATTTTCTCTAGAATAGGGAAAAAACCTCAATCAAGTAGAACTTACCCAAAAAGTCAACATCATAAAAAGCTTTTTATAAGACATGACATCAGTTTTCCTCATGTCCCTCGTCGCGTATGATTCATGCGCCCGCGCATGCTTCCTTTGACTTCCACTGAACTAGTTTATGTGTTTTATTGTTCAAAGGAATCCCGTTGAGTGGTCACGTCCACGTATGTTTATTGTATGGAATTGTAAAAGTTTTGTATTAAATGTGTGGGTAGATATAATTTTGTCACGACGCGTGGGTTCTGCTGGAGTTTTAAAATAACTTGATATTATTTGTCAATTGATGAAGTAGCAAGAGGAAATTTCTTTCTAATCCAGACTGTTGTTTGATCAGTGCTGGGCCAGACAGTACACGCGGGCGCGGGGCAGGCGCGGCGCGGCGTATCAAACATATGAAACCTTATTTGAGTATCTGTAGTGGGCGCGCGGGCAATTCAAGCCATAACACATTCATATAAGTGGCCGCAGTTAAGGAATTTTTCCATTTTTTTGCCATTTTAAGGAAGAATTTTCTAATAAAGATAAGTCATCTTCATCCATATTGTATTTGACCAACACTGGACACCACACCACTAGGACAAGCCGCGCGCGTCACCTCGGACAGGTGCGCCGCGCGCGTTCCCGCACCCGCGCCGCCACCGCGCCCGCCTGTTCAGTCTGGCCAAGCACTCAAAGTCCTATTTCTCCAAGAATTTAAGTTTCCTATTGACAGTATATTAACTACTGAATTATTGAATACCGCATACCTACTATATGTACAAAATTTGCAGGCCTAATAATAATATCTAATAATCAAGCCACAGTTAGACACATAAATAGTATATTCTACACAAGCTAAGCAAGTGTGTGACTGGTAATACGCTATGGGTAATTCTTGTCCAAAATCCAGATCCAATAGGGATTAGGGTAAATGTAAGAAATTTTGTATACGAAATTTGTTTTATCGGGCATCGACTCCGGGCCATTTACGTTTTAGTGGCGAGGTGGACCAATGAATAGTTAGACTACACAGACCGTCTAATAAAGATAGACAGATAGATATTTATCTATCTCTTTACACCAAAGCATAGATAAACAGTAATAGAATACAATAGATAGTAAGTACAGCGGGCGGCCTTATCGCTGAAAAGCGATCTCTTCCAGGCAACCATTGGCAGGGTTTCATAGATTTTTAATACTGGTGGTGGTGCAATAATTAATTATTAATGATAATTATACACAATAAGTACAAAAACAATATTATATATAAGAATGACAATATAAACATACACACGTGTTTGTAACAGTATTAGGAATTATTTTACATAATAAAGAATTAATGCTTCTGCTTGCCAGATGTGCAGATCAACTCAGTGTACGCGGCCCTTTGTCGGTATTATACAGTTTACTATAAAACAATGCCCGAACGGAGGGGTAGGGCAGTCAAGTGACGATTACGATACTAGCAAGACGTGTATAGTACTTTCGATTAGCGATATAGTGACGGACTTTGCGCGTGTTATTGAATAGTGCTGTTTATATAGTATCTAGTTATATTTGTACCTGTTTATACGTGTTCTAATAAAGTCTATATTAATTCCAACGGCAATTTTAATTCGAGTCCTGTGTAGTTCGTAACAATACTATTACATTTGTAACGTTTAGAGAATTTGAATGTCTGTGTTTCAATTCGAATGGATCAATCAAACTGATATATATAAAGATAAATAATTAAATGCCAGTGAGTGCCATCATGTCCTTTCATCATTCAACATCATTTCATCAATCAACTGAGTAAATTTAGTTGATACATCTAATATTAGCATTAGGACATTTAGGGCCGCTTGCATAACGTTCCTCAAATTTATTTAAGAAACACTAAACGCATTTAACACCCTTATTACGAATAGCGTCTTGCACAACGCAAAATTTGCCGCTAAATATGTTTAAAGAACTGTTAATACGTTTTGTATAAAACGTATTAAGGCAGTTTAGTATGATTAACTAATTTTATTTAAAGGCCATCGTTATTCAAGCGACCCTTATTATGCATAAATCTAATAAAATTATAAAAAGCTTTGAAAGAAACCTGAACTTTGAAACGATCAACCACAAAGCTTGTTATAAAATAAAACGTTTGCAGAACTCCAAATATATGAGTAGGCATAATTTGCTTAATGTTTATGATATCATGACTTCTTTGCGGTTTTGTAGAAATATTTGACACACTAGTTTATTAAGGAAAGTCGCAGTGTTAGAAAGCGTGTATGATGCCTGTTGACATGTTTTATAAGTTGACTCATAGGTACAGTTATGTGTAATAACAGCCGAAAAACGTCCCTACGCTCGGGCCTCCCTCTAGGGGAACGGACACTATACCCGCCACGCTTGCCCTCCAGCCGCGTGTAATTTTAAATTAAAAAACATATTTGCCAATGCTAGGTTGCAATAATATTGAACAATATAATCATACTACTACATACATCGACTAAGCAATTCAATAATGCCCGCAAACCAACAATATTATTGTAGACGCAGGAACGGAGCATATTATTATCCAAAATGAAGAGGTTTTTTCGTATAAAAATTCGTATAATTCGTTTTGACAATAATTCGTTACGCTGGTAATTTTTGAACGTATAGAGTGAAGTAATGAAGTGACTTGAAATTCGTAAAGTGACATTTTATCTGTCACTGTTCTTGTGACGTTTACGTACGTATGTTGTGTTGTTGTCGACGGCAACTATACAAAAGGCCAAAGGTGTTGGAGCCAGAACCGAAATTGGCGTATTGTATCTGAATAATTATTAACAATAATAAATTATTCTCAATAATACTGTATCTGTAGCCTTAAAATAAACGTTTTATGTTTGTTTTCTCATCTTTCAATCATCAGTTAAAAGTGTTTACAAAATCAAATTGATATCAGGAAACCATGTTTTACGTTACCGCGAGAAATGTCAACGCTGTCGGCTTGTCATCAACATGCTGACACGACAGGATGACAAATGTCGGCAAATGACAGATAAAAGCAGAATTTCCGATATGACGCGTAGATCGTTATCAGATCTATGCGATCTTATCCAATGATCTCACGGTCATTAGAATTTTAGATGTATATATGCGATTTATGTTTGATCGTATAAGATGTGCTGTATAATTCGTCTCTGACTGAAGTTTGATTACAAATTGCAATATACTAGCGAGCCCAACAGGCGATTGTTGTATTCATTAGCCAGGTGTTACGGATTTTAAAGTAAAAGCTGATCCTAGGAAATTCGGTACACGTTGCCCGGCGGGCATGTTGCATTTGGGCAGTATGAAACAATGACCCGATTGAGGGAGGATTCAGTCGAGCGAGAGCCACGAGCGAAGTTAGACGTGTGTACTACAATCGGGAATATAATAAGTGACGGACTTCGCGCGTTTTATTGAATTACGACCTTCTGCATTACGTCTGGACTTGTTGTGTTCAGTTATATTTGTTCCTGTGTTATACGTGTTTGTATAGTTCTAAAAAACTCTATGGTGATTTTAACGGCATTTTAATTTAAGTCTCGCATGCGTAACAATACAATTCACTACCTTTACATTTATAATCATCAAGCTTGCAGTTTAACATTCTTTGTGTCATGTGACTTTCATGCATTTTCGGGCATGTAATGAGGCTTTCCTCATACCACTTTAGTCTTCTTCCTCTCAATTTTTCAGTCACGGGTGCAACTTTCACAAATCCCCTTATTTACTCATTTCTCATCTTATCCACACACAAATCCATCGCAACATTCTGAGCTCAGCTCTCTTACGACCGGCCGCCCGGCATTCATTGAATTTGAACTTAAACATTTGAATAATTTTCTTTTACGAAATCAGATCATCAATTCACAATGGAGCTGTCAATCTGTACATTTACAACCGTACTCTTCGCGACCTTCCCGTTACGCCAGCGACTCTTGCGCAACGGAATTATCATACAAAACATATTTCCTTCACAATGCACCCAAGAAAGTGGTCCTTTACCACGGTTTCTCACGGTGAACTCACACAAATAACGTATTTTATGTCACACTATGAATTGAGTTCGACCGCCGAGCTATTCCAAGCTACAGCGGGTTATTCCGATTATACACGACTGCGGCTTCCGAAGATAATAAACGGTATCCATACAATTATTGTGTCAAATAAATTGTCAGATCGCATCTTTTATAATGTTGCGTTCGAGAAAAAATTGTAGTGATCCGATGGAATTGAAAGTAATGGACTTAATTCTATTACGGTTAAAAGTTTGTGTTAGATAAAAATAATTTGAAACGGGCAAAGGTTATTTGGAAAGGTATAGACGTGGAATAAGTACACTAAGTTCTGATGGTCCCTATCCATGTTCCTTACCTCATCTCTATTCAAATCTCATTTTTTAAACCGATTTCAAAAAGGAGGAGGTTCTCCACTTGATTGGTATTTTTTATGTATGTATACTGATTACGCTGAGATTTGTGATCAGATTTATGTGTTTCTTTTTTAGCTGGATGCCATTTGGTCCCCTAAAAACTTAACCTAGTTTGGCCAAGTAATTTTTTATGAACATTTTTATGATTTTTTTTTTGAACGTGGTCGATGTAATTGTCTTTGGGAAGACGTAATCATACTGATTCGTTGGCCGAGGTAAGTACCGCCTTCTAATCACCTGAAGACTCAATGAGTCGTGTCAATAAATTTTGATAGAGGCTCATAGCCTCAGAACCGGTCCAAACGTCACGACAGCAAACAGCACAAACATATAGTTCTCACTGAGTGTTACATATTGTAATGTAATTATCAATCGCTAAATTCTTTTTATTTTTGGCCATTCTTCGAGTAAACCTTTTAATTGTTTTTTTACTACAAGTTCTTAGGAAGCTTGCAAGTTTGAGAATTCAAACGAATGGTCTATGCATAATTATTAAGAAGTTCATGTCTATTTGCGAATATAAATCCGGCCCGATGTGATAGAATTAGTTGAGCTTCAACTGCGATCAAGGTGTTACTAAGTGTACAATCAGAACGGGGATCTCAAATCGACAGACTACGCGTTTTTATTATTACGATCTTCTACTTTACGATTAGTATTATCTCTTCGTACTTGGTTATATTTGTAAAAACTGTAAACTACGTGTGGGCAAATAAAATAAAGTTTCTGATAAATCCAGCATTTTTAAATTCGGATCCCCCAACTGTTAGCTTCCATCCAGCAACATTCTACATTTCTTTAATCGGTAAATATCAGCCTGTGTTTGACGGCTGGTAACTCTATTTTTATTTCAAAAAGAGGGTAGAACAACAATACAATGGAAACGATACTGCGAGTTACATTTTTGGCATTGGTGGTTCGACTTGAAAACCAAAAAGAGCTGTCCTGTTTTAAAACGCGCAATAGGATATAATTACTATTGAATACGACTGTAAAAGGATATAATAGAGAATAGTTGACTCAGTTGTGGTAACTAAATTGTGAACTGCTTATTAAAATGTAAGTAAAAGCCATGCTAACTGTTTTGTTACATATTATGTTAAAGGAAATAGATGATTATGTTCGTAAATCTTGAATAGTTGTTTTTCTATTACGAACCCATTAAACTTAGAACAGTGGCTAACACAACATATAACATGCCGGTTAGTAGGGCATTTGCCCGACTGAATGGCTACCACCCCTGGTCTTCAGCATGTCACCATAACAACCTTGAATTGTGTTCCGGCATTAGTAACCAGGTTCCAGTCTCCCTTAAGAGAGCAGCAGCGCATTTGTAGCGCCTTTGGTGTCACAAATATCCATAGGCGATGGTAACCGCTTTCCATCAAGTGAGCCGTCTGCCTGTCTGCTGAACTCCTGCAATAAAATAAAATATAACAATACAATGTTACGAGTAGTTGCAATTTTATCATTGTCCCGGATGTAAAAGTACAAGCCTTAAAGTACCTAAGTTATTGAGTCAACTTATTAATACTTAAATTTTACGACATATATAAAAGTTAACGTTAATCATAATAAACAATTATTATAATTGACATTAACGAGCGATGGACACTTTTAATATATTCCGTTATGAGTAATTAATAAGCGTCTTATAGTAATTAGTTAATAAAAAAATGTGATAATGATCTTCTTGAAGTTTTTATGAAATTAAATACGTAACTGATTGTGGCGTTTTTGAATTATAATTTTATTATAAATTAAGGCACATATGATTATGCAAATTAGTAGTGACGAAGTGTAATTATGTTACTGTATAGTTAGCAGTGTCACAGAAGAGGCAATTTTTGCATGAAGAAGTACATACATACATAACTTCACGCCAGGTCCCTTGCGGGGTAGACACGTACAACAGAGCGCCACACAGGCCCATTCTTACACACCTCACTTGCTTCTTTGACATTCATAGTTCTTGTCATGCAAGCTCGTCTGTTCTTAAGGCTCCTGACTAAATTTATATATATTTATAATATACATAAATTATAATAATAATAATTAAAAAATCTTTACTCTAGTAACCTACTATTTTAATAATATTTATAATATATTAGTATGAATTTTATGAAAATAGTAATTTTGATAATTGTCATTTTTAATATTACGTCAAACATCGTTGGAATTGTTTTTTTTTTACAAGATAATCGTATGTCCACATTTTTTAACACGCTCATATTAGCTTCACCTTTTTGTTTTTTTTTAACAGCTCTACGGACTCCAGTTCCGTACACTTTTTTACAACTTAATTTCTAGATTTAATTTTTAGAATTTAAACACGCTTATTAGTTATTTTGGTTTTTGTGTGACATTAATTTAGTGATTCTTGTGTTGAGGTGTACCACACGAATAACTTAATTAATTTATTCTAATTTTAATACTAAAGTTATACTAATGTATCTGTTACATGCTGGTATGATGAGGAAGTGAATGTGCAGTAAGTGCCTTGTGCCTTTTTGTATGTTTGTATGGAAACATTTAAAGTCATTTTCACCCACTTCCAGACTTCTGATTAAGTTGAATTTTTGCACACGTAATATGAACCGATGACAATACAATAATCTCCTAACTTGGTCCTGATATTTTGACCAGGATCATCTGGATGTCACTGGAATTTGTAAAATACTCCAGTCTTCGCAATTGGTTGGTGGTCGGTTGGTTTTTAATCGGTTTCGAGACTAAAAAATGAGTAAAGAAAAATATATAGTGTGATGATATAAAAAAAACAATAAAAAAACTAGGACTAAAATAGAAAATAATTATCAAGTACGAACATTTTGTTCTACAGTGCTTTTGGCAAAAAGATGGGGTGATTTTAAGTAAATTTCCTTAATAACTTTTTTTAAATTGTCTGAAGTAAACAGACGGCCTCCCACCAGACGGTAACCACTTTCCACCTGATGGAAAGTGGTTAACGTCGTCAAGGCGTTGCCGACCTCTAAGAAATTTTATAATGGCCTTCTTAAAAAACCCCATAACATAACGCAAGAAGATAACTGTGGCGGGAAGTTCCTTCCAGATCATCGTTGTACGCGGAATAAATGTTCTGGAGAACAGTTGCGTAGCATGGGAGCTCAAGGAAATGGGGGTGAACATACCGCTATTGTGCCAACACCTCACTTGTAGACAAACTTAAGACATACATTTAGTTTTTTTTTTGTTAATTACTTCGT
The DNA here is from genome assembly GCA_012273795.1 of Dendrolimus punctatus. Taxonomy (NCBI): domain Eukaryota; kingdom Metazoa; phylum Arthropoda; class Insecta; order Lepidoptera; family Lasiocampidae; genus Dendrolimus; species Dendrolimus punctatus. The sequence continues at coordinate 20,264,454 of CM022540.1, read as the reverse complement.
AATCATATTTTAAATGTTTTTTTCTTTGCATGGACTAGGTTGTAACATTTAACACTATTTATTGAACATGCATATAATAATAGATCCTACGATATATGTGTCCCCGATATAGCATATATCGGTGTGATGTTTATTTTGAAATATGCCCTCATTTACATGCGCACGCGCAGCCTAGGTGCCAAGAGTTATGCATTTGACCCCGTGACTGTTTCTTCGCAAACAAATGCAGTTATAAAGCTATTTATTTTATTTCCTAACATTTTACATCAAAATCTTAAACATGGTAATGCACATTTCTAGAATATTATTTTTTGAAATTAGACCATCCTTATAACAAAAGATATAGGGTCATGTCTCAGGAATGGATTTTTTTCGTTTTATATTTATATAAAAAATGGAAAATGTTTTTCAAAATTCGCATTAAAATGTAGCATAGATTGTTTGCTATCCTAATCCTATATCTGTTGAATTCTAGACGTCGCTTTCAGCATCTATGACAGAATACGATCTAAGCAATAAATACAGAATAATAAATTAATAGGCTATATAATTCAATCAGGAAAGTACTTAAAGTCACTATACATCAAACAATTGAAAAGACTGACTGAATTTTACATAATTCGCATTTCTATAAAATGATATATAAGTCACTTCTTTACAAACCGAGCGTCATAGGCTTAATACCTTTTATGACTTGGAAAAGGCTAGGTGTACAATCTATTCACTGGAAGCGTCTTAGAAGATCGTGAAATATTGCGATGCGACCATCAGGGTGCAGAACAACAAATACTGATTTTTGTGGCTTGTCGTAAAAAGCGACAAAGCTAACAACAGCCAGGTGGTTTCAGGGCATTTAGCCGTCTGGAAGGTTAGCGTGAGTAATCCCTCAGTTGTGTTCGGTATTAGGCAGATTCCAGCTCCTCCCTTAAAATCCGTGAAGGAACGGAGAAGAACATAATATCCTGAGGCCGGCCTGTCGTAAAAGGTGACAAAACTACCCACAGTCAGGTGGCAGGGTATTCTGATTTTTCAATATTTTTGCATAGAGAAGTCAAAGTACGATTTTTTATCACCATTGCTTTTCAAAGAATCATGGAGTTCTGACATAGAAAAAATCATTTTAGCCTTGCGATGAGTGTGGCATTATAAAGATATGATAGATAGTATACACCTATATACTTTCTCACAAACAGTTGCTTACGTATTCGTCGAGCGAGCTTCGTACAGTCGTACCACATACACGTTAAGTGAACGCTCCGCCGAGCTACATGGTAGGTGGAGTAGGGGTTAGGTTTTATTTTCGTTACGGAATTTCTTGATTTGGTCGCCGCTCTCAAAGCCCGCGATAAAGCTATGCAATGCAAAAATATCGAAATATATTACTATCAAATGGTTTGAATAGAAATATAATTTCTGTTGTTTCTGTTTTACGACATATATGTTTATTGATTTATTATGCGAAGTTGCGATGACGCTTAGACTTGTATAGAGCTTATGTCAAATATTAACTGATACTAAGGCAAATGAATGGTCGATAACATATAGGAATGGGTCATAAATAAATGTACGCAGGGCCTTAGATGTAGCTTCGGCCTTAAGATTAATGTTATGTAAAGGGGTTTCCATTGGAATCATTTTAATGACATGTATTTGAAAAACAGATTTCTTATTATATTCTCTTCCTTAATAAACTTGATTTATTTTCTCTTTACAAATGCAATGAATCAAACAGCCTATAGAGTTCTTTGAAATAACTGTTTTTTCATATTAAAATTATTATCAAAGAAATAAATAAAAGGCAACGAGAAGGAAAACATGTAATGCAGTAAAATTCCATTTTTTACTTATTTTAATATTACATGCATTATTTTATCTTAAACGATCCAATTTGTAAATCTTAACCCAAATTCAGAATTATCGTTCTTAACGTGAATCGTTGAGTGATGCTCGTATATTATTCAAAAAACAAGCGACTAAAATGCTCGTTAAAACCCTTTAGGGTAAGGCGTCGGTCGTAAAGTTAAAGGTAAAGTTTTGCTTCTGTGTATAAGACACGACACCCACTTTTTCTTTTATTTGATCTATAAATGCTCGCCTTGGTCTTCTTCCCTCTCCTTGCTTCCACTTTGCCTTCAATGGGGATTGTTCACTTTTTTTCAATCTGGCTATTTCAAAAACCATTTCGAGAAATAGTGTCCCTAATCATTTCTGTCTAGTTAAAATTCCAAAAACGTACGATCTTCTTGTATTTTGTAAGAAATGCGTTTGACCTTTATTTGACCTTACTAAATCCAATCAGGTGGGCCGTCTACCTGTTTGCCTGCTTCAGGTGTAAAAAAAATCTAGCTGTACATTATTTGATTTAAGTTATGTAACATGGATTTTCTCTAAAGACCACTTTAAAAAATTTAACGATAACTATAGAAAATAATAATGGTTGAACACGAAAAATTATAAGCCTAGCGACAAAATACACTAAAATGATCACGATACGTAATGACTAATGATAGTGATATTTAAATAAGTAGCACAGATTACTATGATTAGATATACATAAAACTTGCTTTTATTATTTTTGTTTTCTGGGCAAAGAAATCAATGTAAACTTGTGCCTTATGACGTCATCGGAGAAATAACTTTAAAATCGAATTAAAAAAAAACTAACACTTAAAATACAAAATATTTAAATTAGTATCTTAAAATGCCCTATTTTACGTGATAAAAATATAAAATCAGAGGGTAATTTTTTGTGAACAATCACCATTAACGTGCATAAGAAAGTGTCGTGTCTTCAAATGGCCAAACATCTTCCCCCTTCTTTCCTCTAGAGTTTTTAAAATTGTGCGTTTCTCCTGTATCTTTATTCGGTATTAATTTTACAATTCTTTAAACTTTTTTTATCCGTGCAGGAACGGAGAAAGAATACAAATTCCTGCGGCCAGGCGACAAAACAACCCACAGCCAGGTGGTAGGGCATTTGCCCGACTGGATGGCTACCACCCCTGGTCTTAAGTATGTCGCCATAACAACCCTTAGTTGTGTTCCGGCATTAGTGACCAGGCTCCAGTCTCCTTCAAGAGAGCAGCAGCGCGTTGGTAGTACCTTTGGTGTTACAAATGTCCATAGGCGATGGTAACCGCTGTCCATCAAGTGGGCCGTCTGCCTGTCTGCTGAACTCCTGCAATAAAAAAAATAAAAAAAACTTTACATACTATATTTAAACCTACATTTGCCAATGATAAATTAAAGTGATCCCGTTCAATGACATTTTTGTGCATTGGTAGGACGTCTGCCTCGTGCAATAAAATAAAAACTAAAATATTTTTATTTTATTGCACGGCAGACGTCCTACTTGACTTAATAGGCATATAAGTAAGGCGGCTACCATCGTGTATGGACATTTACAACAAAGGGTCTACAAATGTGTTGCTGCTCTCGTAAAGGAGACTGGGACTATATAAAAATAAAATATGCCTAGATATACACATTTGCTTCTTCTGGCTTTTAAATTAAATACGATAAATAGTGGTGTTCATATAATTATTTTTGCTGGTTATTTGAAAATTGATGCCAAAAAGAAATGTCGACATGTATATTCTATAAGTAATTAAAAATCTTTCTGAAAATTACCTCAGATACATATAATATTATTATAAAAAACTAGACTATTCATCTGTATAATAATAAAATCAGTAACTTCCACACACGTTTTTTTGATCATTTCCTCTTCCGCTGTTGCTAGTAGCCGTCTCGCTTTGTAACTAACTCCAGCCGTATGTGAAACCCAGTTCGAACTGCCGAAAGCTCATAGCAGTTTTGTTTCGATCTTAATATCCTCCATACATCATCTGTGTGAATATCGAATGCTCAATATTTTACAGCCTCGTTATGATTTCGGTTGCAATCGCCGTTATGCTTGGAAATTAACTTAAAAATTAAGGCGAAAGTGATACGTCTAATATATCAAAAGGGTTCTGTATGTCACAAAACTACGATTCATAAACACTGCTTCATAATTTGATTTTATTAAAATATTCATAAATGATTTTTGAATGTTTTCTTTATTGTTTCATAAATCCGTGCAGGAACGGAGAAAGAATACAATTTCCTGCGGCCGGGCGGCCTGTCGTAAGAGGCGACAAAACAAAACAACACACAGCCAGGTGGTAGGGTATTTGCTCGATTGGATGGCGACCACCTCTAGTCTAGAATATGCCGCCATATCAACCTTGTGTTGTGTTCGGGCTTTTGTAACCAGGTTCCAGTCTCCCTTAAGAGAGCAGCAGCGCATTTGTAGCACCTTTGGTGTTGCAAGTTTTCTGGCCAAAATAAAGATCATGTTCATGGCCAGGATTTGGTCACATAAGTCATCTACCAAGGGTCTGGCAGTCTCGATAAAGTTCTAGAGCGTCGTAAGCCCACGATCCCAGGGTTTCAACCTAAAACGCAGCAAAAACCTAACTATTTCCAAGGGTAGTTATATTTGCGTTTCTTGAGTGTATTAATTTATTCACAAACTAATAAATAATAGTTTAAAAAAAACTAAAAAATATGCTTTTATAGAAAATCCAACTAATAAATAGAAAATAAATTTTAATACAATTAAATTAAAAATAGTGTAAGAAAAAATGATTTTATTGTAAAAAAAGTGTGGTGGTGATGTGGTTTCAGGATATTATCAAAATAACTCTTCTACTCATATCTGTTCATAAAATATTTATAACTATTGATACCATGCATTCCATTGGATTTTTTTAAAAGGTTTTAAATACAAGCTTTTGAGATCCTGAATATCATATAGCAGCAGAGTGCTAGCCAAGACAAGTAAAACGAGCCCAAACACGTCGGGTCTATCTTGTTTAGTACAGGAGTTCCTATGGCCACCTTCCAACTCCATCATCAGATCAGCTCCATTGTACCATATTATTGCATTGTCACGTGATATACACATACGTACAAAATTTTAGCTCAATCGAAAACCGGGAAGTCGATCAAATTTAACTTTAAAGATTCCGTTACATACTAACATACATACGTATGAAGCTAATAAAAGCGTATTAAAAACTCGTATTTTTATACATACATACATACATATTGTCACGCCTGTTTCCCATTGGGGTAGGCAGAGACAATGGATCTCCACTTGTTACGATCTTGACAAACACTTTTCGCTTCATCAACTTTCATTAATCTTCTCATACATACACGCTTATTTAAACTACTTTTTATCTGACCTTTCTTCAAAATATCTTCAATTTGATCATGGTGAGTACGTCTTGGTCTACCGGCACTGACTCTTCCAGTCACATTGCTATCATATACTTGTTTTGTGATTCTGCTATCATTCATTCTCTCTACATGGCCAAACCACCTTAACATTCCCTTTTCAACTCTTGTCACTACATCTTCTTTCAATTCACAACGCTCCCTTATCACACTGTTTCTTATCATATCACTTACATTAACCTTACATATACTTCTCAAAGCTCTCATTTCAACTGCATTTATTCTACTTTCATGCTTCTTCTGCCACACCCAACTCTCACTTTTTATGATCATTGTTATTAAGAGTTCGTCGGGGTCCTAAGAACCTTTTTTTCATTTTTTTTCTCCAAGACATAATGAATTAGTCTCTCATCCCATTATTAAAGATTACTTGTCGGGAGACTAGACTTTGGATTACGGAAATTACCAAGGTTCCCCTTATTCCCACAGCAACCCTAAACTGCGATTTTCAGTGGGTTGACGATATAAACAATCAAGGCTAATTCACGCAGGTTTGCATGTAATGCGTCGATTTGTTATACCAAGTACCTCAAATCACTACCTTTAGAGCTTTATGCCGACTTCCAGTAAGTAATTAATGACATTAACTTTGTATTTACATTTGGACGTAGCTATGCAAAAAGAAACCAAACCATAGTTTAGAGATAACAAATACATTCTTGAAATAGAATTTGTACACCACTTAAAAATGGAGTGAATGAATTTTAAACTCTTAGCCTTGTCGCCATAAACAAGTACAAGAACAATAGGATATTTTCTTAATTACAAATTTTAAACACAAAGTAAACAAAAGAAGTCCAAATGCGGGAAAGATAATAAACTACACGTGTGCATTCACTTTGTCGGCGTGTAACAGTATTATGAAGAAAAATAACAGTTTCACCAGACGTATCAATGAATTGAACATGAATTATATAATTATCGTATAACAGGGTCGATGAACCCCATAAATGGCCTCAAACATTCACCGTGCGAGTGATACATTTTAAAATTGACGGCAAATTATAAAGAGATCACATATTTATCTAATTAAATTAGTTAAGAAACATGACTTGAATTTTGTATGAAAAGAATAACAGTATGAAAGTGTTGTATGAGACTTGTGGCCTCTTAGAATAAGGCCTGGGTAGCGTGATTGAGTAATTAAGTTTGGATTAACGAAAGTATGTATTATATTTAATGAATAATACCATAATAAGGCCATGTCAAATTGGTTTATATATTGTAAAGATTGCAAATAAAGGCAGGATGATCTGATGGTAAGTGGCTCTTATTAACCATGAGTGTTCGTTGAATAGGCCATCCTTGGTATCGAGTATCTGACTCCAGCCCACAGCCGAGGCTGCTGCTGCACACCAGGTGGTCCTGAAACGCCGCTAATATGTGTTCATTGATAATGGGTACATATTTGTTGCTTTCGGGGTTGAAACCCTGGGGCCGTGGAGGCCTGGAGGTCATCACCTCTATCGAGACCTCTCAACGCGTCTAATTTAGGTCTCGCGTGACCAAAAGGCTGGCTTGCATCACATCCAACGTGGAAATGCGGCCAGCATTTTGGGCACGCTCCCCGTCGAGAGCGACCTGGAGTCTATTTTTTACTTAAGATTGTTATTTTGTAAGTATAGTTATATTAGCTGTCCCGGTAGACGCCCTCCTGACCGGTACAAAATAGGGATTGATCGTAGAGGGTTGAAAGTTTAGGGTTGTATGTATTTTTTAATGCTGTATTATAAAAAAAACAACAAATATCTAAAAATTTATAAAAAAATTAGGGGTGGACTACCTTTAACATTTAGGGGGATGAAAAATAGATGTTGTCCGATTCCCAGATGTGCATGTGTCCCAATATGCACACAAAATTTCATGAGAATCGGTCAAGCCGTTTCGGAGGAGCTTAACTACAAACACCGCGACACGAGAATTTTTTATATAAGATTTATATTGTAGTTAAATGCCATAGAAATGGGTGTGAGTGGCTAAGGGGTGTAGAGAGGTGGTCCGCAGGTTCACCGAAGCTACTTCTGACGTTATGCCATTTATCACTTCCACCTCTGGAACTTGAGTATTAGCTCTAGCGATCTCCATTGCGTGCCGGCTGGCTAAGGCAAGCACGGAGGCAAGGGTCTTGCCTTGGACCACGGAGTCAGATACGAGGTGTCGCTACTCACCTAAGCCCCCCTGCGGGTTTATTTTTTTTAATTACCAATTAATTAAGACAATTAATTATTATTAATAAAGTTGACATTCATCACATATATAATTGTATTTAACTTTGACACAAAGGTGACAAAATTGTGCATCAAATTATAATATAAAAACAAATGATGTTTATAAATTAGTTTTTAAGAAAATTTGTATGGCAGTAAAAGGCGAAACATGTTCTCACAACATCATAAGACCCTGTTATCCATGTTTCATACAAATAAAGATTTCATTTAATTTCCCATACGTAGACCATTTAATAATAACTTATAGTGAAATTACTGATCTACATGTAAATTCATATTACAAATTTCTTTGAATTATTGCATCCCACATTAATAATTACCTTTTTATTTAATAGCTATTAAAGTCTATATTTTTATTTAAACGCACTATGCCTTTTAATCCTACAAAATATTAACTTGCGGGTAGTGGTTACTTAGAAGTATGTATTTGTCATGTTTCTTCTTATACAGCTATGTATGTACATTAGGGTGGTCGTTAAAAATTAAATTTCTTGCGACGCCCCCTAAAAAGCTTCCTTTTAATGAAAAAACACTGGGATTTTTTTTATAATTTTTTCAAGTCAAGATAACACGTGCCTCAAGACGATTCAAGTTAATTTTTAGGTAATATCATGTTTTTTCAGGAAACTTCTTGATACTTAGAAGTAATAATTATTTTAAGATTAGAAAAGTTTTAACAATCAAATACCTTCCGTATTATCATTCTCAGTGATGAATTTCAAATTATAGTTTCAGAAAAAGTTTAAAATTCTCCGTGATTCAAGCTTATCTTTCAATTTTTCTTATATTTTTAGTTTTAACTTGAATCGTCTTGAGGCACGTGATGTCTTGGATTGAAAAAATTATAAAAAAAATCCCAGTGTTTTTTCATTAAAAGGAAGCTTTTTAGGGGGCGTCGCAAGAAATTTAATTTTTAACGACCACCCTAATGTACATCTTTAGTATTATTATTTTTGGTAAACCAAACAAATAAGTTAAAAAAAATATCGATTAATTCATAGAATCGAATTGTACGTCCAAATCGTTTATGGTATCGATTCGTTCCGGTTCGATTTATAAATCGATTCAATTGATATACAGGCATCCTTAACTGATTTTTTAATTTAAATTTTTAAATGATGTGACGTTTCTTTTTTATCGAGTCACGAATAAATATATCAATAGTGTTATAGGTGGGCGAAATGAGGAGTTATGTGTTTACCTTCGAGTTAAATTTTCTCAAGGTAATCTCGCAAGATGTTTTGGTTTCAAGGGCGTACATTTTGTGTTTTGAGGCGTTACAACTAAAAAAATACGAAAATAAATATTGATAAAGTATTTTTGATTAGTATATAGATGTCTATTTGCCTTAATTAGCCTAAGAAACATAATTTACATTAACCATCACACGAAAAAAGTTACTCAATAATTACGTAATTGTATACAATATCACTATGATTGTATGTTTTTCAAGACCACGGGCCATAAATGACCCGAAATGCCATAGAAGACAGGGGAATGGTGTGAGTGGCTAAGGGGTGTTGAGAGGTGGGCTGCAGGTTCACCGAAGCTACTTCTGACGTGATGCCATTTATCACTTCCACCCCTGGAGCTTGAGTCTTAGCCCTAGCGATCTCCACTCCGTGCCGGCTGGTTAAGGTAAAACACGGAGGCAGAGGCCGTGCCTTGGCCCCGTAGTCAGGTACGAGCTGTCGCTACTCACCTGAGGCTTCGCCACAACCTGCGGGTATTGATTATTTTTATTATTTATATATAGTAATATATGTATATTTTTGTCTTATTTCGATGTCTATTATACTTACCATTTCAAAAGTTGATATATATACTTATTTATTCTAATTATATTGGAACACCCACATGTTTCACAATTGCTTTTAGTGATAAAACCGCCTATTTTCTTCTGTATTTATACTTCTTGATTTGTATCTTAATGTTAAGCAATAAAATATATTATATCCTATCTCGTAAGCAAAAAGGTTATTCTCAGGAATTCTTCAAACTAAGCTGTGTTTATTTTTAAATTTGTATGTATTTGCGTTATTAGTACTCACGAATTACTACTTCATTTTCAAAACGGATCTTTTCAAACTATCGAAATATTCTTGAATTTGAGTGCCTTTTCTTTTTTGATCATAATGGGTTCCTTTGTGTAATACAAAAGTTGAAGTCGATATACCTACAAAAGGTATAATATCCGTGCAAGGTATAATTTCATCCGTGCAGGAACGGAGAAAGAATACAATTTCCTGCGGCCGGGCGGGCTGTCGTAAGAGGCGACAAAACAACCCACAGCCAGGTGGTAGGGTATTATATATATGCTCGACTGGATGACGACCACCCCTGGTCTAAAGTATGCCGCCATAACAACCTTGTGTTTGTTCCGGCATTAGTGACCAGGATCCAGTCCCTCTTAAGAGAGCAGCAGCACATTGTAGCACCTTCTTTGTCGCAAATGTCCATAGGCGATGGTAACCGCTTTCCATCAAGTGGGCCGTCTACCTGTCTGCTGATCTCCTGCAATAAAAAAAAAATATATAATATATTGATACCAATGGATGATTACTCCAATGCCATCACATACAATTTCCTTACTGTGAAACCCGAACCAGAATGCATACTTGGTAATAATTATCGAAATCAGTATCCATTGGCACTGGAAATAACATTTAGAATGCACCATATACGTATCGTAATGTGAAATGATCTACATAAACCAGTAAACGTACAGACAGATCGTAAGATAATGTTGAAATTAAGCAATAACACTTAGCGGCCGATCAATGAGATCTCATACACATAAAATTTTATATTTTTGTTCGGTTGTGGTTCAAGTTATGAGCTTATAAGAGTAGAAAAAGTTATATTATTTTCTACTATAATATCATCATCGTCATCATCCGAGCGTTAAATCTCAGTTGCGTACGGTGTATTCACTCCGACGCCCAGGGTCCGCTTTTCTACTTTTTCTACTCCCCTTCGTGCGGTCTTCAGCATCCCCCCGTCATCCTTCACCAGGTCAAGCCAACATTTCTACTATAATATCGTCCGTTGGAAAATAGGCTTTTGCGAACTTTGGACTTAGTATCCTACACACTTACTTTTCCAGGACAAAAAATATGTTTCATCGCTAGTCTCTAATACCTAGTACATCAACGATAGTAAATTTCTTAAAATATCGACTGATTTCAAAGACTATGGTGAGAGTAAACATAATAAAAAATCTTTTATCTATCTATATTAACACAATTATAAAATTATATACTATTGAATACAATGTAAGAAAACTTAACTTATTTGTATTGTATTCTACCCATAGTCCCTCAAGACTATAAGTAGAATAGTGAGATAGATAGACTGAGCCTAGATCACCGTCTTCTATACGTAAGGTGCCCAGGAGGCTGGCTACGTTTCCTCGCTGGATCGTCATACTGATCCGTTGGCCGAGGTAGGCATCAGCCCTATCTATATTATAATAAATCTGTAAATGTAAATGGTTCGGCCTCTGTGGTTGAACGGGCTATACATTTGCCGGCTTAGCTTACTGCAAGAGGCTCCGGGTTCGATTCCTGCTATGGTAAATTTCGGAAAGAATTTTCTCCGTTATTTACTATGGTCTGGGTATCTGCGATCAACCCCAGAGTGGTCCGTTGTATATTACCCATAACACAAGCGTAATTTTCTTAATTTGGGGATATGTATTGTTGGTGTTTGTTGCCGATCTGCCGATTTTACAATGCGTTTAGATTACAAAAATGCAATTATTAGATTTTTTGTCTGTCTGTCTGTTAGAGAATCACGTGAAAACTAAATTTTGGAACCAGCTTAAATTAATTGTATATGGTCTAAATGAATAAAAAATATAACCAGTTTTAGTCAACTATTTCGTTTGGATTGTGTAAGCTTTAAAAATATGTTATGTAATGCACACGCACACGACATGCACACGCGTATTCATACGCACGTACGCGCACACTCTAATATATACATGAACATGACCGTATATATACTACATACAAAATATTAATTTTAACACTGGAAATTGCGTGAGGAACCTCCAATTGGCGCATATTACAGGTAATTTTGTATACCTAGCTTGAGAGTCAGATACAATCTAACATTTTGTATAGTGTTTTAGCTTCTAGAATGTACTTCATAATTGTATTTTGTACTTAGTTTTTTCCTAAAGGGCTTAGTAAAGATATTTTGTTTTCTTTGTTCTTTTTTTAGGGGAGATCCGCTTGAGGACAGTCAGTTGCGACTAATGTGTAGGATTCGCCACTTTAGGATAGCACTTGCTCCGCTAGCAGCTGCTATTGCCACTCAAGTCAGTGCAACACACATAAACGCGTCGATATTCGTTCCTTCGCTCTCATGCCTGGGTGATGGGTACATCATCGCCCACCCTTCCGCAGGCCCTGACAGGCGGTAGCCCATCGGCCTTTTCCACTGTGAGGGGAATCGCGTCTCTCTTTAGAATTATGCTATATAAAGACATCCCAAAGCGCATATCGTTACACGCTTTTATTATCATGCTACCAATGAATCGTGTATTATCCGAACAAATTAAGTGTCATAAACATTAACACAGGTCGTATAGTTAAATGGAGGTATTATGCCACGGCCCAATAACCACCTTTACAATATGGGTTTTGGAGAACACAAGAATTTTTTAAGTTTAAAATTACTTTTAATTCCTACTTTTTATTTTATTACTTTGTAAATTAATACTTAATAAGAAAACAAACCTATTTATATATTCCACCTATAGTCCCTCAAGACTATGTCTATACTGAGCCTAGGTCGCCGTCTTCTATGGGTAACGTGCTTAGAACGCTGTCTACGTTTCCTCGCTGGATCGCCATACTCCGTTGTCCGACGTAGGCACCTGTCCTCTAATCACCTGAAGAGTCAATGAGTCCTTTTCGTCGCTCATGGCCTGAGGACCCCATGATCCAAGCATCTGTACAGCAAACAGCACAAACATGGGCATTTTTATACGTGCAGGAAAATCTTCAAACTGTGTATGTGGGTTTCACAGCATGAGGTCGACATTATGAAAAAACTTAACTCGGTAAAGAATTAAATTCTTTCTTCAAAATTCTTCGGAACTACACTGTTGTAGTTTGAAGCTTTTTAGAACCATAAACAATCCTCAAACTTACTCTAACTCATTATGAATACGACCGAAGTGTCTAAGTAAATAGCAATAACACTAACTGCTTCAATCTTGGATAGGAAATATCTTTGACCTATTGACAATTTTAACAGGACCTATCCGTTAAGAATTATGAGGTAAGAAATTATTTGGATGAGCCAAATGGTTTATAGCTATAGCTATAACTACTATAGCTTCCGGGGATTAAATCAATATAGTATTAGGGGTAATTAATAGGGTAGGGTAGCAAGAAAAAATACGCCTGGTCTTTCTGTTATACTATAGTTCCTCATTAAGCTATTATAGTCAAGTATTGAAGTAGTGTTTCGTTAGGAAGTAGAGGATACCCTTGACACTAGACGCCTTTTTTTAAACCTTTACCTGTTCCAACTTCATTTTATGTAGCTCCTAAATCTTTATTATTAAAATCAATAGCCAGATTTAGAATCTAGTGTCGCTCTCTAAATTAACCTTGGCTGTTTAATTTCATTGCATATATAGTTTCAAAATCCCCTAACATGAATTAGAGTCATACGTTGTAGCGGGTTTTGAAACTGCACCACTGTGTCATCTCCATGCACCACTTTCTTTGTGGCTCCGTGTTGAAATTGTGAGAATTTCTCAACTCGTGAACTGACCTATCGTTCTAGCCTGTTTAGGGAATAACTTCAGTCGGCCATTGCCGGCTTATGATTGATCGCGATACTCTGTTTATTCACAGCCGTGATCGTCCCACGGTCAAATTCACGATTCTGAAGTATATTTATGAGTCTTACCTAATAAATGCCAATTGTAAAAATTAAGTATGATGTTTATATAGTAGAACCTCTTTAAATCGAACCTCAATAAGTCGAAAACATTCAAATTTCATCCTTTTTATCCGTGCAGGAACGGAGAAAGAATACGATTTCCTGCGGGCGGCCTGTCGTAAGAGGTGATAAAACAACCCACAGTTAGGTGATAGGGCATTTGCCCGACTGGATGGCTACCACCCCTGGTCTACAGTATGTCGCCATAACAACCATAAGTTGTGTTCTGGCATTAGTGACCAGGTTCCAGTTTCCTTTAAGAGAGCAGCAGCACATTTGTAGTACCTTTGGTGTTGCAAATGTCCATACGTGATAGCTTCCCGCTTAACCGCTTTCCAAAAATTGCGCTGTTTGCCTGTCTTCTGAACTTTTGCAATAAATCACTACATAGTATAAAACAAAGTCGCCTTTTCTGTCCCTATATCCTTATATCCTATGTGCGCTTAAATCTTTAAACTACCAACGAATTTTGATGTGGTTTTTCCAATAGATAGAGTGATTCAAGAGAAGGTTTATATGTATAATACATGCATCATATACTAAGGCAACATTGCTAATTTAGAGGTTTCAATGTAGTGATGCCCGTGCGAAGCCGGGGCGGGTTGCTAGTAAAACTATAAAAAAATGTTTCTCCTTCAACCTTTTCAAAACCTCCGTTGCTCGAAATCTGAACCCTCTATAAGTCTAAATAATTAGTGAATCAAATTAGGCAAACGGTGGACACACCGCTGCCCATGAGCCTGCTGACTACGCAAAGACCAGCCATCGTATCAGAAATAATTAGTATTAAGTTATAATAGTGTTAATATAATTTTAATAAGAACTGTCGTACAATAACGTTGTAAAGAAATTATTTTTTTTAAGACTGCTCTGCGCCACCCTACTTATCTCTCGCTATAAGTAAATTCAGTACTTATTTTCGCTCTGTAACTCGAAAAAATAAATTTAACCTCTGTATTTCGAACATAGCAATATTTGATTTTACAATATTTACAACTGTGACTTTGAATAAATCTTACCTCTACAAGTCGAATGTTTCCTTGCAGACCTCATGGCCAAAAAGCTGCGGGAGGAATTCGTCAGATAAGGAATACGAATTGTACAAAAGGTTATAAATAGAAATCGGGCAATAAATAACGGTAAAACCATATAATTGTATGTCGTGTGATGAACGTTAACTGTGTTAACGGACCTAGCAGCTAAACAGCAGCATATACCCAAGTACATAATATAATATTGTTATAACCTAGGCGCAGACAAACACAGGTTGTACGTACAGATTTGTAGAAACACATTTATTAGACATTTGAACTAATAACATTGAAACTATTGCAATTCTTTTGTGATCGTCTTCTTTTGTTTACTTATTTATTGGCATACGTTTCTGGAGAGCGGCCTATTGTTTTATTGTAATCGTTTACAGCCGTTTGCGGCGGCTGTGGTCATTAGTCAGGTGTTACGGATTTTAAAGTACAAGTTGGTTCTAGGAAAATCGGTTCACGTTGCCGGGCGGACACATTGCATTTGGTAGTATAGAACGATGGCCTGATTGAAGGAGGGAGCAGTCGAGCGAGAACTGCGATCAAAGCGAGACGTGTGTACTACAATCGGGAATCTAATAGTGACGGACTTTGCGCGTTTTATTGAATTACGACCTTCTGCATTACGTTTGGACTTGTTGTGTTCGGTTATACTTGTACCTATGTTATACGTGTAAACTCTATAGTAATTCCAACGGCATTTTAATTCGAATCCCGCTAAACCTGTAATACAATAAATACATAAAAATTATTAAAGATATATTAAAACAGTTAAAAGAAAAGAAAACCCTCCATCTTACGAGTTGATGGAGGAGAGGCAATAAAAATATATATGTATGTATGTACAAGCGCAAATGAATTAATTTCACAATTTGTAAGTACTACAGCAATAGGAAAATACAAAGTAAGTTGCATCGTTACAAATAGTATATAAGTATTAAAAAACGCTTTAAAGTTGTAAATGTGCGTTTGTTTGTGCAACGCGCGGTTGGGTGCGCGTGAGCATAAGACCTCATGGAGTGATCTGCTCACCATATATGGGAAAAGATTTATATGTATTGTATATTTTAAAATTAAATGAATCAAAAAAAGTTAATAGAAATACTTGATACAGATTTACGTTTCTCAAAACATTGCTTCCTTTTAGATTGAACGTAGTGTCAAATTTATTATATTCCTATTTAAGGTTAATAATTAATTTTGTTATGTACCCTCTTATTTTTAAACGATACAATTGGTCATTTCTGTGATTAGCTCCTGTTTTGTATGGAGTAGTTTTCTATAATTTACCATAATTTTATGTAACAATGATTATCTCTAATATGATATGATCTAGATTGTTGTGATTAAAACTTAAAATCTCTCAATAGTATATAGACGGTATTTATACATTTTATTTTCATGTTGGCAGACGCGATAAATTTTAACTGTGTTTGATTTATTTATTTATATTAAAATTTCTAAACAATCTTAATGTATATAAATCTCCTGTCACGATGTTTGTCCGCGATGGACTCCTAAACTATTCAACCGATTTTAATCAAATTTGCACACCGTGTGCAGTTTGATCCAACTTGAAAGATAGGATAGTTTTTATACCGTTGGAACCGGTAGGTGGCGCTGAGATCGGGTTCTAGAATCCTCTTAACAACGGGGAGCGATTTTGTTTTTGTGTGTTTGAGTGGGTCCCCGGATGGTTTAAATCCACAATTGGAACCGGTAGGTGGCGCTGGGATCGGGTCATATTTTTTCAGAGCAACGTCTGCCGGGGCCGCTAGTAATATAATAAATTCTTGTCATTCCTAACCTAGTTAATTAAAATGGTTTATCAATGACTTCAATCCGCTATCGACCAATTTGCTAAGTTTCTTATACTGTAAAACTGTTGTAGGGATGACGATGTGTTCTAAAAATGTTTCTTGAGTGTATGAAATATATGTAACCGTAAGACTCTTTGATTGTAAGTATACTATACAAACTGTACATAGGCGTACAACCTTCTACTTATTGCACTTTGACTACGGAACCTTCCCTTTTTAAGACTTGTTACGGTTATCAATAGACTTACGTGGAAGATACTTGTATGGCTATACCACTTGTTATAATGTTAAAAAGAGGAAATGCGTTACCGTTCTACGGGTTCACATGCGTGCCAATGGTCTCACATTAAAACATGATATGAATAATAAATCTGTCAAGTGCGTAGTAATCACCGAACTATGGCAGGTTCCGTTGAGTTGAGAGATATCTACTATTTTCGTCATTCAGCTATTGAACAACCTAAAAGGATTAAATCGAAGACTCCTTATTTTAATGACTACAAAACGAATATGGTTGAAATATTTTTGAAAGTACTATTTAATCTCTACCATGATTTTTTGTTTTTCTGGTAAGTCGTGATAGCGAAATGGCTAGCGCACGTGTCCCAATCTCAAAGCATGCGGGTTCGATCCTGGCCGGAACGTTTGCACCACTTAGTCAGTTTTCTGATCTGACGTGCATATCCTTACAATTATCATGTGCTAATAGTGAAGAAAAACATAGTGATGCAACTACACATCGAGATAACCGATGTCTCAAACCTGCCAAGCCGCCTTGGACAAGCTGGCGGGTATACTGTCCATTCCTCTATAATGGGAGATCTGTGCCCAGCAGTGGGACATTTATGGGCTGATATTTTTTTTTATATGTAGGTTTGCGTTTGACCACTGTCTCACCTGATGTCGAGTGATGACGCAGTCTAGGACGGAGCACGCTTACCTAGAAGATACCTATTCACTCGTGACTTGGAGACTTCAAGATTGTATTTGTCAGGAAAAACGGACTCTAGCAAATTATTCCACTCTTCGGCAGTGCGTACCTGATAAGAAGAAGCGAAACGCTTGGTTCTGACTGGTGGTGTTTCCACCATGGAACGCTGGCGCAAACTGGTGCGTCTGGTTATCCGATGGTAAAATGGGGATGCAGGATTCAACTCTTGCAATTCTAAGGAACACTCCCCGAAATGTATCCAATAAAAGACAGTTAGCCCCGCTACCTTGCGTCTATGCTCTAGACTCTGAAGTTGAACATAAAAAACACCATCATCGCCGACCAGTTTCCTGGCTCTTTTCTCAACCATGGAAATTACCATCGTCCATGGAAATTCGTAACAACAAAGGCGCTACCCATGGTCTGCCACTTTCTAAAGGTAAACTGGGACCTGGCCACTAATGCCAGAACACAATTTAAGGTTGTTGGCAGCATACTATAGACCAGGGGTAATAGCGATTCAGACGGACAAATACCCTGTCATCTGGGTGGGTCAGTGTGGGTTGTTTTGTCGCCTCTTACGACAGATCACCCGGCCGCAGAAAACTGTATTTGCTTATTCCGACACAATTTTCACTAAAGGGATAGCTTACATTCTATTCTAAATGCTACGGTACTTTGTGTCCTGGAATCCCGCAGGAATTTTAATTCAAGCGTGGACGAAGTCGCGGGCATGTCTTAGTCTTGAATAAAATACTGACGGTGTCACCGTCAGTGACACCTTAGTCTTACGCCTCCTCTTCACAATCGGCCATGATCGTTACTCGTTGATTGTCTGTCATCGGCAAGGTAATCGTCACGATCATCGTACAAGCATCCACACGATCGTCCGTGTATGCACGTGCACGCAACTAATACCGAATACGCTTTGTTGCGTGCCCGAAAAACCGACTAGTCACCGATCGCCGCGATCACGATGGCGATTAAGGACGATGATGGGCGACTACAGATGAGTAGCCCTCTACACGATCGCCGATTGTGAAGAGGAGGCATTGAATAAAACATTGACGTGTCACTGACGGTGAAGCTTCCCTCTATGATTCGCTTCCCGCCTTTTCACTGCTCCCTGTTTTGTATCCCAACAATGTAATAATCATATCACAGCTCTGGCAACTCATTTCGTACCATCTCTTTTAAAACCAACCAAAATCCCACACAACAAGAAAGAAGATAAGGGTACATATCTCCGCTATAAACTCTCAGAACCAGCACCTTACAGTCCACAAGAACACTTATTTCTATACAACTAGAGAACCCTAAAAATGGCAATACTTAACGGTTATTTCTTCTATGCCATAACCGTTAATCCAGTTAAACATCTATTAATTTCTAAACACTATGATATATGTTAAATATTAATTAATACTACCACATACTTGTAATCTAACCCTACCCATTTATGGTTGTCATTATTTTATAATAATGCTAATGAGATGACCGATACGGTATTGTAAGGTATAATATCTTATTTAATCATCTGGATTTATGGCGTTAATTTCAAGTAAGTGGTTCAATAAGGCTGATTCTACACTATTGGTCTTACTTATCGTTTGTTGAATTTTAAGAAACTGCTCAGCAACTGATTAACAAAAATCTTACCCATAAACTCCGCTTTAGGATAAGAGGTGGTGGTGAAGTAACTCATAACTTACTGCCAAAAATAACCAATATCGAGAGGTAGTTTAAGTGACTGCTAAGAGGCAAAATGGCAAGTTTTATTTGAAACAGCCATTGATTAGGGGCTTAAGAGGCTCTTATTTAAGAGATGAAGAGACTGACTTGAAACATGTTAGATAAATATAAAAAAAAGAATATATAAAATGAATAGAACTTGGAAATATTCGGTTGACGCTTTATTTTTTAGTAATTTTGGTATCATGCTACAAGTAAAATTTCACTGGAAATCAGTTTAGATATAATTCCAGCATAGTATTATTGCTGTGCTGGAATAATATCCAACACAACGCTCAACGCAGCTTATGCTGAATGCAAACCTTTTTTGCTGAATATGTGGCGCCATAATTTTAAAACTATGATATTGTTACGAATCTCGAGACTCTAATTAAAATGTCATTAGAATTACTATAGAGTTTATTAGAACTATACAAACACGTATAACACAGGTACAAATATAACCGAACACAACAAGTCAAACGTAATTCAGAAGGTCGTAATTCTAATAAACGCGCAAAGTCCGTCACTTATTAGATTCCCGTTTGTACTAAACACGTATCGCTTCGTTCGTGGTTCTCGCTCGACTGCCTCGTCCCTCCATCGGGCCATTGCTTAATACTGCACAGATGCAATATGTCGGCCGGCCGCGTGAACTAAATTTCCTAGAATCAGTTTGTACTTTAAATCCGTAACACCTGGGTAATGACTGCATAAAGATTACAATACAACAATAGGCTGTTTTCTAGCCACATTTTTAAACACAAAGTAAACAAAGAATCCAAATGCCGAAAGGTAATAAAATGTGTTTTTACAGGTATGCAGGTGTAAATTTTTTCTGTCGGCGTCTAGGTCATAACAATATTTTTTCATATACATTGTACGTCGCTATATTTCGTCGAATATTTTTTTCTTTCAAATATCCTAGGAGCACTACCTTACTGCTATCCCTGGTCGATAGACTTCGCAGGCACTCTTTCCTCTGGCAGCATTATGTTACATAGTTTTATGTGTTATTTGATTTGATTATATTAACTTATTTCTAAATTAGTTTATTTATAATATATACAGTGTAAACTCTGTATAGCAACAGTGAAGGGACTGTGCATTTAATGGCGTTATAGAGAGTTGTCTTTAAATGGAGAGAAGTCTGACGTCTTTTGCTGCACCACTATTGTTTATTGTATTTTTTAACTTATTTAATTTATATCTTGCGATATTGAGGCATCTTGGTAATAAAGGAAATACTTAGAAATTTCTGTTTATTCGGGAATTTCTTAAAAATTTCCAGTTTATTATGGGCTGGGATAATAATGCGATAAAAGAACGTACACAACTGCGCAGTTTTCGCTAATTTTTGCAAACTTAAAATGTAGGACGCATTATAGAGTATATCATTATATGGAAAACAAGCTAAACCAACCATATCCAAGTGATTACGACGCTTAAGGGAGTTTGTCGTTAAATCTCGAGTGACGTTACATGGAGTTTCCACAGTAATTGTATTTTTTAAATTTGTTCAGTTTCACCGAATATTTGTTACATACATACATACATACATACATAACTTCACGCCAGGTCCTTGCGGGGTAGGCACGAACAACAGAGCGCCACACAGGCCCATTCTTACACACCTCACTTGCTTCTTTGACATTCATAGCTCTTGTCATGCACGCTCGACTGTTCTTAAGGCTTCTAACATCACCTTCTGCTAATACATGATCAATTTGATAATGGAAGGTGTGTTGTGGCCTTCCGCGACTTCTGCATCCATCCACTTTTGCATTGTATATCTGTTTAGTCATTCTTTCATCATACATTCTTTCCACATGCCCGAACCACCGGAGCATTCCTTTCCTTACCTTCACCCCGACACTCTCTTTCAGACCAACTCTCTTTCTTACTTCGGTATTACGAACGCGGTCCGCGAGCGTCATTATTCTGTTAGTTGTTAAAAACCTGTTTCACATTTTCAAGTATTCATAAAACTTTCGTACCTTAACTTATTAAAATAATCCAAGCCGTTGTCAATTTTTTTATATGTTCCATTAATAAAACTAGAAGAATATTTTCCATTCTATTCTGTGTCTTAAAAATGATTAGACACCAATAATTCATCAGTCGCGTTATTTAATAATAAATAACTATATAGACCACGGAAGCTGATATGATACAAATTAAGAACCATCAATCACTGCTCCTCATTTGATTGAATCTTGAATTATTGTTCAATTTATTTACCGTTCGGTTAGGCCCACTTGCACGTATAGTCAGGTTAATTAAATAAATGTAGAGTTTATAAACTCGGGGTTAATTAATTTAAAAAAATACTCTCATTGTCCTTTGCGCCACTACAAAATACCACCGGGTTAATTTATTTTTTTCAGTCAGTATTCGACTTTGAATATTATTCTCTGTCATTTAAAAACATATTTAATTCTACCTCGCGCTGCTACATTCTCTTTGAGAACACGGGTATTTAAATACTATATTATGACAAGAGACATAAACGGGTTCAGAACGGTCATCACTTTTTTTTTTTATTGCAGGAGTCAGCAGACAGCAGACGGCCACTTGATGAGAGCGGTTACCATCGCCTATGGACATTTGCAACACCAAAGATGTACAAAGCGCTGCTGCCCTCTTAAAGGAGACTGAACCTGCCACAATGCCGGAACACAACTCAGGTGTATGGCGACATACTTAGACCAGGTTAGCCATCCAGTCGGGCAATGCCCTACCACCTTGTGGGTTGTTTGTCGCCTCTTACGACAGGCCGCCGGCCGCAGAAATTGTATTCTTTCTCCGTTCCTGCACGGAGATTTGCGGATAATAACCATATGATGACCGTATTGACAATGTCACGTGCTATACACGTTACGTGGCGGCACTAGTAGAATATTCGTGCCGACAATCGTTGACGGTCCGTGCCTGGCGTGCTACGATCTTCAACGTTACGTTACGTTTCTAGCACGGTCATGCTATGATACCGTGTAGTGGGCAGAGAGCTAAGACGCGTGCGCCAGTACATGCCAGAGCTAGAAGCTGTTGTGGGAAGAAAAATACTAGATCTTATCACCAGTGGTAAAGAGACCATAACAATTTTCGCTTTGATTGCTTTACGCACATACAGACATACTTTTAAATCTGTATTATACATAATTCATGTGAAATTATGAAGTGTTACGGAAACTTTATTCGTTGCTGATTACATGTACGAAATACCTGTTTAGTTTCAATTAAGTGTTCTTTTGGATTCGGCAAACGGCGTGTTCTATATACAGGTTGATATAAATTTGACAGCCTAAAATTTTACGTATTATACCGTGTTTTTGTTTTAATTTTTTAACCTCTTTACGGTCCGGCAAGTAAATATTTTTTTTACACTTGGTGTCAACTGCTTCAGTTATCAGAGCCATCTTTTTAGAAGATTAAACCATACGAATAACATAACATATAAGTTAAATTATAAAAATAGCGTTGTTATATTTGATAGTTTGCTTATTTGTTTGCATCTTTTTCACGGCCATGGAAATAAACCGATTGTAATAAAATTTATACCGATACCTGAAACAAATGTAAAATACTTTTTATGTAATAAAATCTCATAGTTTCTGCGGGACAAAGATTTCAAATGCATGCAAGCGAAATTTAATCAACTGATGATATTGATGTATGGTATATGTATTTTAGGTATCGACATACTTTTTCGTGATCAATGCGACAGTATTAACTCGATACATGTTCTAATTTTACACGATCTAAGCTACGGGGACAGCTCTATTGTTACATGAAAATCAATCTAATATTAATTTTAGTAAAGACGTAATTTATAAACTTTAATTTCCTATTTTATAACACGTTTGCCGTTTATTAACAAATACGAAAAAATATAAAAAGGTAGTAGATTTTTTCAATAAAATTATCAGAATAAATACTCCTAAAATAAACATCCTGTAAATAATGAAATTTGCAACATTCTCTCTCCTGCGCGTTGAAGTGTTGGTATCACGTATACAAATCTGATCGAAATTATAAAAGAGTTAAGTGAAATCTACCGCGTGCACTCTGTCGAACTATAATGAGTTGTGTCATAATGACAGGCATAGTGCGTGTTTGATATCGATACTTGGACATTATCGATGAAAATAGGTTTGTTTCTGAATTTACAAAACATTTATATATAAACACATATCACTCTCGATTTAAACCACGTTTTAACTTTTTTAAGTGCAGCGTTTTATTTGGCTTATAAATAACTTTATGTTCATGAGATGTCTTTAATTAATGAAAAAAGTTTTTGAACTTGATCCTAAAGTTTGGATATGATCCAAACTGTCTTAAAAGTTAAACTACACTAAAAAATAATAAAAACACTACATCATCGACATCGACATACGGAATATCGTTGATACCTTGGAAGATGGGACGACTTTTAGTATGGGTCGCAATGTGTGTCGAAATGTTGGCGGCTTCCCAACTTCGAAATACAGCCGGCTCAAGAAACCCGGAAACGCCGCAAATATGCATCCATCGGTGACGGATACATATTTGTGGCTTTCGGGTTGAGACTTTGGGCCATGGAGACGTGAGGTTTATCAACTTTATCGAGACCTTTCAAGGCGATTGAAAGAAGTCTCGCGTGACCAAAGGGCTGGCCTACATTTAGGGCAACGAATAAGCGTTGCCATACAACGGGAGAATACGGCCAGCATTTTGGGAACAACGCTCCCCACCGACAGCGATCTGGACTACATCTTTAACTTGTAAATATATTTATAGTAGTATTTAATTTCTAAGTTTTTGTTTGTAGTGTAATTTATTTAAAAGTTAGTTTATTATTAGTATTTAATTAAAATTATACATAAAAATACATTAAAACAATAAAAACACTTAACACTTTTTATTTCGACGTTTCACTCTTCATACTATTTTTTAATGATAATTAAATTCGTAATGGCGTTATTGGCAAATAGTGATCACAATTAAGCAATTGTTAAGTTAATATTTTTGTCTTTGTGAAAGTGTTTTGACTATTCTATTATAGGAGTAACTGACTTTGACAAGGAACATTTAATAATAGAGATAAACTACATAAAAACTGGTTTTAAATCAATCTATCATGATGTATTCTGTTGCTATGATTTTATGTTCTATTACTTGATTTAATTGCTTTATTACATCACTGATTATTAATATCAAACCAGAAATAAACACTTGAATGATGATAGCAATTCCTTTCTCTGCTCCTATTTCTGATATAACAATATTGTGTAAATTCATTTTCAAAATATCACTATGTATCACTACTTTTATAGAATAGAAAACACTTTACTGTTTACCAAAATAAATAATTACAAAACAAATAATTATAATAATTTAACGGCAAAACAAAAGGCGGCCTTATCGCTTAAAGCGTCTCTTCCAGACAACCTGACCTGATCTTTTATGTATTTTACACGAGTCTCTGTGGCATAAATAAAGCCATGAAGTATTTGTGCCACAGTGGAATATGTATATGATGTAAGCATATTGGAAAAAATGATAATTGTAAATCTACATTTTTTTTATATAGATACCCTGAACCATCTAACAGTCACATCTCACGCTAAAAGTTAGCTACACACTAATGAACAAGATTGGTTTTAAGTTATCGACACGTATGACTTCTGACGATGAGAATTATCGAGGTTAAGAGCGGCAAGGCACAGCACTATCGTAATGACAGCTGTCAACGATCGTGAATTTACGACGTGTTCCGAATAATGAGATCGGCGCCTAATAATAATGGCCTTACAATAATTTTACGTTCGCGTCTCATACGCTTACAGTTACCTTTTGGGGTGTAATAAGGCAAATTTGAACACGATTTTTGGTTAATTGGGAATGATTTTGGTAACGTTACAATGCCTTTTAAATAATTCGACCACTTTCTGTATACCAAATTAAAAATGTAAATTAATTAAATTCTATATTTGTTGAGTCGTTACATATAAATATTTTGAATAAATTTCGACGAAGTGTTAACCTGGAATGTCGACGACACAACCGTTCGTGACGTGAAATGTTAACTGCCCTCATGTTGCGTGGACCCTATTGAGCAAGGGTAAATTACGAATTTTTCTACTAGTATAAGTTTCCTGAGAAAGATAAAGAAGAATTCAAGTGAAAATAATTATAATGTTTTCGTAATTAATATTGTTACGAGTTACGGGACTCGAATTAAAATTCCGTTGGAATTACTATAGAATTTATTTGAACTATACAAACACGTATAACACAAGTACAAATATAACTGGAAACAGTACACACGTGATTGCTCGATTCAATAACACGCGCAAAGTCCATCACTATATAGCTTATCGAATGTACACACGTCTTGTGTCGCTTGTGCCTATCGCCAGACTGCCTCACCTATCAGTTGGGCTATTGTTTTATACTGTACCAATAAAATATGTCTCATACAATACTCGACCGCATAACAATTATTTTCAAGAATCATACCTGGCTAATGACCATCATAAATATTACAATACACAATGGCCTGTTTTTTTAATTACAAATTTTAAACAATAGTGAGTTATGGCAGGCAGGTGTGCATTTACTTTTGTCGGCGTGTAACACTATCTGCTTTAGTTATGCTCGTCTCGACCATCATTGCTTCCTTGGTAGCAGGCGAGCCGATCTACATGTACAATTTTCGGTTTCCTTCTAACTCCTTGTTTTATCTGTAGTAGAAATTAGAATAGTGTTACACGCCGACAAAAGTGAATGCACACCTGCCTGCCATAAATCACATACTTTATTACCTTTCTGCATTTGGACTTTTTTGTTTATAAAGTTCGCAAGCCCTTCAAAAATTTGTCAAAAAGATACTTGTATCCAATAATTAATTATAGCAGTAAACACAAACTTATGAATAGAAGCTGTGTTGATTTTGAATTCTGTGTCCATGACATAAGGTTTTAAATTAAAAATTACACAAACATTGATTACAGTGAAGATTTTTAACAACAACATGAGACCGCGTTCCGCTGGACTTACTTCGGCGATAAGATAAACATGAAATTAAGATTTTGAATTTCGAACAAAAAGTGTATTTGGTTCGCTTCTTTAGGGTCGCCATTTTGACAAAAATTGAATTTTTAAATTAATATTTATTTACTAACTAACCAATAACTAACTAACCACTAACTAACTAATCACTAATTAACTAACCACTAACTAACTAACCACTAACTAACTAACCACTAACTAACTACTAATTAACTAACTGACTAACTAAGAGTCATTTTTCTTACAAACTATTGGGTATAGATAGATATTGTTCTGTTAGAAGATTAATTCTATATACATCTATGCGATGCGATATATATTGTATCTACTTTACACTCGGGTAAATGATAAGATTGGTACTATAGTGGGACATACAGTCCCCTTTCGAGACCATCAATATATTGGTTGTACCTCCGATGTATTGGTTATTTAGCTAGCAGACACCATGAACGCCCAACTGCGGTGGAAAGTGATTATCGTTTCCTATGGACATTTGCACCCAAAGGTACTAACTAATGCGCTGCCGGTCTCGAAGGGATTTAGAACTTGATCAGTGATGACGGAGCCAAAGCCTTACCACTTGGCTGTGACCAGTTTTTCGCCTCTTAAGACAGGCTGCCCATTTACAGGAATTAGCATACTTTGCTCTTTGTTTGAAAATATCAAAATCAAAAAAATATTTGTACCACCTAGTTTAATAAGATTTTCGAGCTTTCCAGACGAATGTTTTTTACTGGAATATTTTTGATAGAAGTACTTGTAGGTCAGTGCAATTATGTAGAGTCTCTTAATAAAACTCAGAGTAGTGTTTTAGCACTTAGGTTAACACGATAATCGGCTTGACATCGACACCAAGGAAACAGCTAACAGACCTGTTATTAACATTTTCTCCTATTGTTTGTTCTGCTCCAATATTTCTAGACATACAATTGAACATAACATTTTACTCATCGACTTTGTTATACATGGTATAAATAAAAATGGTGAATGCTCTACACGTAGCAAATAGTAATCTTTCATACAGTAGGAACTGTATAACGGGGAGTGTTCCGAGGGACTGTTTAAATAATGCCTTCGTCCTCTTTCTACCATCGCAGAGTTCATTGCAGAGCCATCGGTTGGGAATTCATCCCCACTTCCTAGAGCCGCTTCGCTCATGTACGCAACGGTTCTGTAGAACGTTTCTCTTGCGTACCGTGGAGATTTGGAATGAGCTCCCAGCCGAGGTTTTCCCACAGCGCTACGTTATGGAGTTTTTAAAAAGGGTGTCATAATTTTTTTTCGAGGCCGGCTGCGCGTTGTTAACATCTTGTCCATAAGCGACGGCGGGCCGTCAGCCTGTCTGGTGTACTCCACCTAAAAAAAAGGAAAAAGACAACTTGAATCTTTTTTTATGATTATGTTTTGTTTAAATAGTTATAGTTTTAACATTATTTAACTGTATTATCATGATCTTAATTGATCAGCCTATAATGAGACTGGGTCCAATTTTGGGTCTTATTCTGTTCCTGTTTTACTGTTGGATTACTCTGTATTGTTATTTTTTCTTTAAAAAAATTCTTTACTTATTCTAATTAATTGAATGGACCTTAGATGTCGAGATTATTTTTCTCCCATATAAGTGTTGCTTGTAAGGTAAATGTTATTGCAAGTAGGTGTTAAATTGATTATTCGACCAATTACGGCAAAGGTTTAATGTACGCCATGTTCCCGTAAAAGGGAATTATTGCTTTGGAAACAATTAGCTTCGAATTGTTCGAAGTGCTCTTAACTCTTAAGCTTTTAAGGAAGGAAAGGTAGCGGACTTACTTTTATGTTAAAGGACAAAAAGTTGTCAGTAAAAAATTTAAATATGTTAATTATGGGTGAATAAATACGAACCCCGCAATTTCATCATCATCATCGTATCGTTAAATCCCAGTTACATTTCGAGCGTTCTCTTCGGAGACTAGGGTCCGCTCTTCAACTTTTTCTTCTCCACTTCACGATCTTCAACATGCCTTGTTTTGTACGCATGTCATCTTTCACAACGGCTAGTCAGTATTTTTAAGCATAATCCTTCTATCGGGCTTTGACGGAGGCGGTATAGCTAGACATTTCTTCCCCACATAATTAGCCGGCCTCTGTAGTGTTTTCCACAGTAAAACGTGGCTGTAGTAGCTTGGCGACTTTCAATCAATCAATATCTTTATTCGCAAAAATGTACTTTATACAGGTGTTCTACAATTGTAGATGCACATGGTGGTGTATAAAATGAATTAAAAATAAAATTAATTTATATAAATATTCTCACTTAGAAAAATTACAATTAACCTTTGGTAATAAATAAGCAATTAATGTCAAAAGAAAAAAAACAAATAGATTACTAAGATTTTCCGTATAAATAATCCTGCGAAGATTCATGAGGTACGTGTACATTCCATAGGCCAAAAATTTCCAAAAATTATAATTCATTTAGGCGTCGAATTAAGCACTCTCATTACAGAATTTTGGGATCGTAGACACATAATTCAATTATATTATTTCAGACAACAAGTAGAAAGACTTTACTATTACACAAAGTAAACAAACTATGGGCAAGTTTAAAAGCTAACCAATTCTATTGACCAGATAGACATCTCAAGGAGATAAGCGTTGTGTGAAGATTGACACGAAATGGGGCGCTTCGAACACCGTGCTGTTTGATCGACGTTTAGTGTTAATGGTGCTTGTGAAAGGGTGGCGTTGCTGGTCTATTCAAATATGGTTCAGGCGCGAGATATGCAGACAGTTACCCTTAGAAAGTTTGTGAGTGACGTCGATCATTATCTACGCTCTAAGGTTGGGTAAATTCTTGAACGACAATTTATTTTTAGAAGAAAAAAGACCATAATATTTTGAAGAGTTCGTGTAGACCTTTAAAAAACGTGATTATTATGAAAAATGCATTAGGTATTTATAATAGTTATTTATATAGGTTTATTTATTTTATTTTATTTTTGGGAAACATATAATAATTAATATTCTCAAATATAAAACACCAAATTATGCATATGAATATGTCAATCAAGTTTCCACTAAAAAATAATTTATATAATATAAATAAAAGCTGGCTCAACAGTTGATTACCAAAAAAAAAATACAATTCTACGAAAATTACACAATGTCTATTTAATTTAAATGAGGTCAATATTGAACAAAAACAAAAAAAATGTTACCACAATAATTACTAATAAAATGGAGATAAAAAAGCATGTAAAAAAAAGTTTATTATTCTAAAAAAAAGATTCCGATGAATTGAGAAACTCCTCTTTTTTTTGAAGTCGGTTAAAAAGTGGATTGGATCGGATTATTGGATCATTCTAAACTATTTTTTTTTTAAATTTGGGTTTTAACTTGATATAAGTTACCTATGAAAGGATCTACATTAGTAAATAGTGCATCGTAATGCTGACAAACGCGGTATAAAAACTTGTTTTGTATAGTTAGTTTTTATAAGTGATCCCTAATTTATCACGTGAGCTCAAATGGGGACACTTCAGGAATAAATTTTTTTAAAGTGTTATTCATTTATGATTTTTTTAAGCAGTTTCTGTCACGTGGGCTTACCCTGTCTGCTTTACTCCAGCAATATAAAATAATAGTATGAAATGAAAACAGCGGACATTTGTCACATCTACGGAATCCTTCGTTTTTGTGGACTGCGACGCATTTAACAGATTTATATGAATGGAAAAACACTATTTTACCCTTTCAGACAATCAGACCTTAACTGACCACCAAAATTTAAGAGCACATTGAGAATGCACAATGAGCTTTTCAAAAAAACCGAAAGATTTAAACACTTCCATATATAAATTTAAGTACGTTTAACAAGAATTTATGTATTTCACGTGTTATTATTGGACGAGATTTCGCATTCAGATATACATATTATAAGGTCAGTATAGTATAATATTGTCGTATGGAACTGCCATTAACAATGTCATCAAGACCACCCAATTTTAATGAGGGTAGGTTGTTTTTATTTTTAATAAAAAATAACGGGATTATATATATATTTAAAAATCATCTGAACAGATACTAAATTGCAACAGTTGTATGAGATGGGAGAGACTTATGCCTCCTTCTGCTATACATGTTGCAGAAGGAGGCAGCCCAAAGACAAAGGAAGGAAAATGAGCTGGCGGACCACCATCGCTGACGGAAACCAAACTGTGATATACTGGGACTGAGTCGAATTAAGGATACGCTCACTTTATTGCGCTGGATCGACTGTTGCGTAACTATGTTCTATATCTCAGTCTTTCCATCACAAACAAAAGCGCAGGGTCGACAGGGAGGAGGAGGGGGTTTTTAGTGGGTATTGAGGTTGCTCGCCCGTGCGGCATCACTCGGAGTCTCCACACTCCTCTGTGTCATCCATTGCGGACGTAGCGCAAACAAAGCATACTATTGCTAGCGTTATCGCCCCCGATGGATGCGTGCCGTTTCCTAGTGACGGCCCAGAGAGTGCGTAAATCGGTTAGGTATTTTCCCTCGACTCAAAAAAAAAATGCTCTGGCCTCAAAGGCACTGTTATTGAAGGCACGTCTCGATACAATTTATGGTTCGACTCCGCGGCATCTTATCAGATGCGAAGTACGCTGATAGAGTTACTGGGTAGTCTGGCGGTCTACTTCTCACTACTCCGCAAAGAAGGTGTGTCCAGAGACGGTACTATATTATGGAATATTTAACATATAAACGACGGAGAGCACGATGATATTTCTTAGATTTCTTGTCTGTTTGCTGTTTGGTCTATTTGGTCACGATTCACGTAAAAACTAGTGGGCCGATTTCAACACGGTTTTCTCTAATCGACAGGAAATTCTTAGACTTCAAATATGCTTTAATTTTTATCCTGGGTTTTTTTTTGGGAATGATTTGAAAAGGCACATTGAAATAAAATAGAAATCCAATGTGGTTTATTCACTGAACGATAGCAAATTTAATGTAATAAAATGTATTACCCCATTCTAGGCTTTATTCTGATGACTGGCAGGAAACAGCGCTGAACAGGAAGGAGTGGAGTATTCTCATTTTGGAGGCCAGGACTCATTTTGGGTCGGTGAGCCGCAGCAGTTAGTTAGTTAAAGGTCTGGTCCAACAGCGGACGGGACGGGACGGCGACGCGACGCTGGCGGGACGTGAAGAGTTGTAATATATTACAGTAAATTATTTTCTCCGTGCACTTTGGATCATAAATAATCGGAGTATTTCGCGCTCTCTTCCACTCACGGGCCTTATGGGCAGGCATAGTGATACGCATTATTGTTGTCGATAAGCGTTATTGATAGTGTATTTAGTGTATTTATTTACAACGTATTTATTAAAATAAGAATAATAATGATTTAAAATAAATTATTAATTAGATATCTATGTATTAAAAAACTATAAGTAGAAGAGTTTAGAATGTAACAAGTTATATTAAAAATAAATATAAATACTTATATCTAAGTTTAAAATTATCAGCAAAAAAGATAATAATGATTTGTATAAGAATGATAATCTTTCTTTGATAGAACGAGTTTTATCGATAATGGCGTTGCGCCCGTGCAACTTGCTCTCCGCCCTAGCCGGACTGAGGCCGAGTTTGATTTATGACCCAAACTGCACGGAGAAAATAATTCTACTAGTTAATGTAGAAAATGTCACATAGAGCCGTCGCGCTCGGCGCTCGACTAGCGGCCGCGTCACGTCGCCGCCGCGTTCGACGGGAATGCAATACGAGAGCGGCCGGACGGAGCGCGATCGCGACGTGAGCGCGATGATCTTTTTGTGTTTTATGGATATTCATTTGAGTAGTCAAATAGACAGCCCGATGGGAGCACGTAGCGTTCGGCGTGACGCCAATTTTGTATCTATTTACAAAATGAACGTGAAGAAAGTGGAAAATCGAATGCTCGAGAAATCACGCCGAATGCGACGGGTCGGCCGACACGATGCTAGCGCGATCATCACGCTCGCAGTGTGACATCCACGCCGCGATGCCGACCAGCTAGCGTCGCTTCGCCGTCCCGTCCCGTCCGCTGTTTGACCAGACCTTAAATTTTCGGGGTACTACACCCCGGAAATTTTCCCGGGAGCGGTTTGAAGTTTTTCGCGTGCATATAATAATGTCAGCCATAATGTCCACTGCTGGCTCGGTCCATTATAAGGGATCGACGTATACCGCACGTTGTCAGGCTTGCATTTCACATCGTTATCTCGATGTGCAGGTTGCATACGATGTTTTTTCCGTTTTTGCACTTATTGTAAATATGCAATTAGATCAGAAACTGACTAAGGTGCATGCGTTCGTCAGGATCGACCCGCCCTTCATTTACGCGTGCGCTAACCATTACGCTACACGATTCGTGTGCATAAAAATAGCTTATTCCGACACAGTTTTCACTAAAACTTTAGATTACATTATTTTCTAATGCTGCGGTACTTTGTGTCTCGGGAATCCGGTGGGTATTACAAATTAAGCGTGGACAAGGCCGCGGGTATATCCTAGTTTACAGTAAATTTATAAATATAAATTAAAATATATAAATTTAATATTTACAAGTTGGGTAAGACAAGTTCTTATCAAGATTTGTCATAAAAATAAGGTAAACTGCTACTGTAATTTTATTATTTTTAATAATAGTAATTTGCAATAACATTATCAACGATATTAATCTTATAGTGTTTTTTTGTCCCAGGTATGTATTACTTGCCTTTTTAAAGGGTTTTCAAAATATTTTGGCGAAAACGGAACCCTTTTAAGTCATTTTTATTGATATTTTTTATTATTCATTATTCAACAAAGATCAAACAGCTTTCACTGTACATTATAAAGGCGCTAAATTTAAAAAATAGCACGCACATGAGCCAATAATAGATCTTATTTTGTAAGCCAAAGGTGTATTATATATTATAGGGTGATCCAAAAAAAAAAATTTTTTTTATTTTTTTTTTCCAAACAGGCTCAAAAGTTTATTTTGGGTGTAAAAAAAAAATATGTGAAAAGATGAGCCCATAATATTAATATTAGGATTGTCCTCATCGCATTTTTTAATTCCCATAAGAATAACACAGGAAAATTTTTTTTGCTTCTTCTGATTTTAGTACCGTTCAAACGACCGGTTGACTGATAAATCACTGTTCAATCTTTATAGAGAATTGAACGCTCTACAAAAAAGGTCTGATCGAAGAATTTTTGAGGATCGCCTAATATATATATATATACAAAGAATAATATTTAATTTAATATATTGACTAATGTATTAATATAATAAATTTTATTTATTGTAATTCAGTAGACAGGAGCCACTGATAATGTTACTTCGCCTACGACATGCAACAAAGTGCTACAAATGTGCTGCTGCTCTCTTAAGGGAGACTGGAGCCTGGTCACTATTGCCGGAACACATATCAAGGTTGCTATGACGGCAAACTCTAGACCAGGGGTGGTAGCCATACCACCTGGCTGTGGGTTGTTTTGTCGCCTCTTACGACAGGCTGCCCGGCCGCAGGAAATTGTATTCTTTCTCCGTTTCCTGCACGGATAAAATAAAACAATTGCAGTCAATGTAATGCTAATATTTTTATATATATTTAAGAATAAAAAATACATTAAATCAGTAAAAGAACATTAGCTACCTTATCATGTATTTGACACACACACGCATGTGTACTCTTTTGTTATTGTTCAAGTCAAATTAACTTTTTAAAATTAGTCTACATTCGACCACGGGCGACCAATAGTTCATTTAAATCATGAGTGACTGAGAAACACAATAGTTTTTACTATACATTAAAAAATAAATTAAATACGAACATATTTAAATCACAGCCTATTTTAGAGAGAGCTTAAAAGCCTATTTTACCTAATGAAAATAAACTGCATTAAACCCGTGAGAAATATTTCAAATTTGAATATATTCGAGATAAATCCTGGATCCGCTTATGAGGTACGATCTCTAGATTTATTCATAAACACGTTGCCGAGAAATATCGATTCTGATTGGTCACGATCGATTGTTCACGAATGTTTACCTATTCAATATAATCGATTTAATATTATAAATACATATTTTTGGCTCATGTCTATTTTTGATGTTAAAACTCTGTTGCACATAAATATTTGTTTAAATGATGATTTATGAAGATTTCAGTTAGCGTCCAAAAATACTTAATCCTCTTTCATTTTTCCGCGTAATAAATAAATAATAATAAATAATCGGCAGAGAAACACACACATTGTATATCCCCAAATTAAGCAAGTTACGCTTGTGTTATGGGTTATATACAACGGACCACTTTGCCGATCCCAGACACCATGGTAAATAACGGAGAAAATACGTTTCCGAAATTTACTGTACCAGGAATCGAACCCGGAGCCTCTGCGTTGCAGTGAGGTAGGCCGGCAAAGGCTAAGCCCGTTCATTCACACAGGACGTCAAACATTATTTTTGGTGACGAGTATGAAGGGTAGAGGTAAGGAGAATCATCTCATATAGCAAAATAGTTGAAGAAGTGTCCAGTTGTAAGCTGTAAATAACAGTTCAAAAGCCGTCCACAATAGTGCTGATGCAGACAAAGGGTATGGTATGAATGTAGCTGTTGTAGACGAATCTATGTATGCCGAGTTAAAAATACAACAATGTCTTTGGCGACTAGAGTAGTTGCTGACAGTACACTATTATAAAACGTCAACTATTTACGTAGTAAAAAGTAATTTACTAAATATAACCTCAAAGAGTTCTTATGTGAAAACATGAATAGTGATTTGATTTCGTGAATTTTGAATAATACGCTTAATGATTTTGTAATATTTACTGGATGGCTACCACCCCTGGTCTAAAGTATGTCGCCATAACAACCTTGAGTTGTGTTCCGGTGTTAGCGGACCAGGTTCCAGTCTCCCTTAAGAGAGCAGCAGCGCTTTTGCAGCACCTTTGTTGTTGCAAATGTCCATAGGCGATGGTAACCGCTTTCCAACAAGCGGGTCGTCTGCTTGTCTGCTGAACTCCTGCAATAAAAAATATTTATTTTTTTCAGAACTAAAACACCATAATACTCTACTAACTTTGGCGCTTTCTTTAGAATTCACTCTGATGCCAAAGTGTCGCAACCCTAATTAAATGAATTTCGATGGACACTTCTTCATTTACAGAGATGGTTCTCCTTCCCTCTATCCTCCATAGTTAGGATTAAATTAGCTTCGACGCGTTTTTGCATTTGTAGTGTACGGTCAGCACATAAATAAATAAATTAATTAATCAATAATATTTATAGGCAGGTACCTAATATGTAAATGATAATAATTAAATTATTGAAAATAATAAATATACAATTTATTATTATTTTAAAACGGTTTTTTTAAATTAACTAAACAATTATAAAATTACAGAAAATTGAATACGATAAAATAAAACTCAACTTATTTGTATTGTATTCAACCCATAGTCCCTCAAGACTATAAGTAGAATACTGAGCCCAGATCACCGTCTTCTATGGGTAAGGTGCCCAGAAGGCTGGCTACGTTTCCTCGCTGGATCGCCATACTCACCCGTTGCCCGAGGTAAGCACCAGCCCTCTGATCACCTGAACAGTCAACGAGTCAAATATGAAATATCAATGTTACGCATAATTTTTATTACTAAATTTCAATATTAGAATTCCTGTAAGTATACAAATATCACAAACGCAAAAACGTCTCGAAGCTAATTGACCTGCACCTTATTTTAGAGTTGTGCCTTTAAGGGCCAGTTACATAAGGTTGCATAAATTTATTCAAGTAACACAAAACGCATTTAACACCCTTAAATACGATTAGTATCCTGTAGAACGCAAAATTTGCCGCTAAATAATTATTTAAAGAACTGTCAATACATTTTGTGTAAAACATATTTAGGCAGTTTAATATGATTAACTAATTTTTTGAAGGCGATCGTTATGCAAGCGACCCTTAGTCTGCTTAGCTTTGCTTTAGTTTGTCTATTAAGGCTGCTTCTTATTGTATGAACTCCAGTTCGCAATATGTTATTACTGTTTAAGAAGAAGTGGCAAGATTTTGGTACGTATGTAGATGCAAATTAATTCTCCCATCACACACAAATCTAAGTTATTTTATTACAGCCTACCGGGTTTGCTATGGGATATAAATTAGGGAGGCCTAACGAGGACTATCAGTCTAAATCTACCTCTGGCCCGCTTCTAAACACACAATGCGTAATTGTCCATTAAAGATTGCAATGGATTCACTAAACAAGTGAGCAGAGCTGAAATGGATGCGGTTGTTTCTGATAAACTATACTTTTATTATTATTTTCTTATAACAAGGGGAAATCTGAGTTAGGACGGGGGACGTGTGGGATTCACCACACTGGGGGAACACTAGAACTTCCGAAGAAGTACTATTGCCACCTGAATTGAGGATATAAATTAATACTCGTTGGTAGTCCTTCCTTCCGCTTATGCGGCCGTATATGCCCTGACAGGCGGGGGCCACATCTACTGCCGCCTATGGCCGGCAACCTATCAATAGATAGGAAATTTGCCCATCTGGATAACTGGATGGATGGACCATCCGTGGTGAAGTATACCGCCATAGTAGCCTTGAGTTGTGTGCCATAATTAGAGGCCAGGTTGCAGTCCTCCTCTAGAAGCTTGTAGCACATTAATAGCACTTTTAATGCAAAGTTTATAAACAATGCTAACCATTGTCAATTAGACGGGCCTTTAGCTTGTCTACTGCTGTCATTGTAGCACTGTACTAACTTCAAATTAATTTACACGATGCCACTATGATGTCAGCACTGACTTCTTTTGAATTTGAAAACAGTAGCTAATCAACGAATACTAGCTCTAAAATATTTTTATCTCCACATTCTTATCCTCGTCGTAATCATCAAATATTGCACTAAATAGTACTCGTATATTATGCTGGCAATTTCAGACACGTCATGTTATCCAAAATATGTTGATAGAACAGCAAATGCTGGTACTTGGAAACAAACTAGATATTCCTCATCGTAATCATTATTGTAATACCAATAAGTCCTAGTAGCGTAATGGCTAGCGCACTCGTCCCATACTCAAAGGGCGCGGGTTCAAATCGGCCGGAACGCATGCATCACTTAGGCAGTTTTCTGACCTAATGTGCATATTGTTACAATTACCACATGCTAAGAACTTTTCGTTCACAACGATCCCCTATCATGGGAGGCCCAAGCCAAACAGTGAGACATATGGGCTGTTATTATTTTATTACATACTTATGAAGCATTCCCCTCTCTCCCTCGTCTTCCTCGTCTCCACATACCGCATCCAAATGCCTAACCTCATCAAGCATTCCTGCCAATTATTGTTTAAGGTAACAATTTTATGGAGCGCCCGGAGCCCCTAATGATATGATTGTCTTCATTATAATTGGGAGTCCTTCGCAATAAGTCTGCGCGAATTATTATCCAGTCACCAATGATGTGGTGCGGTATTTTTAATGAGCCGCATTACGGCTGACGCGGCCATTGTTCAAACGATTAATTATAGCACTTTAAGCGTATTTAACGTTGAGTGACTGATTTGATTGTTTGAAAACTAAGTATTGTTACGCGTTACGGACTTGAATTATTGAATCGTGCATCACGTTTTACTGGTTAGGTACAGTTAAATTTGTACCTGTGTTATACGTGTTTGTATATTTCTATTAAATTATATGGTAATTTCATCAGTATTTTAATTCGGGTCCTGCAACTCGTAACAATATTAAAATATGTACAAAGTACATATAAAAATGAAAACCTTTTCAGTCATCTCAAAGCTTGAAAACACCAGGCCAATTATACGTCTGAGCAGTGTACGGTATACCATAATCCTTTTTCAAAATAAATGCTGGAATCAATTTCTGAAATTGGAGCATGTAGAATTTATAACTCGAATCGAAATCTGTAATTTATTGACGTTTGTATGATGTATATTCGTGTAATTTTGGTGCATGTCATATTGAAATATTGATACAAAAATATGGTTCGAGGCATTTAAAGAGATTTAAAATGTATCTGATAAGTCAATGCAAGTTATAAAAATCCTCAAGATAGCTGCTTAGTATCATTCTATTCAGTTAATAGTTTTAAAGCTTACTTTCATATTATTGTTATTAACATACAACTAATGTTTGAGATGGTGTTGTTTGGCGAAACATAACTTCTATATTTAGATACATATTGTTACGAGATACAAGACTCCAAGTAAAATAAATGCCGTTGTAATCACTATAGAGTTTAGTAGAACTGTACAAACACGTATAAAACAAGTACAAAATTAAACTGGATGCAATCAGTTCAGACTGCACGATTCAATGCAATTTAACACGTGCAAAGTCCGTCACTATGTCGCTAATCGAAATCACTACACGTCTTAATCGTATCGTAGTGATCGTTAGACTGCCTCACCCCTCCGTTCGGGTACTGTTTTATACTAAACTGGGAACCGACAAAGGGGCCGATCGACGCACATCTGTTAAGCTTCGACGCAGTGCAATAAAAACAAGGATTAATTCGTTCGACACTAATTACAACCATAAAATATGTACGATAACAATAGATGTTTTTAAAGTTTAAATACGAAGTAAATAAAAGAATTTGTTTTTAGAACATGCCAGATGTGCGGTCTTTGTCTGTATGTAACAGTATGTCTATCCATATTTATATCTATGTTTATTTTATTTTATATATTTTGACACGATTTTCCGTTATACTTGCGTTTATACTTATATTAATATATTATATCTATTGCCTACTTATCATCATCCATACCCAGTTTCTGTCCATCCAAAGGTTTTTGGAAGTAATCCGCCCATTGTACTTATTATAACGATTACTAGGTACGAATTTATTTTGAGTAATTTTTCATTAGAGT
This sequence comes from Dendrolimus punctatus, assembly GCA_012273795.1. Classification (NCBI taxonomy): domain Eukaryota; kingdom Metazoa; phylum Arthropoda; class Insecta; order Lepidoptera; family Lasiocampidae; genus Dendrolimus; species Dendrolimus punctatus. The sequence continues at coordinate 20,225,486 of CM022540.1, read as the reverse complement.
ATCTTTCTTAAAATTTATAAATATCAGAAAATTATTATACATACACATATTTTTAGTTCAAGGAATATGTAAGTCAAGGGGAAATAAGTTTGATTTTTTTTTAAATCGTCACTTTCATTTCTATGATAAGCTGGAAAAGGGGTTCAAATTCTGCATAATTTTTAAAGAAAGCTTTAAAAAATTGGTAGGCGAATTAATTTGATAACTACTTGGATGACTTTGCTCAACTTTTAAAATCCATTTTCTATTTTAAGCTCTCTTTTGAATTAATAAATAAAATCTAAAATTTACTGTTCTGAAAAGATCTCGATAATTTAAACAAATGTTTCGAAATCACCACTACTTGCAGAATTTAAAACATGCTTACATCGAAAATATCAATTTAAGAAACAAACAAATATAATTTAAGTGAAAATAAATACACGTATCGAACGGCAATAAATCCCGCCTAATTTCATGTTCGCTGTCAAATTATTTTTAAAGCGCTACGCGGGCAAAGGAATCGAATCGCATACAACCATTGACAGTAAGCGTTTCTGTGAAATTGTTGTCTTTAATTCAGGGCCCCTGTAAGTTACTCTCTTTCAAAATCAATTTTCTTATTTGCATTGAACGCTAAAAGCTGGTATTCGTTGACCATAACCAATTAGGGTTGTCATATTTATAATATTAATCAAACAAAAGTCTTAAAACTTTACTTATTGTAATCTTTATTCCAAAGTCATATTATATTCTGCGAATTAGCACATGCTAATTCACAGAATATAAATATGAACTATACAGATATAACTAATCATTGTTTGTTTGTCGTATTTTCAGACACTTCGGGATGAATTTTTATTAATTCTAATTTAAAAATCTCTTGGAGTAACTTGGAGTAACGTTAATTGAGACCTTTTTTTGTCACGAGATTGAATTGTAAGTAGCATAGTGTTGTAGTATAGCTCATTTACAAGTGAGTTGTGTGACTTGAAACAACAACTCATATAACTCACTTGTCAATGAGCCACATACTACACAACACTGCTTCAAGAGAGCAACATAAAATAAGGTCAATTGCAACTATCATTTTAGTGCAGGTAATTAAAAAGCAGATTATTTTATATTTTAAAGGATGACGTGAAAAACATCACAGCCTACTTTCTATTCCAAAGATTTAAAAACCAATCTGTGATATAAGTAGAAAACATACATTTTTGAAATCATCTTCAATTTTAACACGTTTTATACACGCATTTGTGCAGTATAAAACGATAGCCTGATTAAGGGAGGGGGCACTCGAGCGAGAACCACGATCAAAGCGAGACGTGTGTACTACAACTGGGAATCTAATAGTTGACTGACTTTGCGCGTTTTATTGAATTACGACCTTCTGCATTATGTTTGGACTTGTTGAGTTCGGTTATATTTCTACCTGTGTTATACGTGTTTGCATAGTTCTAATAAACTGTATAATAATTACAACGGCATTTTAATTCGAGTCCTGCAATTCGAAATAATATAATTATATAAGGCCTAGAAAGCAGTTTATATAAATATTTGAATTTGAGGTGACAGCCCTAAAACCGCGATCATTTTCTACGAAAGTACTTAAAATTGATCGAGAAAAGATAACTGAATTTTCAATTAAGTGTCATAATGGTACCAAGTAAGGTCATGAGGAGGTATTTTCTTCGTGAAATTTATTATTTTTACCGTACAATTTGTTGTATCAGCTCTTTTATTACCGAAAATTAACATTTACTCGATCGAATTATATCTTGACCGGAGATAAGAGTCTGATTTCAATTTTTATGGATCCGTGGCGAAATGTCAAATGTCAAAATTTTCGTATATCTGTCTAATTCTTTATAGCGGATGGACACTAAGTGAAAGCGTTGGAGCTAAATACCAAAAATGGAAAACAAGATAATAAAGACTGGTTGCGCCGAGGAACACCTCCTTGTAAATTCTTCCTCCCCATACTTGCCATCAAGAATATAATATACTTTTAAATGAAGTATGCGCTAAACAAGAGACAGACAATTACGTCAGTGCTGCCACAACAATAAATACGTATATAAATTTGTTGGAGCAAAATATAGGAAATAAACTCAAGATTTCATTTAATGATAAAATACAGGATCCTAGTGAGAGTGTGAACCCCCGGGGGACGAGCGCAGTGTGGCGGCGGACTGGTGGCGAGGTAAGTCCATCCTTCTTTAGGTTCTTCTTCCTCGTCCCTTTGCCTTCTCCCGGCCATCGCGTCGCGCCCGCAAAGACCCTGAGATAAACAAATCAATCTATCTATCAATGTGAATATATATGATAAGCGAAAAAATGGCATTGGGTTTCCCAAAAAAAATCGATCTGGCCATTTGAAATTATTTTCCGAAAAATTCCCGCGATATTCTCGGGATGAAAAGTAGCGTAGATTTTAAGTCTAAAACTTAGCTGTCAACCAGCAAAAAATGCATCGAAAGCCCAGTAGTTTTTATGTGAATAGCGAACAAACCAGCAAACAGATAAAAACATCTCAAAACAAATTGCATCGTGCCCCGTTGTTTGCATGGTTTGCTCCAGTTTGTGTTTAGCATTTTATAATATATCCCTATATATAAGTCTATCTGTACATTAGTCTTGCTAAAACTTAAAGTCCGTGCAAGAACGGACAAAAAATACAATTTCCCGCGGCCGAGAAGCATGTAAGAGGCGACTAAACAACGCACATTCAGGTAGTAGGGTATTTGCCCGCCTGGATGGCTTCCACCTCTGGTCTAAAGTAGGTCCCCACAACAACTTTGAGTTGTGTTCCGGCATTAGTGAATAGGTTCCAGTCTCCCTTAGGAGAGCGGCAGCGCATTTGTAGCACCTTTGGTCTTGCAAATGTCCATAGGCGATGATAACCGCTTTGAAAAAAAGATTATTATTGATTATACTTTTTGTGCGTATTTGATTGGGTTACTGATGATTAAGATACATAATTGAATCCAGTAGGTGGTGCGAAAATCGTTTCCAGGATTTTATGATTTTTTTGCGTCTGTTTGAGTAGGTCCCGGGATAGTTTAGATTCACAATTGGATGCGGTAGATTGCGCTGCAATTAGGTTTTAGATTTTTACCAAGAACAACGAGATGTTAGAATATATAATAATAATAAGAGCTACAGTAGTGCTCATTTTTAAAGGCGAAGCCGTAATATTACCTATAGCTTATTTAATAAATATTTTCGTCACGTAGTACTTAATTGTGATTACAGTGTAACGTGAGATAATAAGGACATTGCTGGTGTAATGGGCGCCGACATAATATTTTGAATATTTTCACACCTATAAAATTGTGAAGGTTGATTTTGTAACGTTTCACACCGTAGTGTAATTTACCGGAAAAAATGGTATATAATATTTGTATTATTTTAGTAGGGTTTATAGATAATATCTAACTAGTGTTTTCTAAAAAGTTCAGATTAACTACCACTATCCCTAGATTTTTTTTTGTATCACTTTCACTAAGCGATTCTCCGAAGGCGGCCGTTTTAAGCAGTCAGATATTTTAAATGAAACATTTTTTTTTAACAAATACGAAATCGACTTCACTCTAGAAACAAAAAAACGGACTTGTTTTTACATCTAGAAGTCAATGTCATGAGACGAACAAAGTTACAATCATCATCCGCGCATCAAGGCTTGAGAATATTCCGGGAAGCAGGGTAAACTCACTTCACCAACAGAGGCTTAGTTCCACCGCATCCCCAGATGCAGGTGAGTCCCTGTGAGCATCACACAACTTATTTCAGCCCCCACATTATTATTTTATTTTTAATGAATAATAATAAATGATTTTAATTTTATTTTTGAATCTGATCAATGCACAAAATTGATGAGAAAAGTTTTGTAATGACTACCTAGGACTTACTTGATTATTTTCCAGCTTGTACATTATCTAAATCATTATTTTCTTGAAAACCGTTTAACTTATTTTGTATTAACTATATTAATAATGATTTTTCGAAAGTTTTAACGGTGTCACAACTAAAGTAGGTAGTTCCAATAAAAAGCGTCCTCACAGACACCTCGTTAAGTTTCGCATCTCCGCCAATTTGCCAATAATTATCCCAAAATGGCACCGGCAAGTGGAAATATTTTCATTTAAATCAACCTTTTCCCACTTAAAATCGTGCAAAACTGACATAATAATTGTATCCGCGAATTATTTATTAGCGTAATAATATCTTTATTTCCAATTTTCTGAAAATTCATTCGTTGGAAATTAGTTTGACATTTACATGATTTTAAGTGGTTTTAAAGATTTATTTTAGTTCTTCGTCTGCTATATATAAGTTAATTGACTAAGTTCTGGAGATATATTTTTGGTTGCGTCAGATGCGTTGCATCTGTTGGGTCATGTTCCATCCACCAATTTCTTGATGTATAATTTAGCACAATCAAAGACCATGGCAAATGCATGAACGTGATGATACATATGTGATAGATATAGATATACATATGGATGTAGCTGTTAGAGCTACCGATAAGATACCGATATTTCCCACAATAGTCCTTCACTGGCCGGGGCTTGGCGTTGAGTGCATGATTATATGGGGTAGATAAGAATAATCGCCGGTCAGTGTCACGCCTCTACGTGTTGGCTTTCCTATGGACTCACGCAAGCCTTCCAAAAGTCTGGAGCATTTTTATGGCCCGTCGTATTTAAAGACATACATTATTATACTATTACTAGTTGGGCTTGGGCTTCCCATTATAGGGGCAAGACATACATTATTACTTATCGTTTATACAGACTTTACTAGCGGCTAGATTTAATACTACATATATTATACAGCAAAATAATAACGTTGACATTGGTGTATACTTATTCTAACACTTGTAGCGTCATTTACTGACAGGATGATTTACATTAGACCATCGCAGGCGTGAGCTATGCAATCTTGCCCGTCGATTTGTAATGATCCCGGCAAGGCTAATTCCAGACGACGCTCAGCGCGACTTGAACTGTCTACTTTATGAAATGTTCTTGAAGTTCATTTCGTGTCCTCTTATGGATGGGAAATGACTCGTGCTCGCATGATCTAACATAAATTATCACTTACAAGTTGGAGAAAATCAATCGCCGAGTTCATTCTGAAACTGTAGCTGATAATGCTGATGATGATATTAGACTGGTCTAAGAAATTGAATTTAGTTTAAATGCGCAGAATTGAAATGCAACGACGACCTTCAATGACTTGGATGTTTACATGGATTATTTAGTTAATTCATCCAAATTAAAGGACAGTAGTGTATCGTCTAATATGACAAGACATGAAATTTTCAAGAATCGTGAATATAGTTTGGAGAATAAACAAAAATAAAACATGTAAACCATAGTCTCAAAATTACTGGAGAATATAAATTAAATTCGATTGACATTTCTCTATTCAGTCGTAACTAAACCGAAGCGATTACCGCTCGATTGACTTGCATAATTTACTTTGAACACTTCAAACGTCGCAAAGAAATATTTCAGTAGCATCCCATCCATTGCTGTCTTAGTATACGACTTGATATTCACTAACAAATACTTCGCCAGCAACAGATCAATTTGATACATCACTTACGCTCAGTAATGTATCACCGGTTACTAGTAAATAAAATACGCGGACAGCTAAATTGCTCTTGCTTCCGTGCTGCGCGGTATATCTTCAAAACCGATAATAATTGATTATTGTATTCAATTTTGTATTCTATTAATAAGACGCTTAGGTTTAAGATGTGTTTATTTATTACCAACAAAAATAATTTCTCATTTCATATTTGATTCTACTTCAAATCGCTAACTTACAGTTCTTATTAACAAAGTCTAAAGATTCTTTTGCATTATCCAATGCAATTTCAACTACGGGCAAAGGTTTATTAAGTTCAAATTAGTCTGTGATTTTTCCATTTACATATTCTGCTACAATTATTTAGTAAGCAACCGAGATAACTAACGAGGTACCAGAACTTTCTGAGCAGGCCCTTGGAAATGTCTGGTGGTTTAAAGCCGGACTCTTAAAGGCGGTACCGACAAATTGTTCCCATTGAAATGGTTATATGCAACATCTAAATGGAGTCTGCAATTATTGGATCTGCTTACTTTGGTATTCGTTTAATGAACATTGTTCTACTAAGTCTATGGTTTTGAATGGGTACAGATAATTCTATTGCAATCATTTGTCCTATTCTTTGTGATTTGTTTAATGAGTTTCCGTTTACTTTGTCGGCAGTTATACTTGCCTTTAATGTTTTAAAATTAATACGACGCATGTTTGCCTTTTTTATTTTTGTATCTGTTTCAGTATAAACGAAACTCTTATATTAACGCCATATTTATGCAATCATCCATCTGTCTATGTCATAGTAATTTTATATTTGAAAATAAATTATAAAATTTTAAATATGTGCTGTTTGAAATTCCACATCATAAAATGTTCATTAATATCATTTTTATTTCTTTTTTCTGTACTGTTTTTGAATCTGAAGCAGCTAAATACGAAGTAAAGAATTTTTAACGTGTTGCTGGGGAGTTTCTTGTCGTCTCTTCTCCTTAAATCGGCAATAGCTGGTTGCGAAGCGGTCATAGAATAGGAAATAGAATTCATTTTAAGTGACCTTCAGTATGATAGGATGACCTTCAAAAAAATTCAAATGTTTTAATAACTGTTTATTAGTTGATATAACTGAGGATTGAAAATTTTTATAACTATCTGTATAATAAGAAAACATATCCAATAAAATTATATATATATATATATATATAAATGTATTTGTAATTGGTATCCTTAGTAAGATCTTAAAGAATCCTTCTCTAGCTTTTCAACTATGTCCTTCTTCCCTGGCAAAACTTTTTTATAGAGAAAAACCGTTATATTTTTTTAAAAATGTATATTTCATTATATGCTATTTAGAGTTCTGTAGCTAAATTTAAAATGAAACAGTTAACAACAGATAGTTACAAGATTGACAGATACTTGACAGATTTTTGTTGTTTGTTGTTCCTGTTGGATCTTGACCCTAATTAAATCATAAATGGTATTACAGTAATCGACCACTGGTCCATCGATTGCGTTTATTTATTCATTTAACGAAGATGTCACAGCTTTACATAGTATAAAAAATAATGATACATTTCCAACAGCACATAATCCAATAATGGATTTTGCTTTAAAAGTCAACTTTATGTAAATTGAAGTGATGTCATTAAAAAAAGCCAAATAAATCCAACAACTGTAGTCAATAAAAAAAATGAAAATGGAGGTTTCATTCATCATTTTATTAACGAGGGGAAGCCCGATTGAGGACTATCACACGCGCATAAACTGGGAAAACCGCGGCCGGTGTGTGGGATTCACCAGGTCGGGGTGGCACTAGCACCTATCGCTGGAATTAAAGATGCTATTGCCACACCAGTTATGAATACCTATTAAAATACTTCGGTATTCCGTCCTTCGCCTTTAATGCCTGGGCCACGCGTAAATTACCTGGCCTTTTCGCTGGCCCTGGAAGACGATGGCCTACCGGCTTCTTCCAATTCCGGGAGACTACTTTTGTCCCCCGGCATTTTCTTACTCTCATTACGCGGGGCGATCTGTAACTTGTCCCACGGGAGGAGAGGTGGAAGATTTCATTCATCAGCGTCAACCTTTACTAACATTTACGAATGTATAATGTTCACATCATGAGAGACAGACTTCGCTTATAAGACGTTTTGAATGAAATCTAAATAAATACAAATGTATCTCTAACATCAACTGCAGTGGCTTTTGGTATCTGAAAACATTTCAAACTACTATACAAATAAAAATAAGATACAAGCAGATTGAAAACAAAAAGTAACTGGACGTGATCCATCAATGAAACACCCATGACGGAATGGTGGTGGTATCCAGAATGACACACTATATCTTTTTAATTGGAAAATGTTTTTGCCAAAGCACATTGCGAGCGAGGCGACGTGTGAGAAAAACGCATTCCTCTAGGCGCACATATGACATTTATCTATTTTTATTAGTTAGAACCATGTTAGTAACTTTCAGCGGGGAGACTGTGTTAAATTATAACGCAAAGTCTCGAACATCGACGCAGGGTTTCCAGCTTGTCGGTTTTATATCGGATTTACTTTGGAGAGTGTTGGAATCTCCAACAAAAAGTATTTATTAATTTGGTGTGGCATATTACTGGCCACCAATACTAAATATTTGAATTTAGAACATGATGTTTCTTTTTTATCTGTATATTTTTTACCTCCATTGCAATTAAAAATCGTCATATATTACGCACGTGCAGTTTTCTTTAATAATTAAAATATCTACAGTCCACTACGAATTAATATTTAAAAAAGTGTTTAACAGAGAGTGTGCTGCTGAGCTTTTCGATCTGATCCCGCCATCATCGGACAACCAGTCGCACCGGCTTGCGGCATCGATATATGGTGGATATTCCACCTATAAGAACGAAGCGCTTCGCATCTAGCTACATCATACCCACCGCAAAGGAATGGAACTCATTACCGAAGTCTGTCTTTCCCGATACTTATAACCTGGGTGTCTTTAAGTCCCGTTTCAATAAGTACCTTCTAGGTAAGCGTGCTACATCCTAGACCACATTTTCGCTCCACACAGGGCAAGATTGTGGCTATATAATACTAGGATATGCGTGCGATTTCGTCCACGCCTAACTTGAATTGGACTGGAACTGGAACTGGAATTCCAGGGACACCAAGTAGCGCAGCATTTCAAAATAATGTAAGCTATCATTTCAGTGAAAACTGTGTCGGAAAAAGCTCATTTTTATGCACCTGAACAACCACAAACCGCTCCCAGGATTCGCTATCGAACAATGATAAAATTACATTGGATTTGTTTAAATCTGGCTATTTTAAATATTTCTCAGAAAAAATCATACGGCATTCCCAGGATAAAAAGTGACAAAGATTTTAACTATGAAAATTTGCTGTCGGTCGGCGAAAATCGCATCGAAATCTACTAGTTTTTACGGGACTCCCGTACAAACAGACAGACAAGAAAATTAAAAAAAAACTATTCCGTCGTTTATATAGTATATTCCAGTTGTTCTTTTTAAATAGCTTCAATGTATGTATGAAAGAGATAAAATTATTTTAAAATAATAATTATTATTTAAATGTTTGATTGTCTCTTCCTCATAGCTGAATCTAATGCCTAAATTACATGAAAATCCGATTTCATGAAATAATATATATAAATAAGATCCTTTGATCCTAGAAGACGTAAAAGACCATTCATAAGTAAGTAATGGTTATACAAGGTTTATAGACTCGTTAAAAGTGGTTTTTCATTAATGCATTCTACTAATGAATCGCAACTGAAATGAGTCAACAGATTTTGAGTATAAATTATCTTCTTTCTTCTTCTTCTTATATATAAAAATGAATGTTTGTCTGTATGTCCTTTATAGAATCGTAAAGTATACATTTATCATGTGATGATCTTTAGCAAAGTTGTTGTGCATGGGCCAAAGAAGGTCTCTGAGTTGGTTCACAATTGGACCCGGTAGGTGACGCTACTGTTGGCATATCGATTGAAGCTTTTCCGGGTATAGAGAGTATAATTTTGAGTCTAAAATTTTGTGTAATAAAAAAAGCCTCTAGCAAATCGCTTTTTCTTTAGAGAACATCATAAAATTAATAACAAATTTGTTATCCCTCTTAAAGAAAGTATGAAATGCCTATTCGCTTAACTGCAACGATTTAAAAGAAATTTTATTATTAATATAAGATTAGTAACCGACGCCTGCGCATCGTATGAAATGTCACATTGGCATTTTCTATAGTATATTGTCCTGGGGACTTTATTGCCGGGGCTATCACTTGACAATATAAATTTATAGTTTATAACTTCCTTGCTGTGTACTAATGTGTGATACCAGCTGAATTAATTGAAAATTAATAAATAAATAAATGACAAATACATATTGTATATCCACAAATTAAAATTCTTTTGGAAATTGTACCATACCACGAATCGAACCCGGAACCTCTGTGTTGTAGTAAGCTCTGCCGCAAGGCTTAGCTTGCCACCCATAATTTTAAAATAAGGCATTTATAGTGGCTGATAACGGAATAGAACGTACGTAATAATTTACTCAAATAGAATTAGCACGTTTTTAATTAAAGTATCGATACATAATCTACACTTCCATATTAGAATTATAAAGGCGACAGCATGTCAGTCTATTAATAGTCCAAGATCCCAGTCACTCCAGACTTACGTGATTTTAGGAAAGATGACATTTTTAGGATCGATTGTTGAACATAAAATTAGAAAGGATACTAGCTAAGTTGAAATTGGGGCCGTTTTTCAGGTAGCAGGTATCAAAGATGGAAAATACTCATGCTAACTTACGTCAAAGTAGCAAGGCTAGTTTTTACATATGTCATATATGATAATTATTGTTATTATCGAAGATATACAGTTACCAGACCCTTCCTGTGGGCCACATTTTTTGACAGACATATTAAAAAAATATGGGAGCTTACGTCATTTTAGGAAGACTGAATTTTATATATATTATCAAGTATTATATTTTCCACTTAAATCACGTAAGTCTGGGGTGACTGGGATCTCACTCTATAAGCTTTTATGGCAAAACTGTAGGACCGCTTTTGATGAAATTTGTTATATCTATAGCTTCAATACCGATAACGGATACAGGATACTTTTTATCAAAAAAAATATGGGATAGTGTATTTATTACGATAATCGGAACTTTCCGAGGCGAATAGCGCCTAGATAAAAAATTAATGCAATGTAAATAGGTGAATGTTTGCGTTCTAAATTAAGAAGGGTTTTTTAGGGGAAGGGGCAGGTCTTGCAATGAAAATCTGCGTTGTGTCGCCTAAAACTCCGCCACAGCAACGAGCCAAGTGCAAACCTCATTTGCTGAAAATTCAGCGTTTTTGTTCTCAAACTTGTTTTTTAATACGATTTGAAAATAGTGTAAGTACGTCGCTATTTCTTTATATAAAGTATTTTTCTTTTTTTGTATAAAATAAAAATAAAGGTAAAATACATATTTTTTACTTAACATCATAAGACACATCACATTATACGTCTCGTCATATTATACAACACATCAGAATATTATAAGTCTTGTTTTATTTTACGTCACATCATATTATACAACACATCAGAATATTATAAGTCTTGTCTTATTATACGTCACATCATATTATACGTCTCCAAATTCAAATTCAAAGGTTTTTATTCAAATAAGTTCCATTGGAGAACACTTTTTGATGGGCAGACATGTAAGTAGTTGTAAGTCGCTATTTTAGCAAATAAAGTTTTTCTTTCTTTCAAATAAAAAAGCTAAAATTTTATTTTATTTCTTTGTATATGTACAACACTACTACAAACGTGTTTTTGCTGTTAAGAAGAAGAAGCAGCAAGAAACACCCCAACAACACGTGTAGCTAAAAATTTATTAAAACCAACTTTTTTGAAATAAATTTTATTCATAAATATGTTATACAATTATTTTTCAAATAATGAATGCATTTGTGGCAAACAGAGCATACTCAGTAAGACAAAGACACAATGAAAGGATATAAGAGTATTATCATAGTTTAAATAATGATATGACGTTAATAATAAAACTACGTTTTAACGGTTTTAACGCGGTAATTTATTTGATTTTAGTTTATCCGACGTTTCGGCCGCTTTTCATGGCAGTGGTCACGGACGACAAAGATGACATTTGTCCAGCGTGTATTGATAAAGTTTTATTTAGCCTATCGCCAACTTGTTCATTTTAATGATTTAGTTTTAATTTTGTTTATGGTTATTATTTACTCTATGGGAGCCTAATCGAATTTACCACCGCTTCACAACATGTTGTGGCTTGAAGAGAAGAAGCGGCGCAAGAAACTGTTCAGCCTAGTATTAAAGTGCCTAGTATTAAATTTGTAGATAATATTAAAATTGGTGGAAGGAATAATAAAAGAAATTATCAGTCAAGTTGGTTTGTGTTAATGTTATAGTATACGACACATCATATTCATCATATTATACATGTGTGATTACGACTTATCCGTTCCGACACTTACACAATGTATCATAGCACGGCTAAATCTTTCATCTAAATTTATTGCCGCCAATTATTGAGAAGAAAACATCTATTACTCTAGTTTTAAACGGCTACAATCGTGTTAACTCAGCTGCAATTAAACAATTAACAACTAACTTTTAATTATGAGAGGCAATCTTTTCTAGTTCAGTGCACGATGTATTGACTCATAATTCAACAAACTTTATATTTAGGGTTCCACAGCCATTACATCAGAAATTAAACCCTTAGGTATATATTTGTTATGTCCATCTGTCTATCCCTCAGTTTATCTTTGTGTTTCATCATAATTTTCTTTCATTATACATGAATAATATATAATAAATATAAAGTTCAATTAATTCATAACCATTCCCAACCCTAACTCCCCCAAAATTCTTTTTTCTTAATTATAATATTTTTTACGTAGATTTTGGATGTGTAAATGTATATATATTTTTGTTAAATTATTTTTCGACGTAACCTTTTTTAATGAAAACTGGATTTTTTTAATAATTTTTCAGTAGAATAGTGCTAAGAGATTAAGTTAAAATAAAATATAAAAAATGAAAGATAGCTGGATACGAAGAATTTAACTTTTCTGAAACTAGAATTGAAATTCATCATGCGAATGATAATACGGAGTATTTATTGTTAAACTTTTCCATCTTAAATAATTATTACTTCTAAGTATGAAAGTTTCTGAAAAACATGATATTACCAAAATTACTTGATGTCTTGTTCAGTTTTTTTCATTAAAGGAAGTTTTTAGTCGCAAATTTAATTTTTACGACACCTAATATATATATATAGTAACTCTCCCGTAAATATATAATATAAATCGCATTAGCATAAGAAACATATAGGTAATAATTAAGATTCTTTTTATATGGTGTAAGATCAGTGAGTGAACAAAGTGCTGTGCCAGTGACTATAGCCTCGTTAGAGACATCAGTGATCACAATAAAAAAAAACAAAAAACGTCGTTCATGTAGTCCTTGACAAGTCAAGGAAATAGCAGCGCTAACTAGGACTTTTATAAAAATTAAAAAAAGTTTTTTCTACAATTATTCTTTTGTCTTATATACATATATACTTTTGTGTATAATTTGATCTATATACCCAATATTCAGAGGAAAATGAATCTGATACACAAGTTTGGTCGGATAGACGGACAGACTGTAATATGTCATAAGTGTTTAATACTGCCTCTATAATGCGTTTTTAATTGCGCGAAGCTTAAACTCTTATCATACTACACCAATTAAGGTGCACAGGGTGAACGGACAGTATACTAGCCATGCTTATTTCAAGACGGCTTGTCAAGTTGGACACACTTTGGTTATTTCCTCCACCGCCAGCCGGCACGTGGTAATTTAAATAATGCACAGTAGATCAAAAAACTGCCTACTTCCAAACAGGATTAAACCCGCGGTCATTCGAAATGCAAGAGGTTGTTATACAGCGTGTTTCAGACCTTACGACAATAAATCAGACCACGTTTCTTCATGACGTACTCTGCCCAAATACAAAAATGAATCAATGTAACTTCTTTGGTTTAGCCACAGGACCTCATTTTTCATTTCGAAATATTACAACAACATGTATCAGTTATTGTGTCTAAATCGGTAGGTTAGTGACTAATGTATCATGTTGCCAGCTCGTCTCTTCATCATTAAACGCGGAAGTTGTTAATTCTTACGCTCTCGCTCGCGAACCAATATTTACAAGTTGTTCTGTTTTTTATTCCCTTTTTATCGTAATTAATTTGTTCGGAAATTTCAAAATTTTAATTTTGACATTACGGTTGATTTAATAGTACCAAAAAATTTGTATGGAGTACGACCGCTAAAGTATGACTATAGTATGATTTATTGTCATTTGAAATGAAACACGTTGTATACTAAGATAGATAGATAACACTTTATTATACACCAATACAAAAATGAACTTAGTAAAATTCTATCCTATTATGTATAAAGGGCGGCCTTATCGCTATAAAGCGATCTATTCAAGACTTCAGGAATGAATTGAGATGATAATGGCGATGGTGGTATATTTTAATAATAAATACATACATTATACATATATATTAGGTGATCCAAAAAATTTTTTTTTTTTCAAAAGTTTTTGGGTGTAAATGTAATGGTGTAAATCAAAAAATGTTATCAGATCTTTTTTGTAGAGCGTTCAATTCTCTGTAAAGACTGGAACAGCGATTTATCATTCAACCAGTCGTTTGAACGGTACAAAAATCAGAAGAAGCAAAAAAAAATTTCCTGTGTTATCTTATGGGAATTAAAAAATGCATTGAGGACTATCTTAATATTAATATTATGGGCTCATCTTTTCACAGAATTTTTTACACCCAAAAGAAACTTTTGAGCCTGTTTGGAAAAAAAAATTTTTTTGGATCATCTAATATATATACAAACAGATATCTACAAAATATATAAATGTTTGTAGAAATATTTAAATACCATATTCTAAGCTACCTCGGTAAAATGATGGGAAATCTACAGCCCAGCAGTGGATGTTTGTGGACATCTTTAGAGGTATAGGCAATTTAGGCACCTGCTACATAGGCTGGACATGGCCAAGCTAAGCTTTCCGACTCTCTTTTTAGTAAAAAAGAGACGATGTTACATCACCCTAATTTAGAGAATAGTTCCGAAAATCAGGATAGTGTGACAACTACTTTATCGATGAGCCCAATCGATCGTTTCCACTGTTCACTATAATAATACCTATCTATGAGAATAACAGTAATTTCCTTCAATTAAAAAACTAGATTTACAACGTTAACAAATCGATACAAACAGTTTCTCCTATATTCGAGTCCAATTAATTGGTAATAACTTAGCACCTCCCATGTTGATATCAATGGACCGGCGCCGCGTGAGAGAACCAATTGTATTTGTAGTCTATGCGCGTAATGGACAAAGATTAAGTAAATAATAAAATGGTCAATATAACAACCTTTTGAGCTCAAAAGGATTAAACCATATGAACTAGTGGTATAAACAAAACTAAAGTGTAGTGTAGTGTAAGTACTAAAGTGCTAGCTATTAATAAAGAACACATGAACCAAGTGTCTTCGCCTTAATAGAGACAATAAAAAAGTGTTAATGGACACTTTCTTAGTAATAATACTTTTAGTTAATTTAGGTTATATTTAAATTACTTATTAATCTTCTTAGATGGTAATATAAATAAGGTATTTCTTTCTAAATACTTTGTTTATAGAAGAAAAAAATTACAACAACATTGTCCAAGGCGGCTTGGCAGGTTTGACACATCGGTTATTTCGAGTGCAAGTTTCATCACGAGGATTTCCTTAAATTTTGTTAGCACTGGACTCCGGCTCCCACTATTGGGGAACGGACAGTATACCACGCTTGTCCAAGGGGGCTTGGTAGGTTTGACACATCGGATATCTCGATGTGTAGATTTCATGACGATGTTTTCTTTAAGCTTTGTGCATGTAATGTAAGTAATCGTACAATAATTATGTATACCACCATCGCCACTCCTAATCACAAATATTCTTGCCACGGGTTATTTGGAAAAGTATTAAATTTTGTAGCGATTCGTTTTCCACTTGTCCGTTGAAGTTCTTTTTATTTGTTAATGTTATATATTAGAAGTTAGATCATACAATATTTTAGTGTACACAACCCTGCCTTTTGTTTCTCCCCATCTCCCTCGACTCATAGGTTTGAGGAAGAAATTTTTTTAGGGTTATGCTCGCCTTTGCACATCACCATTCTATAATTTTTTATCTACATTTTTGAGTACAATAAAGAATAAAGGGTACAAAAAACTGAATGGGCATTGTCTCATCTGTATATTTATTTAATATATGATTATTCGCAATGTGCATGGGAACCAAATATCTGGGTGCAGACCATAATTTATGGCGGAAGTAATCGCTTCTGATATTACTACTGTAGAATAGATCCTATTCAACTTATTATAGTAATGAATTACAGAACTGCCTCCAAGAAAATTAATGCAATTTCCTAAGTTGGTAATTTAATTAAGACATATATATTAAAGGTGTCGTACTCATATAGTAACATTTCAAATTATACAGAGTAATTATTAAGAACATAAAGCTGAAGAGTTTGTTTGTTTGCTTGACGTGCTTATCTCAGGAACTACGGGACTGATTTGAAAGTTTCTTTCAGTTTTAGATACCCCATTTATCGAGGAAGGCTGTGTATCATCACGCTAAGATCAAACGCAGCGGAGCACCAATAAAGAATGGGGGGGGGGTTTAACTATTCCACGTGGACAAAGTTGTGTCCAGAGAAGCTAGTTAATATATATGTTATAGTCAAATATCGAAGCTCTGGTGCTTCTAAGTTTGACTTGAAAAACCTCAGGTCTGACATAAAGTTTAGACACTCTTCACATTATTCCCAAGAATTGAAATTTCAATCTTACATTGAATATGAAATTCCGAAGCAATCATACAACCAAATCATAAAATACATATAAACAAACAGTCATACATTAGTAAAGAGCACGCATAACGCAATAATTCTCGACGATAGGTGCAGCATGCGCAAGCGCAGTAAATTGAAACTCGATATTGATATAAATAAGCTCGATCCACACGTGACGACATGCGACGTCTGTGCGCATGATTTTATCGAACAGTCGCTCGGGATGAGTACGGCCTTATTTATTAGGGTAGGTTTAATTGCCAATATGTATGCGTAGTTGAATAAATTAATTCAACTGGAAAGGTATCTTGGATTTATTGAATATTTTAGCTGTGATATAACAGTATGAAGGTTATGTGTTTATTGGGTTCCATAATCATTTTGCAAACAAGGAAACCTTATAAACTTAATCTGGCCGTTTGTGTGTCTGTCTGAGTTATTTATGTCAACAACTTAGTGTTTTTTATCATCACAGCTACTGAAAAGTAGCCAAAACATCAAAACAAAAATCAAATCAAATACAAAAAATAATACATACAGACACATATATAAGTATATATGCACTCTGTCTATTTTTTCGTACACTACATAGATGCGCGGGACTTTGTTAACACAACAAAGCGTGTTATATATATATATATATATATATATATATATATATATATATATATATATATATATATATATATACTCTCTCGACTTCGTAAACGCAACAGCGTATAGGTTAGAACACGCATGGTTTGCTAAATACATACGCATAAATAACGCCGCACAGCTTACAACTATAGCAAAAAGTGTCGTTACAACTTTTGGTCTTAATTTTTTCCGTCTAGCCCCCTTTCGCAACGCGCGATAAGGAACTTCGTTCCAAAAAGTACTGTAGTATAGCCTTTCACTCCTTGTAATTATAATACGAAGTCGTGGTAGCGTAATGGCTAACGCACGCGTCCTAAACTTAAAAGGGCCATCAATTTTGGCCGGAACGCGTGCACCACTCAGGCTGTTTTCTGACCTAATGTGCATATTGTTATAATAACCTGCACATCGAGATAACCGATGTGTCAAACCTGCCAAGTCACCTTGAACAAACATGGCGGGTATGCTGTTCGTTCCCCTACAGTGGGAGGCCCGAGCCCAGCAGTGGGTCACTTATGGGCTGTTATATATAACAAATGGGCGTACAGACAAAAGTTCAGTTTTACACAAGGGACAAAATTGTGAATAAAACAACTAATTGATTGTATAAGGCTGAAATTTTTTATTACACTTGCACACTGGTAAGACTTTCTAAATCTAATATATAAAATTCTCGTGTCACAGTTTTCGTTGCCATACTCCTCCGAAACGGCTTGACTGATTTTGATGAAATTTTTTGTGCTTATCCGGTATCTATGAGAATCGGCCAACATCTATTTTTCAGCCCCCTAAATGTTAGGGGTAGTCCACCCCTAAATTTATTTTTTATTTTTTAGACAAAATTTTTAATTTCTATTTTTTTATGATACAGCATTAAAAGATACATAAACCCTAAATTTTCAACCCTCTACGATCAACCCCTATTTTTTACCGGGCAGGACGACGTCTGCCGGGACAGCTAGTTGTTATATAAAATTATAAATACATGCATAGTTTGTAGAAAACAAGAAAAATATGCCATTTTTGCGTATACGCATAATATTATGAAGCCCTCGATATATTAGAGAATTAGCTTCGCAACTTGCGAGGTTTATATAAATTAATTGTGTTTAACCTCACCGCACAGCCTGAGTTGAGTAAGTGTGCGCCCGTTAGAAGTTTCCGTGCCAAGTAAACATTAACATTTGTCACGTGTACACTTAACAATGAATTTAACTCAACCGGTTAACTGTTTGAAGGGAACACAAACGAGGATTTGAAGTAGACTGAACAAACTCCCACGGCATTATTAATAAGAGTAAACAAAGTCAAGCTTATTATAATCTCTTAGACGTTTCTATTTACTGCCTATTTGCTTAACAGGCAAACGGCCGACCTGATGGAAAGTGGTCACCGTAGCCTATAGACGTTTGCAATACCAGGGGTATCGTCAACGCGTTGCCGATCTCTAAGAAATATTATAATGCCTTTCTATTATAAAATCCATATCATAACGCAAGGAGAAAACCAAAGTTCGCTCCAGATCACCGTTGTGAATAAATGTTTTAGAGAACCGTTGCGTAGTTGAGCGTGGAAGCTCTAGGAAATGGGGGTGAAGATACCGTCGTTGGGGAGCTGTGAGGTAACAGAGAATTGTAAGTACTCCTTCATTTTGTACGAATAATATTTATTTATTGCTGGGTGCGGTTACCGCCGTTTATGGCTTCATAACATTACAGCTGCTACCGATATAGAAGTGTCAGCAAAACTTCATACGCGTCGTTGCCGTGGCGACCAATTATTTGTTAGTGAATTATAATGGTAGCGTCACCTTATTCGAAAAAACGTTTTTCCCCGATAAAAAGTATCCTATCTTTTGCTTTTTTTTTCGCTCTTGCACGGTGCAACCATACACCGTACATCTCCGTGAGCGGGATTCAGTTCACGCCAATCATGCGCTGACACTAACGTCATTTATTTTTATTAAATAAACAATCAGTTTATCCATTTAATTTGATGTTAGGGATTTACCCTACAGTCCTATCGATACTTTGTAACATCGATAAATAGTATCCTAAGTAATGATCCAGGATTAACACCAGCTTTATATCGAGTTTTATTTGAATGCATTGAGAAGTGTTCACGTGATGCTTTAATAGATGGAAAGAAGAGAGAAAAATTTAAGTTGCATTTTTGAAATATGTCGCTCCGAATTAGCCACCCTGATTTTTGTCATATATTTTTTTTATTGCATCAGTTCAGCAGACAGGCACACAACCCAACTGATGGAAAGCTGTTAACATCGCCTATGGACTTTTGTAACGCCAAAGGCGTTACTCGTACTCTTTTGCTCTCCTAAGGGAGACTGAAACCTGTTCGCTAATGCTGAAACACAAATCGACTCATTTTAAAACGTATTGTCTAGACTAGAACCATTTACTCATCACCAGTGGTCATCCATGCTCGATATTCGATTATAATAATTTTCTTGACAAAGACTGTACTTCTATAATCACAGATTTCGCCAATGCTACACTGATAATTTGACTTAAACAATAAACAAAAGAGTATATATGCATGTGTGTGTCAAATACATGGTAGTGTGTGTAATTTTTTTTATTGATTTATTATGCATTATTTTAAAAAATATTGAATTCGCCGCTTCTTCTCTATATAAACTATAAGTGCGCGAATTTTCGTAATCGTCCGTCCGCGCAATTTTTGTAAAAAGGGGTACAAGTTTTAGCTTCACGTATATATAGACATTATAGATAGGTTATGTAGTATGCTAGGTGAGCCACTTGGTATAGCCGCATAGTGCGTATGAGAGTCTTAAAAAAACAACACTATCATAGTAATAAACTGATACTTGCTACGCTAATGAAGCCAATTAAATAGTCGTAAAGTGACGATATATATCGATTATTTTCCCTTTACTTATTTATTAGTGTGTTGCGTGTTATGTTATTTATTGTTGCATAGCTTCATGACGGGTTTTATGATATCGAAAAAATATGTCTAGTCTACATACATGTTATATAGATATATAAATAATAATTTATCTTTTAAAAGGCTTGATTTGACAGTTTCAATTCAACACAACTCACGGTTGTTATGGTGGCATGCTCTAAAGTAAAGGCTCTAGCCATCCAGACAGGCAAAAACCCTACCTGGCAAGTTTGCCGAATTATTAAAACTACGGGGCCCGATACAAATTTTCAATCTCTATCGTCACATTTGAGCTTTAATGTAAGGTAAATTACAAACAAAAACATGAGACGGTTTTATCTTTTCCTTAATATATCATCGACGTGTGAAGCTTAATTAAAAGAAATGTCATTTTTTATTGTTTATAAAGTACATATTTAAACGATACCAATTCACATTATCTTAACTTTTAATTGTGTATAAGTGTCACATCCTTATTCGATATTAAACTTAGACATAAAACGCGTTCTTGTTCTTGCCGTGGAATTTTAGTATGTGTTGGTACTTAAGTTACAGATAAATGCATTTTTTTTATGATTCTTTTAACTTTTTAATACCTATCTTTAGGTAATTGAATATAAACATGCTTATTATTTACTTTAAGAGCACTTTAGCAAAGCTGTAAGCAGATATATTTTTGCATCAATTTAAGTAATTGAATTTTTAACATTTCGTATGTCACATGCACGTTCTGTCATTGATATTTAAAAAAATACCGTTTATAGTATTTAATTTTGAAGTTTATTTTGTAGTGTATTTTTAACCGACTTCCAAAAGGAGGACATTCTCAACTTGACCGGTATGTTATTTTTTTAAATGCTTAGGATGGTTTAGTTTTATTTTTTAAAGTAATTTTTACTTTCACAACTACCTATTAAAATTGGTTCAAAAGTAAAATATTATAATAAATATAGGTACTCCTAAAGGACATTGTTTAAACAAATACAGTTCGTAAGGTGATAATTGCACACAACAACAGGACAAATAAACGCACTGTTTCAAGAAATTCAAAAAAATATTGAGAGACCAATTTTAGAAAAAAACTCGCGAAGAAAAACAAAACAATTCTTCGTGTTTTAATTATAACTATTGACATTTTGAAGTTATTTTTCATTTAGTTTATCTACGTCGCTTATTGCAAATATAACTTACTAGCGACCCGCCCCGGCTTCGCACGGGTGCAATGCTGATACAAAATTAAATACACTACAGAAAAACTATGAACGTTGTATATAAAAACATAGCGGCCCGCTCCGACTTTGCACGGGCATCACTACATAGAAACCTCAAAAATTAGCAATGTTGCCTTAGTATATGATGCATGTATTATACATATAAACCTTCCTCTTGAATCACTCTATCTATTGGAAAAAACCACATCAAAATTCGTTGGGTAGTTTTAAAGATTTAAGCGCACATAGGGATATAGGGACAGAAAAGGCGACTTAGTTTTATACTATCTAGTGATGATTATTCTTTATTTTTCGATTAAAAATATGTTAACGTCGAGGAATCCGTACGTTGTATAGAATAAGGGTTTAGTATCAAAATTAAATTCCAGTTTCGTTTCTCTTCTATAAAAGCATGCTGTGATATTGGTTTTAATTTCTGTTTGATTGCGGAAAAATGACGCTCGATTTATCATACATTTTGTAGACAGCCATTAATTCGTTAATTTTATTAATTTGTAATCCGTAGAAATTCCATGACTTCTTGTTTTGTTAAGCAGGATGTAGTTATTTTTTATAACTATAAATATTTATATTGAAGTATCTCAGGTAAGATTAAATGAAAATTGTGATTTACGTTTCAACAAACAATGTAAAATCTTTTATATCTTTTTATTTCATCTTCGTTATTATTAAAACTTTTGGCAGTGGCCGAATACGTCTTATTTAAAGTGTTAAAAAATAATATATATAACGCATTTAACTAACGTACAGAAATTGATTTATATATTATATAGAGTAGTGCTTTTAAATTATTTTGAATACGCGACCCCTTTATAGGTTGAAAAATTTTCGTGACCCCCTTAGATTATGACAGACAAAAGTTACTAATTTAAAAGACTACATTTACGTTTTTCTCTAATTTGCTACCCATATTCATTATTAGGACTTATCTATCTAATATATAAAATTCTCGTGTCACAGTTTTCGTTGCCATACTCCTCCGAAACGGCTTGACTGATTCTCACGAAACTCTGTGTGCATATTGGGTAGGTCTGAGAATAGGACAACATCTATTTTTCATCCCCCTAAATTTTTTTTTTACCGGGCAGGGCGTCGTCTGCCGGGACAGCTAGTACTCTATAAAAAGCTATTGAGCTTAGAAAGTACCTAAGTTTGAGGTATAAATTTAAATAGCTTTTTCCCTTTAGCTGGCGACCCACGAGTAAGGCTCTGCGACCCCTCTAGTCGCGACTAACAGATTGAAAAACACTGATATAGAGAAATACATCCATGGTACGTGTATTGAACTAATACTAGGCAGGTTTAACAAAGTAATTTGTATAAATTACTGCTGAAGGAGTTCCCGATCTCTTTATTTCCATACGGTGCGGTAGTCTACGAAATCTTTCCTCGTATAATAAAGTCTTCTCGCACAAAAATTGAATTTACAAATTATTTAAACTTGTTTACTGAAAGTTCTTGAGCGCTTTCTGGGACATTCTTTCATCTCTCCCAATTATTTGGGGTCCACACAATACATCTTTTCCTTCCACAGTCCTCTCTTCTGACACGCGTCTTCTGTCACACCACAAATAATTATATTATCCTTCAAACTTCCCAGCTCTCTTTCAGTCCAGTTTAACATTTTCTTGAAGAGTATTGTACTTACACAAAGACTCTATCCTGTGAAATCTAGGAAACGTTTTCAATCGTTCACCGTTAGACCATTCGAGTTTAAGTGTCTCTAGATTTATATACATTTCGATTGTCAATACATCAGATTAAATCCAAAACATGTACAGTTAAATAGTAATGCTGTGATAGGCGCGTGTCCCGTTCGGCGGGACGGCGATCTTTACCAAGACATCCCGTAAGTCGCAGGAGAAGGGACACGGCCTATTGAAGATAGGCATCTCCGCACTATTCAATTGGAGTTTAGCCGGCGAGTGCATTATACTAGATTAGACTTTTGAGACTTTACTGGTCACAAGCTTTATGCAAATGTTTTAGGAATACTAAGTTTTGTCCACAGCTTGAGCCGCTGGGAATTCCGACTGTACTTCGCATACTTCAAGAGCTACCCTTTACGTAGGTTACGACAAATTGAGGTCCATCTCGAGACTAGCCCTTTTCTGAGATAAAAAGTGTCCTATGTCCGTTTTACTAGTATACTTGATTAGACTTTACTGGTCATAAGCTTTATGCAAAGGTTTTAGGAATACTGAGTTATTGTCCACAGCTTTACCTGCTGAAAATTCCGAATGTACTTCGTATACTTTAAGAATTACCATCCACACGGGTTACATTGCATTAAATTTTTATCTAGGCGCTATACGGCCCCGAAAAATTGAGATCCATCTCGAGACTAATCCTTTTTTGGTATAGAAAGTATCCTATGTCCGTTTATACTGCATTAGACTTTTAAGACTTTACTGGTCACAAGTTTTATGCAAAGGTTTTAGTTAATAATAAGTTTTTGTCCACACTTTACTCGCTGGGAATTCCGACTGTACTTCGCATACTTTAAGAGCTACCTTCTACACAGGTTACATTGCATTAAATTTTTGTTTAGGCGCTATTTGCTCCAAAATGTTTAGATCCAAGATCCATCTCAAGACTATTAAAATAAGATCTGCAACTTAGCACTGGCACCTCAGATGTCATATTATATTTAAATATTTTTGACACTACGTTTTTCTCGTGAATTCTTTTGTCCCGTCATGTCTGTCGTCAATCGTGTACCACTAAACCTATTAAATGCCTTAGATATTTCATAGGGCTCATTATTTATTACCATTAACAACACAAACGCAAACCAGGTGTATAATACATAAGTTCTGTGTGTGTAGCTTTTTAATAAATGCTTCACTTCATTTGACGCTTTTGCTTACGTAGGCTCCGTCTATACTTTTATTGCGTCTGATCTTGCAACATGGATAGTACATATTGATATGGATGATCGACGGAAGATCTATTTGTACGATCCATTATAAAACAATCTTTATAGCCTACAATATCCTGTAGATAAAAACCACAAGCCATCCCATTAACACCTGATTGCAGTATCTAATAAGAACCTTCGTCACGTACGTCTATCGTATCATAAGAAAAAAGAAACACAAATTCTTTCTTCCACCACCGATGCTATGGGTAGTTAGGGTATGGCAAGTGCCGATTCAATTCTGATGAGGGGTAATTAAAGCCCGCTTCACACTTTAGATTTATTGCTCGGCAATTTGTTTACTGCTTTGTTGTTGTGACAGACATAATTCGCAAGGGACTTAGATTTTATATTCATATCTACTGCACCCTTCAGGTCGTCGAATGAAACATGCAATAGACATTTATCATAAATTCTTGTTTTGATTCTAAAAATTTTCTTTATGATCCCTTGAGATGTTTTGGAACTTATCCGGAATAAAAAGTATATAAATCACTTTTCTATTAAAATAAAACCTTAATTATAAATTTTAAGTCAATCTCATGATACTTCTTAAATTTTGAGCCACAAATATACACAAGTTAGTTTTAATATACCTATTATCGGTCTCGTCATACTTTTTTCTACCTCTAAAATAAGAAAAAAAAAAATAAATTAGGTCCAATTGGGAATTTAATCCATTTCGAGACTCTTTAAAACACCAATAAAAATTTCATCACAATCGGTCCAACGACTTAGGAGTTCAGTGATTACATACACAGAAGAGTTATCGATATCTATACTAATATTATAAATAGGAAATATTTGATTTTTTTATATTTGTAACGAATAAACTCAATTACTGGACCGATTTCAAACATTCTTTCACCATTCGAATGCTACATTATCTCTGATAATATGGACTATATAAATATATTTTCTTAATTTTTCTCGCCTAGTATAATAAAACATTTTAACATTTTTACGCGCAATAATTTATTTGATTTTTTATTACGCCGACGTTGCGGACACTTTTCGGTAGCCGTGATCTCAGAAGACAGAAAAGTCAAGTTTCAATGAGTACTGTTAAAGTTTTATTTTATTTTGCAATACTCATTGTCTCTTTAAATCTTTGTCTTCCGACATAGGAGAAACGTTGGATTAATAAAAATCAAATAAATTTTCGCGCTTCAAACCGTTAAAACGTAGTTTAATTGTGACTATACGAGAATAAATGTTAGAAATAATGGTAAAGCTTCAATAATGTAACCCAGCAATCTAAAGAGAATATTTTCGTTCTACGATTTTGATGAAATTTTGTGTTTGATTGGTCCCGGGGTGGTTTAGATTCACAATTAGACCCGATAGGTGGCGCTGGTAACAGGTTCTAGAATTTACTTTTTCCTGGCAGGATAACGTCTGCCGAGAGCGTTAGTATACACAAAAAGAAGAGGATAAAGATTGCGGAAAATAATCATTTGTGGATAGTCGATCGTATGTGCAATACCTAAAATATTTCATTATACTTCAGGCTCGAAGGCGTTGCCACGTCTCTTCTTTTATGGCGTAATTAATTGTTATGGCCTAAAGAAATATTGATGGGTGACGCTTTTGGTGAGAAAATCGATTAAATTTCTCCCTTTTACTAAAAAGGTGATGAACCAATGACCTGTATAGCTTAAATCGTATTGATTGTTTGCTGTCGAACTGTAATTATTTTTTAAAAGAAAGTTTCCAAAAATGTGTTACAAATGAGTTTATGAATAATACTTTTTAAAATTATAAAATTCATATAATTATTAAATAGGCCATGTGCAAACCTTGTTTGCAAAAACTTATGTCGCTATTCCTTAAATTTTACTGAATTCTTAAAACATTGTTCTATTACGAATAAGGAACAAGAGTTTAAGAAATTAATTGAATATGAATTTACCTATGATATAATACGGGTATCTTGCGACTTGAACATAGCTATGCGAATTAGAGCATGTACACTCGTATGATGATGGCTACGACCGTCAGTGAATACAATGGTCGCCTTCATCTGTATTTTCATTGCTTGTACAGTGTCATTATTTTCTTCACGATTACATGCGCTAAATTCGCAGCTATGTCACATTCGCCAAGTACGCCCGTATTATAACAAGCTACAGTGCAATAACTTTGTGCTTACATATATTTTATATACACAGTGAATTTTGCTCTTTCAGCTGCCGTAATAAATTTTTTTATGAAAAATCATAACTTTTTTCTGCCAAAAATAGTTTGAATAGAAAAAAACCAAAGCTGTGATTTATGAATTTAGTAAGTGAGATTAGTTATGAGTTAAATTATGTTTCATACTGGCTCTTTGTAAGATGGTATTAATAAATAAGAAATTTCAAAGCGTTTAGTACCTATTTAAGTGAAATATTGCTCGCTATATTTTCATGGTGATGTTTATTATAAAAACGACTTTATGTATTTCAAAATTAAATCTCTTTCTGTATAGCAAAGTAATCGTTTACAGCGATTTAGTAAAAATGTAACTGTGCCTTTCGATGCTGATATATTTCACATGTCTTTGAAAATTATTTGCGTTATTCCAAAACGGACGTTAATTATAAGTAAATACGGTCGTAAATATGTCAGTGTCAGTTGTCTTGTCGCACTCGATGGAATAATCACTTGTTAAAGTCGGTAAGATATGTAGTAATGGCGTAATGTTAGGTGTATCAAGTGCTTTGCGTTTGAATGGATAATTTTTAAAGGTAAAAAATAACGCAAATTATTGAACTATTCACCAGGGGCCCAATTCTGCTATTTGTTGGCGTTTCGAATATATTCAAAGTATGATTCCATTGCAATAGTGTCGAAAATTCACATTCTACTAAATCCATAATATTTAAATAATAAAACTACGTTCTAACGGTTTTAAGAGCGGTAATTTATTTTATTTTTATTATTCCGACGTTCTGACTACTTTTCAATAACCGAGTATTGCTAAGGTTTTATTTAGCCTACCGCTAACTTGTTAATTTTAATTACTTAGTTTTAATTATGTTTGTGATTATTATTTACTCTAAGAGACCGTTATCTAAT
The DNA here is from genome assembly GCA_012273795.1 of Dendrolimus punctatus. Taxonomy (NCBI): domain Eukaryota; kingdom Metazoa; phylum Arthropoda; class Insecta; order Lepidoptera; family Lasiocampidae; genus Dendrolimus; species Dendrolimus punctatus. Next base: position 20,198,159 of record CM022540.1, on the reverse strand, counting down.
TAAACTACCGCTTCTCGACATATTGTGGCTTGCAGAGAAGAAGCAGCGCAAGAAACTCTTCAGCAAACATGGCAAGCTCTAATAATTTTATATAACATTAAAATGGGTGGGAGGTTAAAATAAAAAGAAATAGTCAATCAAGTTGGTTTGTGTTCCGTTGTACGCAGAAAGAGCTCAGTGTCTTCAGATCTAACCGTTGGTTTCTGCTGGGTTTTTTATCTTGGTAGTTTTGAAGATCGGATGCCAAACCAGGTGGTAGGTAGTACCTACCACCTGTATTAGCTGAAATGGTGTGAGCCGAACTGTATATTTCCAATAATCGACAAACATCGTAAGATATTTTTTTGCATATCAATGAGAAAAATTTAATATTTTGTTGCGGACTATCTGTCTGGAGTTTGCAGTTAAATTGGTGCAAGCTATTGACATTAACTTCTGGAGATGTTCATCGGTAAGTTAAGATCGAAATTTATTGTTAATGAAGTTCATCTTCGAAAATGCTGCTTCACAAATATATGTTGACCCAAACAAAGTAAGATGTTTTAAAGCTATTTTTTGTAGTTCTGGATATTTATTACCACACACAAAATTTGTTCAGAACTCTTCACTGGAAACTATTGCAATTAACTGTAGTGCGAGTTGTTGTGTTCTCGCGGTCCGCACAAAATGGGTCGTCGGTCTGGATGCGGACCGCGGTCAACCATTTAGCGACCCCCGTGTTATACAGTCAAATATTGATCCTTATCTGTTGAAGGTTGCATATCAATCAATCAATATCTTTATTTGCAAGAATGTAGTTTATACAGGTGTTACACATTGTAGATGCACAGTACATTCTACCACATAGTGGTGTACAAAACGAATGAAATCAAATTTAAAATTAAATTTACATAAATATTCTAATAAAAAAAAGTCAATTTTCCATAAAATACAAGTAATGAATGTCAAGAGAAATAATTACAAATAGATCACTAAGCTTTTCCGTATAGATAATAGCGACAAGCACTTTTTTTAAGAAATTCATCAGTATAGAAACACTCCTTGATCAGCCACTTTTTTAAGTCTACAGTGAATTTTCTTGGGGGTGCGTTTATAATATTATATGTTGATGTACTTGCCAGCAAAACCTTAGTTTAGGCGATCTTAATGAGTGGTTTAAATCTCTAGAATTCTATTTACAATACCATAAACCAGTATAAGTTGAACTTCGAACTACTCAATTATTTTTACCCAACTCTCTCTACATACAAAATAAGGACCCAATATTTGCAAAATTTAAACCACCCTTATTGCAGACGCAGAAGACACATTTTTGCAAAACAGTAAACCACGGGGCGATTATTTAATTACCAACTTTATTATGTTGCTGATATAAACTTTAATGCGTTAGAATAAGGTTTAAAATAGGGATGTTTGTATGTAGATGAAGTTGTAAAGAAAAGGCCAAGCAAGTGAAAGTAGTCGCATCATCTGACCGAGGATAACCCTTGCCCATAACCTGTCGTTGTGTTATTGTAAGAGATCCATCTATTAGTAATAGCTTGTGGCTAGTGTTGGGAATGTGGGCGGATATCCGCACTAACTTGTCAAATATTTGCAGTTACGGATTTGAAACCGTATTACCTTTAGAAGTAGAATTATCAAGATTTATTTCTTTGTTAATGTATGTTAAAAGTAAAGTACGGTGCTTTCCTTTTCTGTGCGTTCATTCCACAAAATACAAACAATTGACAATGTTTTTTTATATTGTTATATTATGTTTTCTGATGTTGTGTGTGACGAAGAAATCAATATTTTAGGTCTAATCTAAAAATACTGTCTTTTCAGATGATATGGCTGCCGATGGCTCTACAATAAGGGACACAGATAAGCTTGTAAAACAGAGAAGAATAAGGTAGAAAATAACAAAGGTTTAACACTGGTATATTGTTAATGGCGTATTTCATAACCCAATACTTTAAAAAAATACCCAAAAGTATTTATTTATTTATATATATAAATTTTAAAATAATAATATAATTGGGAAATATTTGCGTTGTATATGAAATGTCTTATTTAAATAATTAAATTAGTACATGGAAAAAAACATGTTGACTTCATGAAATTCATTTATAACAAACCGAATAAAATTTTCCAATCGTTTATTATTTTAGGAAATGAAGGAATTATTTATGCTTTTCTTAGTTAAATACTGTTTTAACATTAAATAAATATTAGAATGTAGATATTTATTTAATGACAACTGAATCAGTGTTTTGAAGTCCAGCCCTTTTTCTTGTGAACAAATTACAAGCCTTTATTTTTCCTTATCTGCTTTCCCATCTCTATTATGTGTAATAATACTAAAACACTTACTTTATTGTTCTTGAGAAATTTGAGAAAGTACTGTATATCCGTAAATGCGGATTTTATTACCCGAACACTATAAGAGACAACACTATAAAGACGAAATATACGATATTGCTTTAGGCTAGTCCCAGTTTCTAGAAATGATTTGACAGGCGTAATGCTATGCGAATAATATTGCATTAAGGCTTGTAGTAACGCTAACGCCCTTGAGGATATTTAGAAAGAAGAAGAAAGAAAGAAAAGACGTTTATTTAGAAACCACACAACGAGACAGACATGGAATGAATTACACGGTACGGTGATAAAAATTAGAGAGTCTCGCGATGGTACTAAATAGGTGCAGTTCAGCATGTGCCAGGCAACCGCGGATGCCTAACGCTGGTTTTCAACTACACCCTAGGACGAACGGATGTTGCACTGTTATTTATATGTATATGTATGTGTGTATATATATATATATATATACGTATAGTGTGAATAATAATAAAATAAATATAAACTCATATAACTCAAACATTCTGGTGATAGCGGGAATTCTTTCAATTATTATTTTATTGTCAATAAAATTATTGTCAAATTTAAAAAAGCATTAAAATCAAATTATTATATCTCTCTTTTATAAAGATGAAGATATTTATTATTCTGTTTTGGTAAAAATTGCAGGAGTAAAATGGTTTCATGTCAATAATTTGGAGGTGATTTGATGATTTTTTTCTTAACTTTAAATAAATACAGAACAATTCCGAAAAAAACCATGTTACCTTTCATATCGCAAAGTTTATGGTCTTATTTTGTTAATTATTGATCAGTAAATACCAGCGAAAAGCTATTTTGTTTGCACACCAGTTTCGACCTTTTTCAGAAATAGGAGCCTTAACGTGTAAGGTAGATATTACAAGTTGTGATGGTTAAGTAGTAAAGGAGACCGCATCTCATACAAATTATGTATTGTCATACAGCATGCTGATTATAGAAGTTACATACAAACGCTTTGGTACCTGAACTTCTATCACATTTCAGTCTCAATCCATAGCGTTGATTTGAATCCAGAAAGCTTCCGTTTAAGTGAATTTTAAAAAATCCTCTATATTATACCTGTCTGCACTTTCTTGAATAATATGCAAATGCAAATCTAATATATAAAATTCTCGTGTCACAGTTTTCGTTGCCATACTCCTCCGAAACGACCGATTGACCGATTTTGATGAAATTTTTTGTGCTTATCCGGTATCTATGAGAATTGGCCAACATCTATTTTTCATCCCCCTAAATGTTAGGGGTGGTCCACCCCTAAATTTTATTTTTTAGACAAAATTTTTAATTTCTATTTTTTTATGATACATCATTAAAAGATACATACAACCCTAAATTTACAACCCTCTACGATCAACTCCTATTTTTTACCGGGCAGGACGATGTCTGCCGGGACAGCTAGTTTTATTATAAATGACTATATTAAAAACAATAATACTAACAATAAAGCTATAGATAAAAATTAGTACCAAAACCCAAACCCCTGTCACTTCAGAACGTCCTCAAAAGGCTGGCAGCTTTACAGAGTGGGATCGATATGCTGATTTGTTGGGCCAAAATAAAGGCAAGCCAAATTCACTTGAGACGTCTAACAGGTGGTTGGTAAAGTTTTAGAACGTCGAGACCTAAGGACTCATACATAGGTTTCGACTAGAAACATCGCATATACGTAACCATGTTTACTTAATTATATTTCGTTGTGTTCGTGGAAAAGGTACAAAATGCCGTGAGTGCAATATATAATTGGACCAAAAACTGGCGGATAAAACTTAATGAATCTAAGTCTATTCATATTGATTTTACAAACAAACATCCTAACTATCATCCGGTATATATAAATGGCCAAATTATACCATACGAAAATACAGCCAAATATTTGGGTATGACATTAAACGCTAAGCTTCGCTGGAAAGCCCATGTCAAAAAGAAACGTCAAGAACTAGAGTTACGATACAAAAAAATGTACTGGCTTCTTGGAAAATATTCTGCTTTGTCAGTACCTAATAAGATACTCCTGTATAAACAGATTCTAATGCCAGTATGGACCTATGGTATACAACTATGGGCTGCACCAAGCCAACCAATTTAAACATTATACAAAGGTTCCAAAATAAAGTACTCAAGGACATGGTTAATGCTCCTTGGTACATAAGATCAGACGATCTCCATCGAGATTTAAAAGTGGACCTCGTCATTAACGTAATAAAAAAATACGCTGAAGCCCATCAGCAACGGCTTCATCACCATGTGAATGTCGAGGCCATCCAGCTCCTTGATAATACAGATTTATTAAGAAGACTCAAAAGGACAAAACCTTTTGAGTTAGTGTTATAATACTTTCATAATAATAAAGTGTAGTGCTAAGTGCTAAACATTAAGAAAGAACACATGAACAAAGTGTCTTCTCCTTAATAAAGACAATAAGAAACGTGTTATTGGACACATTCTTAGTTTAAGTTATATCTAGTTATTTTAGGTCAGATTTAAATTACTCATAAGTCTTATTTCGTAGATTAGATTGTAATTTTAATGTTGTATCACTAAAGTGCATCATTTTTGAAAAAAAAAAAATTTCGTTCTACATCTAATATATAAAATTCTCGTGTCACAGTTTTCGTTGCCATACTCCTCCGAAACGGCTTGACCGATTTTGATGAAATTTTTTGTGCTTATCCGGTATCTATGAGAATCGGCTCATCCCCCTAAATGTTGGGGGTGGTCCACCCCTAAATTTTATTTTTTAGACAAAATTTTTAGTTTCTATTTTTTTATGATACATCATTAAAAGATACATACAACCCTAAATTTTCAACCCTCTACGATCAACCCCTATTTTTTACCGGGCAGGACGACGTCTGCCGGGACAGCTAGTTTTATTATAAATGACTATATTAAAAACAATAATACTAACAATAGATAAAAATTTGTGCCAAAACCCAAACCACTGTCACTTCAGAACGTCCTCAAAAGGCTGGCAGCTTTACAGAGTGGGATCGATATGCTGATTTGTTGGGCAAAATAAAGGCAAGCCAAATTCACTTGAGATGTCTAACAGGTGATTGGAAACGTTTTGGTGAAGTTTTAGAGCGTCGAGACCTAAGGACTCATACATAGGTTTCAACTAGAAACATCGCATATACGTAACCATTTTTACTTAATTATATTTCGTTCTACATTTATCAAATAGAATTGAAATATTTGTAATGTCTCAAAGAACAATTTTTACTAAATGCATAGAAGAGAATAGAATATCATTTATTGAATAAACTATCACATACATTCAATTTAAAGAAGATTTTGTGTTTTTTGCAGGAACGACAGTTTGTCCTTACGAACGTGCAATACTGGCAGTTTATAATGTTGCCAGGCCATTATATATTATTATTATTATTATACCATTAATTTTTTCTGTTATTGGTCACAAAAAAAATCACATTATTAATAATACTTATGTAAATCTAACATTAGTTAACTAGTCAATAAAAAATCAAATGTCTGCAATTAATTAATTTATTTAATATTGTTTTTTAGAATTAAAATATTCTGTAAGGGAGTAAAACCACCTGTAAATTAACCATCCTAAAAGCTTTCTTTTAAATAATGATATGAAAGTGTATACCGAATTAATATCAAAAAATCATTTTTTATACATTTTGTCTGGTCTGTTTCAGCTAATCTCTAAAACGGCTAAACCGAATTTGACGGGACTTTCACTGGCAGGTAGCTGATGTTATAAAGAGTTACTTAGGCTTCTTTTATTTTTGTAAAAAAAGAAAGGACCGCGCTCAAGTCGCCGCCGTCGCCGCACTGGAAGGTAAATTAAATTCCATGCAGACAAAGTCGTGGTTAACAGCTTGTATGCGATAAAATCTTGCTGTGTTAATTATGCTAATTTAATATTATGCTGTTGGTTCATCTACTTCAGTATTAAGGATTTAGGCTGTGGTCGAATGAGCCTTATTTATAGTGTTAAGAAATAATACCCTTAACGCATATTCCCATTAGTCTATATACGTTATCTGTCAATATTTAACGTCATTTACAATGTCTGTCGGAGATAGGCCAGACTTGGTCCAAGAGTTCAGTCAGTACAAGACTAGATGGCGCTTTCTCCTAATTAAACACTATTGTTTATAACATATATATTGTGAACCTCTTTTGTATTTTACTCGTAAGTTAGTTCGGTACAATAAGCCAGTACATTAAAATGATAAGTGTTTTATTTAGTGTAGTAAAATTTATGTCACCTAGGACAATGTCAGATTTTAAACAACTCAGTCAACCCATAGCTATTTCTTCATGAAACGGCCCAAATCTTTACCATACACCCTGTTAAGGTAGGTGAAGACCTACCTTAACAGTTGAAATTATAGTTTCTAAGTATTTATCCTTTTAGAAAATGTCCAAAATTAGTGAGAGTAGATCTGAATTTACACCGATTGCTTCTGGTGTACCTCAAGGATCGCATTTGGGACCACTTTTATATAATGCTTACTTATATGACATACGCAGCTGTTTTCAACATGCCAAACATCTTCTTTACTCAGACTATAAAAAAGTATTTTTTATCCGCTCTGTCACTGACTGTCTCAACTTACAAAGAGATATTCATCGATTAACACAATATTATGAGCTAAACGGAGCAAGCGTAAACATTGATAAAAGTTCACAAATAACTTTTACTTGTAACACTACACCCATATTAATTAACTACACTTTACTGTGTGTTGTTACTTCAAATAACAACAAACCCAAAAAATATTTTCGAAATATTCGCACAGAATATGTAACATTTTTACATGTGCACCAGTTGGTTGTTAAGATTTTTCTCTCTGATAAAAAAATACGTACATTTATCTATCAGGGGCCTTAAACGTATATATAATGGTTAATTAACCAAAATACTCTTTGTCTGGCACACATAAAATTTTATGAGGATCAAGATTTGGGCGTGCGGTCTTTTGGCCAACATGCAGTTAGGGCATCTGGATGTGATCTTCGGTCAAAAATTTTGGAGTCTGCAAATTTAAATTGAGATGGCATTCTGATTGCAATGGCTTTTTGGTGCTTCACCTGATTTGTTATGTTGTTGATATTGTTACTTGAAGTGTTTTGGGGATTTACTACTGTTGAATACAGATTTTTGAAGTCGGTTTTTTATATTTTTTACATTATATTATTTAATTTTTGTCATTTCATTTCTCTGGAGTATGTATAATGTGCATTGTTTCTCCACAATAATGCATATTCTTTCTATCTCCTTAACTAATTACTTTCTTATTAATAACTTTAGTAGTTTAAATATGTAAATTATAATAATAATTTTGATTTGGTATATATTTGAAATTTAATTAGATATTAAAAAAACGTCTTACACAACAGACTGCGAAATGTCTTCTTTTTGATATCATGAACTAAATATAAAATACTTTGAAGAGAACTACTTTTTTGATTGAACTCAAAGCGTACTCTCCTACAAACCAATCTCTTCATACATTTATTTGAGGTGTGTTTTCCCGTTACGATAGTTCTCTCGTGTTTTCAATTCAACCAGCCACATCTAGGTTTAATGTAGTTGATGACATTTTGCCCAACAAAAAATTGGAGCAGGGCAGGTATGGCAAAGGTGCTCGTACGTATAAAATTTAATAGGTTTTCCAACGGGTTGTCGTTCTGTCGCTCATGTTGCGAATGTTAATAACGCAACGTAATGAAGAACGGTTTCAACGAATCGTCGATTTGTGTCGATTGCTTTTTAGTAACTGATGGACGCTTCCAAAGTCTTGTAAGTTATATTTCCTGCCTCTACCTTGAAGACTATGGAGACGAGAAATGAAAATTATGAAAAAAATCGCGTTGTTAAAAATTATATAATAATTTCAAGAAAAAATATTGCTTAGACATGTACCGTAGAAAAATGATAAAAACTGTATACATTAGTTACTACGATGAAAGCCGAAAATGTGTTTGGACTGTCATACATTTTTGTTTATGATTTGTTTACTGGTGAATTATTTAGACTTTTTTTAATATAATGACGAAATCTTAACCTTAAGTAAACCTAATTAATTAAAATGGGGCATATTTTATTTTATCTATAATCCCTTAAGCAATAAATAATCTTTAAAGAATAATTCTCCGTGCAGGAACGGAGAAAGAATACAATTTCCTGCGGCCGGGCGGCCTGTCGTAAGAGGCGACAAAACAACCCACAGCCAGGTGGTAGGGCATTTGCCCGACTGGATGGCTACCACCCCTGGTCTAAAGTATGTCGCCATAACAACCTTGAGTTATGTTCCGGCATTAGTGGACCAGGTTCCAGTCTCCTTTAAGAGGGCAGCAGCGTATTTGTAGCATCTTTGGTGTTGCAAATGTCCATAGGCGATGGTAACCGCTCTTCATCAAGTGGGCCGTCTGCCTGTCTGCTGACCTCCTGCAATAAAAAAAAAAAAAAAAAATACGTCTTTTTCATAGAAACGAGAAGGAAATTCACTGGCACATGTTAATTTTGATAAATTTAATGATGTCGCATTGTTTACACGAATGTACCAGCAAAGTGTAATCGTATGGCGGTAATAAATAAAAATAAAAAGTTGAACAATAAACACAAACTATATAGATAGATAGATAGATAACACTTTATTGCTCACCAAATACACAATTTCAAAATATACAATTACAATATTGTCATGGTAGAAACAAAAGGCGGCCTTATCGCTGAAAGCAATCTCTTCCAGGCAACCTAACTTAAGGAATAATTTAATCTAATCTGGCGTTGTAGGTGGTGCAGATCATTAAATATCAAATAACATAAATAAACAAATTTTAACTAAATAATTTATAAAAATAAATAAATGAAAAAATAAAATAAAAATACACATACTTAAACTAGTTTATAAATTAAATACATACATACATATATATTAAATAGTCTATAATATAAGAATTAGGCATAATTATTTAAGGAAAAGTAGTATATATATAAATAAATAGAAATAAAAAATTTACAAATAGCTTTTTTGCTCATGAAAATAAATAACTACAAAATATGCATAATTACGATATTTTTTAGCAAAACAACAGTCGTCCTTAACGCTAAAAGCGATACCTTCCAAGCACGCTCTAGCTTGAAGGACATTCTTAACTAATCTAATATAATTATAATTGTTTATATATGTATGTATTCGTAATGACATACATATATACACGTCGTGTAATTTTCACATTTAGGTTGCCTGGAAGAAATCGCTTTGAGCGATAAGGCCGCCTGTTGTATTGCCTAGAAAACATTGTAAATATGGCCTGTTTCTGTAATTCGTAATTCTGTAATTTTTGAAGCGAAAATCGCTTCTAAAAAGCTTGGGGTGCTCAACAGGGCTAAGCGGTACTTCACACCGGGACATAGGCTTTTATTATATAAGGCCCAAGTCCGTCCCCATGTGGAGTACTGCTCCCATCTCTGGGTTGGGGCACCTCAGTACCAGCTGCTCCCACTTGACTCCTTGCAGCGCCGAGCGGTCCGAATTGTCGACGATCCCGAACTTACAGGCGGCTTAGAACCTTTAAGTCTCAGAAGAGACGTAGGCGCACTCAGCGCGTTCTACCGTCTGTATAAAGGGGAGTGTTCTGAGGAGCTGTTTGGTTTGGTACCTACATCGCCATTTTACCACCGCACTGCTCGCCGGCGGCTGGGAGTTCATCCACACTTCCTTGACACCTGGAAGTTATCCAATGTACGTGGCGCTCGCTCTTTTATGCCATATAAATGCAAGCTGTGGAATGAGCTCCCTCCTGCGGTTTTCCCAGAGCGCTACAATATGGGGCTCTTCAAAAAGGGCGTAAACAGATTTTTAAAGTCTCAACGAGGTAGGCAACGCATCGGCTCCCTTAGTGTTACAGATGTCCATGGGCGACGGTAGCCACTTGACATCAAGTGGACCCGTCTGCCAGTTTTCCTATACGCAACATAAAAAAAAAACAATTTTTTGGTGTGTAATAAAGTGTTATCTATCTTATCTTGCTATGTGTGGAGCAGAAATTAAAATACGACTATATAGTGTACTACATTTATAAATTTAACATACTGTTACAACCTGAACGCCGACAAAAGACAAATTCACACCTACATACCTGTACACATTTTATTACCTTTCTCTGCATTTGGATTTCTTTTGTTTACTTTGTGTTTAAAATTTGTGATTAGAAAAACAACCCATTGTGTATTGTAATATTTTATGGTAGACATCTAGGATATTCAGTCCACGCGACTGAGCAGACTTCAGACAAACAGGTTCCAGCCCCATTTACGACCCCAGCAGCACATTGGTACCACCTTTAGTATTGCAAATGTTTACAGGCGACGGTAACCACTTTACATCACAGTTGAGCCAGCCTGTCTGCTGTGCTTCAGCATAAAAAATATATTACTTGGATAAGATGTAATATTTTACATTGCGATTGAAAGTGCTGCCGTGTGCAATTGTGCGTGTGCGTGGGCATCATAAATCATCGCACGCGGTTACGGTTTATGTACATACGTTTTGCCCTTTTTGCAATTGCGGTTTTATTAATTTACGCCAAAAGGTAACTGGTCCAATACGGATTTCTCTTTTTATTGAATCATCTTTAATATTTTTTTACTTGACATTCAGTCATGGATTACATCTGTCAAGTAAATCTTTTGACACAGGGTATTATGTTTTACTATGATGATTTAATTACTCACTAAGGCCCAATATCTATATTTTACCGACCGTTCATTTGCCTTACTATCAGTTAAAATTTGACATAAGCGCCAAACAAGTAATGTCAAAATTCAATGGTAGGACTATCAGTGACTAGTAATGAGATAGGAAGCTGCCAAGGAAACAAAAACATACATATACTTACTTATCAACTATATCCAACAGGTTTTGGTATGCGAAGTGTAGCCAAAGTGCGCAGGTTCGGAGCAGTAACGCCCTATGGGGCACCTGGGAACTGATCAAATTAGAAGTGTAAGATGGATAAATGTAACAGCAAATGATATATAAACTAAATAGATTAAGTATACAGATATAAATCATAACAGTAACAAATAACATAGTATGATGTAGGAAACTGGAAATATATACCACTGTATATATTCTCACAATGTCAAAGTAAACAGTATAATAGTAACAAAGAGATACATAAGTAGTATATAAATATTGTTGTTACAATAGGATAAAATAATGGAATAATGTAACCTCTAGCTGAAATAGAAATAAGTAGAACTTGTAAATTTATGGTAAAAAAAAGTAGTAGACTCGGGCATATCTCGTTTGCCGGGCCAAAACAGAAAAAAAACAAATAGAAAGCTGCCATAAATGTCTTTTGTGGTTTTAATTCGGCCAGTTATGGAGATATCTGTCTAATAGCAATGGAAGCAACTGAGCTGACTGTCATTGTATAGGCAGGTATACAAAGACTGGTAAGAAAAAACCTGAAATTGCAAAATGCTTAATGGTTTTTGCTGGCAAATTTTTTTGTAGTAGATTGCAACTTAGTAAGCGACAGTATTTTTAAATTGAAAATTACTACAAACTAATAAGCTCTAATAGGTCCTCGAGATGATCAAGTGCTCTTGATAAGTTTCACTTGATTTATGGTTTCACTTGATGGGGGATTTGTGCCCATTGAAGGTGCCGTTAAATCTAGTCAAGCCACTCACCTATGAATGAATTACACCCAAGAAAGTCGTTGCAAAAGTAAAAATATTCCAACGCAGATATAATATTCCGTGCCACAACTCTAGTGATATTAATTAAAAAAAGAAACAGACGGTTGCGTAAGGATTTTTTGTCTCTATACTCCTTACGCACGGTTAATCACGCATGATAATTTTGTCAGCGCTTCTCGCCTAGGCCACGTCCAGATCATGTTCATCATGAAAAGTTTGTCAAGTCGCGTCTAGCGCGAGCGCATCATGTATAGGCAATCAAAATTCGTATCAATTGCAAACAAGTCGTAGACCGCATCAATCACATAGATTTGTCAAGACCACTTGATCGTCTCGGAGACCCATAAGAATGCCGTCGTTAACATTTCCCACCATAGTGCAGGTGCAGCACGGGCTCAATTATGCGAGTACAATATCGTCAGAATGGTTTACCACTAGCGTCTTAATGGCTGTTTTTTCATCCATTATGACGTCAATATGAATTGGGGCCTTGGGGACTTTAGCTTACAGAAAATTTTACCACATATCCCGACCAGCAGCTTGCTTTCATCCAGCGCTTAACTTGTTCCTATGAATTTTTAGGTGGATTGCTTCACATTAAGACTAAAAAATAGAAAAGTGAATTACTAATTTGATTGAAAATAATTACTAATTTTTCCGAGAATTTAGAAAAAAAAATTACAAAGTTTTCGAACCGCCTCCTAAGATTTTATTGATTTTCGCTCCCAAATTTTTTTCGTCAAATTAATAAATGAATCACTTATATAAAAGCGAAAGTGCGTTGTAATTATATGCTTTGATTGATTAAGTATAATTTCATGATATGTTTTTCAATTTACTTTTTTCGTATTAAACGCCAATTTAATATCACCTAATATCGGGCGACCTTAACGGTAAATTCCTTCAAGCAATTTTATTCGTTGATCTTCTCCGTGCCATGTTTGGGCAAAGTAATAAAAATGGCATGGTACTCCAAAACTGGGGTAAACGGGACCTGAACACGGACTTTCTTCTGTTGCACCATCAATGAACACGGCCAAAGGGACCGCGCCCACAATTGATTTATGCGCGCAAACACAATGACTTACAACTAATTTCTATCTTAAGATATGTCTGAAGATATCTCATTTAGTACTTAAAATTACTGTCGTTATTGACGAAATTATCATATACAGTATCTTCTCTTTTTGAAGTGAAACTTCTTTAAAATCGTTGTAATTTAAAAATAGATGAAACTAAATAGTGACACCAAAAAGACACAAACACATAAAAATCCATATTATTAAATTCGAAATACATACATACATACATACATAACTTCACGCCAGGTCCGTTGCGGGGTAGGCACGAACAACAGAGCGCCATTTAGGCTTATTCTTACACACCTCACTTGATTCTTTGACATTCATAGTTCTTTTCATGCACGCTGGTCTGTTCTTAAGGTTCGTGACATCACCTTCTGCTAGTACACGATCAATTTGATCATGGAAGGTGTGTCGTGGCCTTCCGCGACTTCTGCATCCATCCACTTTTGCATTGTATATCTGCTTAGTCATTCTTTCATCATACATTCTTTCCACATGGCCGAACCACCGGAGCATTCCTTTCCTTACCTTCACCCCGACACTCTCTTTCAGACAAACTCTCTTTCTTACTTCGGTATTACGAACGCGGTCCGCGAGCGTCACTCCGCAGATTTTGCGCAGTGCTCGCATCATTCGTCACATTTCTCTTTACCAGTTAGTATTAATATTCTATTTAAATAACACTTAAAATATTGCAAATGAATTTTAGGTCATTTCTATATACTTAAAGCAGATATTCTATTAAACATACATCAAAGGAAATTGTGCGATACAGTGCATTTAGTTTTGAACTATACGCTAGTGACTTGAATTTTTTGAAAAACAATATATCGAGGAATGAGGCTTTAGCCTACATTCCTCGTTATATTGTTTTATATCCTCGATAAATTATATATACATTAATATAAATATATAAATATAAGTATTTATATTAATGAAAGTGCTCACAGACTTACACGTTTTTGCTTAATTGAATCACAAACGTAACGGCACTTACAAGAATGAATTTTTTTTGTGTTTATAAGCTCTGTACTTATCTTTTAAACAAAATTTAATTGTTCTTTAAATTATACTTGTAATTTCTATACCGATTTATTAGTTTAAATTTATGTTTCATATCTATGCATATCTCTGATTTTTTAGCAAAGCATAAATATGTTATTAATTAAGTATATTCAAAATGGTAAAAGAGAATGCACACAAAATTCAATTTTATTTCACTTATAATTGACAAACTGATTACAAAAAAATGTTTTAGTACTTCTAAAAACAAAAGCTAAAGTCGTCTAGAGACAATTATTAAACCCATGATAAAAGGATCGATTTGTCTTAAGTTATATTTGTTGCCTTAATATCTTGTATAGCGTTTTCGTCGAAACTTGTCGCACTGAAGACGTCGCTATCGGTATGCGTTCGAAAGTACTAATTGAGGTGCGAGTGCACAACCTTAAGAGTACAGAAGAACCGAATGTATTTTTAAAACTAACTGTGCCCCCTACCATTAAAATCCATTGACTGGTTTTGAAGCGTATTTAAAATATATAGTAAGGCTTGAAAAGTTTGGGTCTCTTGCAGTATATTTTATAAGCATAATTGAATGGAGAAGAATTGATAAAGGAATGTGTAGGTGTTTTGGGTATTTAGAGAGAATTAGTGAAAGCAGAATCACAAAACAAGTATACTAGCCATGCCGCCCCGCCAGGTCCCGGTCGAAGGGTAGGCCAAGAAATGCTGGCTTGACGTTGTGAGGGATGACATGCGTACAACGGTCTCAACACAAGGGATGCCGAAGATCGCGCGAAGTGGAGAAGAAAAGTAGGAAAGCGGACCCTGGGCGTCGAAGTGATCGCTCCGAACGCAACCGGATTAACGCTCGGATGATGATGATGATGATGATGAATCACAAAACAAGTATATGACAGCAATGTGACTGGTAGAGTCGGTGCCGGTAGACCGAGACGTACTAACCAAGATCAAATTGAAGGTATTTTGAAGAAAGGTGATGTGAAAAGCACCTTAAGCATGTATTTATGAAAAGATTACTGAAAGTTAATGACGTGAAAAGTGTTTTTGAGGATCATAGCAGGCAAAAATCCACCGTGTCTGCCTATTCTTACACCAATGGGAAACAGGGGTGACAATACGTATGTTACTGAATTATTACTTTTTTATACTGTTTGGTAAATACAATTTGGTATAGACATTTGTATTCTAGGAAGAAAAATTCACTTATCTATATTATATTCATACGTGAAGCAAAAACACAGCAAAACTTTGTTGAGGAGCATGAAATTTGGCACACTTATAGATTATATATAGAGAAAAAATGCAGGATGCAATTTTTTTTTAAATATGCATAAAAACATTAAATCAATAAAAAAACTTTACACACACCACCATGTATTTGACACACATGCATATATACTCTTTTGTTTGTCGTTAAAGTCAATTTAACAGTGTAGCTTGGCGAAATCTGTGATTATAGAAGTAGTCTTGGACAATAGAACTTTTATAATGTGTGAACTTATAATTTAAATTAATTATGGTCGAATTTCGACCACGGGTGACCACTAGTTTTAATTAATGAATAATAACTACTATTGTTTATTATAACCGCGTTCGTAATACCGAAGTAAGAAAGAGAGTTGGTCTGAAAGAGAGTGTCGGGGTGAAGGTAAGGAAAGGAATGCTCCGGTGGTTCGGGCATGTGGAAAGAATGTATGATGAAAGAATGACTAAACAGATATACAATGCAAAAGTGGATGGATGCAGAAGTTGCGGAAGGCCACGACACACCTTCCATGATCAAATTGATCATGTGTTAGCAGAAGGTGATGTTAGGAGCCTTAAGAACAGACGAGCGTGCATGACAAGAGCTATGAATGTCAAAGAAGCAAGTGAGGTGTGTAAGAATGGGCCTGTGTGGCGCTCTGTTGTTCGTGCCTACCCCGCAAGGGACCTGGCGTGAAGTTATGTATGTATGTATGTATTGTTTATTATGATCATTTTATTGAATTGTAACAACAATTTTTATTTTATATAAAATTAGGGTAATTTATATTGAATTAACTACCGCTAACCTGCCGGATTTATTAGAGCCGACCGGTATTGCACGTGACGATGGTAGGCGACCTGATGGAACGGAGTGTAATCCCCAGGAGAGGTGAAATTCCATGTACCAAACACGTCTTAATCAACTGGTTGATCATCTTCTAGTAATATATAAAGCTGAACAGTTTGTTTGTTTAAACGCGCTAATCTCAGGAATTATTGGTCTGATTTAAAAATCAGTGTTGGATAGCCCATTTATCGAGGAAGGCTTTATCATCACGATAAGACCAATAAGAGCGGAGCAGCAATGAACAATACTTCAAAATCGGGGGAGCTTTGAAAACAAATTACACGCGGACGGCGTCGCGGGCACAGCTAATCCTTTATAAAGCGTGTTTCATTTCAAATGACAATAAATCATAATTTTAGCGGTCGTACTCCATACAAATTTTTTGGTACTATTAAATCAATCGTAAAGTCAAAATTTTAAAAAAGCAATTTCCGAACATATTAATTACGATAAAAAGGGAATAAAAACAGAACATCTTGTAAATATTGATTCGCGAGCGAGAGCGTAAGAATGATCAACTTCCGCGTTTAATGATGAAGAGACGAGCTGGCAACATTATACATTGGTCACTAACCTACCGATTCAGACACAATAACTGATACATGTTGTTGTAATATTCTGAAATGAAAAATGAGGTCCTATGGCTAAACCAAAGAAGCTACCTTGATTCGTTTTTGTATTTGGGCAGAGTACGTCATGAAGCAAACGTGGTCTGATTTATTGTCGTAAGATCTGAAACACGCTGTATATCGAGGGCTTCATAACAAATGAGCGTACAGACAAACGTGCAGTTTCACGTACTTAGTTGATTGTATTAGGATGAAAATTGGAATCTTCTATTTAGGTACACGGTACACTTGCACACCGGTAAAACTTTCTAAATTGTAACATGCATAGATTTTAGCAAACAACAAAAAAGATATTTGTTATATATAAAAAAAATAAACATTTGAATTCATTTTTAAGCACAGCATTCAGTTAAACCGTGAATGAGTACATGTATCGTAAATGACATTAAAATCTTTATCTTAACGTTAACACTTTATTTGGGTACTCGTAAACTTACAGTCGTAAAGTGTCAATGTGATATAATTTGTATTCGTTTAAGGTGCAGTTAATTCGTTTTTTTTTTAATTCTCGAGTTCAGCAGACAGGCAGACGGCCTTCCTGATATAAAGCGATTACCATCGCCTATGGACATTAGTAACACCAAAATAAATAATAGAATATATAAATGACGTAATGAATGTACAAAGATGTTACGGTTTTACAGTATCAATGCATTCGGCCCATTCATTATTGGGCGTGCGAAATTAAAATTACAATATCGATTTATAAATATTTTACAATCAATTAATTAATGCAATTAAATTAATAAAAAAAATCAAAGACATACAATATAATAATCTATAATTAATCTCAATAATAAAATGTCTACCAGTACAGCATGTCAAATATATTTCTTCAAAAGTGCTGTAGCTCTCTGAAAGGAGGCTGAACTGGCCAGTAATGCCGGAATATAACTTATGTTTGTTATGACGACATACTCTAGACAAGGGGAAGCCATCCCGTCGAGCAAATGCCCTACCACCTGGCTGTGGGTTGTTTTGTCGCTTCTTACGACAGGGCTCCTTCTGGGTGTATTCTTCCTCCGTTCCTGCACGGATGAAAGAATAAAAAGACATTTTTTAACTGTTTAACATGTATAACAAAACTACGTTTTAACGGTTTTATGCGCGGTAATTCAACTGTAATTGTAACTTGAAAATGTTAAAACGTAGTTTTATTATGCATACAAGTCGCGAAAACTTAAGAAAACATTATGATAATATGTAGATTTAGAATGTAACTAAATATGTCTTCGCCTTAACTATAAACATATAAAAATAAGTTTAAAAGTCCATTAAAACATCAACAGGTAATAAAAATTGCCCGAGTTGTCAGTCATCTCAAATTCACCTGTAAATATGCACTTCCAATCGTAAAACGTATGGAGGAGGTTGTAAAAATAATTTACACAAGAGATCAGTTTGAACACCTAATATATGGAAGTCCTAAAACGCACGTCAAATCCGTAGTAAGATACAGAATTGAAATCCGGTGCGGAATTAATTCCATCGGTCTAGACAGTCAACCACCATAAATATAACATATCTTTAAATGTATAGTCGTGGTCTGAAAAGATCTTAAAGACACTGTTCCGCAGAAAATTATGTTTAATTTGACAATGAAATTAAAAAAGAAGATTATGTAGATATAGTAATTTTGTTTGATGATTAAAACCATTGTTAATCTCTGTGTATGTCACTGTCGACATTACATTAACATTTATTGAAATTGTTGCAAGTTTCTTGTACTCGTGCAAGTAAAAATCGACTTTAAGGTGACCAAATTTTTCATACCGCGACTGTACACAGTAATGTTTAGTATTCATTAGGCATCTCTAAAAAATCATGACGATATTCTGTAGTAACTTCTTTTATTCAAATCTTGCCATTTTTAGTTCATTCGAAATATAAAATGTAAAAGTCGCGTGTTACATATAGGGCGCGTTCCTTTAGTATCTCACAACGCCCAAAATGATCCATTTGTCGTGCCGAAAACATCACTAATACTCACACAGCGTTGCAAACGACCTATGTCAAAAGCTGGGTCGAAGTGGGCGTTGACTACAGAGCATTATTTCTCTCTATCGATTGACATTGAAAAAGGCGCGATTTTCAAATGACCCAATGACATTTGTGTATTTCGTCGTTAATATCATCAACGCTCCATAATCCGTTCCGCTAGAGTTTATGATTGCAACGCCCGCAAGCACTAGAAACACTCTACATTAGTATAAGTTTAGTATTAAAATTAGAAAAAAAGTTATTCTTAAGGTACACAACACAATATAAAAACCACAAAATTAATGTCACACACAATAACAAAAAATATTAATAAGCGTGTATAAACTCAAAAAACTGTAACAGTAATCAAGTTGTAAAAAGGGTCCGAACCTCGAGTCCGTAGTATTGTTATTAAAAAAAAAGCAAGTGGGAAAAATCATGGTAGTCGTTATGAGTCTCATGTGGAACGTAGCCAGAGTAAAATATAATTACTAAGCATTGTTCTACTGGGCGCTACCCGTCGCATTCCAACCATAGACAATAACTAAATTAATTTGTAGCACCTACCCGATATAATCAACACGCAGTACAATACAGGGAACGCGCATTCTCTGTGTAACCATATAAGGATGGGCAGTGAGTATGTAAAAGTGTCGCCTAAGGTTAGACACGCGAACTTTTGGCTAGGATATTTGTGAAACAAACTAGCTGTTACTATGTTTTCATTGATTATTTTAGATATATTGCACATAAAAGTGTAAACGTCATTGAAACTTCGCATAATAAATAAAAAAATACATATATGATAGCACAGATACAATAGCAAGAATAACTATTCAATATATATATGTCGCAGAACGGCCTCGTTCTCACGACATCTCCTTTAGTTATTGCAGGTTTAGTGGGCGTCATCAGAATAAAATGCGAGCATAAAACACATGGCCAACGGCTTATACACTTTTAATTTAGATTCGATCAACATTTTGACATAGATTAGACCGAGCAGCGGGTTCAGGGCACCGCTCATACTTCCAAGCTTCAATACTTTCTTTAAAATACTCCATGGTCCAACTCGACCTATTGCCATCAACCGAATGTGTCACAAAAACTCCTCAGTCTACCCAAGTAGATACTACTCAAAGTATAGAGGGCATCTGATCCCGCTCCGCCATATGCTCTGCTCTGATTGGTCGTTTATTAAATTACAATATTCATAACTTTTATTAGGTTAGAACGATCTTTAAGTTATAGAAACATTTAACAAATCAAATTAAATTAAATTAAGAATTTTAGAAGTAATTAAAATGTAAACAAATGATATTGTGCGTTATACATCCAGTCAACAATACATCCAATAATTATAGCTTCCCTCCGACATATATATATATATATATACAAAATTTATATCTGGAGCATAGGTTTATCGCGTATAAAGCTATAGTGTGAAGCATGAACAATGACACAAAGAGGTCGCAAAAGAGTAAAAGCATTTGAAATTTGGTGTTGGAGACGCATGGAGAGAATAAGTTGGACCATTTGCTACGACACGACACCTACTTATGCAGGATAATCGAAGGTAAAGTGGCAGCAAGGACAGGGAAGGGAAAACCAAGGCGAGCATTCATGGATCAAATAAAACAAAAAGTGGGTGTCGTGTCTTTAAAAGAAGTAAAAAAACTAAATAGAGAAGATTGGAGGAGGCTCCATTGACTACAGCATAGCCCTTAAATGATATATAATCAAGATGACATAAAGAATGGGCCCAACCTGGCCTTGTGATTCCAACCTCCCCTTATAGCCACTCCAAGTCTCGCAATTAGAGTCTTTATATCGTACACATTTATCAAATCACACAAGGAGCTTTCCATATTTAAACATTTAACTTACTCAATTTATCGAAGAGCGGAGCGCCAGGCGAACGGTAGAATGAATGAATGAATGAATGAAAACTCTTTATTGTTCACCATAACTTAAGCCTAGACATTAAATATAAACACATTTCCAATAGCACAATGGGCGGCCTTATCGCTTCTAGCGATCTCTTCTAGGCAACTCGGAACATCAGTGTTTGTCTCGCCTCAGAATTAAATACTTATATTATTTGAAAGTACCGTTAATTAAATATTCGCAATCTAAAATGTCCAGCAACTTGTTAACACCTGTTACGAATGCCACCAAAATGTATTGAATTTCTTTTTTTTTAATGTGCCATTTTAAATAATTCCCAGAATTTCTCCCGTGGAATTCCCAGAATAACCTAAGAATTATCTGTCAATCGGCGAAAACCGCACCGAAATAAGCCCAGTAGTTTTTACGTGAATCCCGAAAAGACAAACGGATAAAAAATCTACAAAAAATAGCATAGTGCTCTCCGTCATTTATATAGTCTATTCCATCCAATTGTTGTCATAAAACCTTCAATGCACATACACGGCATGCTTAGAATTTTATAATAATGTAGATAGCATACAGTATTTTTTATAAATTTTGCAGTGCGTTCTATAGGAACACGGCTTGGATAGTGAACGATCTTGCGCAAATCTCCGTAGTTTATAAAGGGTGTGCTGAGCCGCCACTTCTCTGATCTTATCTTAGGAACCTTGAATCACTGTTAAAGACCTAGAAGGATTGTTTAAGACAAAAAGAGGAGTATGCCTTCTTTAAAAAAATCAAACGTCTCGTTGAAGACAATGATTGCTTAATTCATCAGTGATATTCAGCCTAGGTTGCGGATAATGACGTGCTCAGGAGATTCAACGATGTACCTTAAAAACATTCGATGGTTATCTGTATTAACATCTTGTTAAATGTCAGTTACTTTAATATGCTTCAGTGATTTACGTTCGCTCGTTACTTGTCATCGGTAAGCATTTTTCTCTCAATAAATACATCTTTATAGCCTCAACATTAAAGACACAAATTTAATATATATATTTATTACACGTAAACTGGTAGTTATGTAAGGTTTACATATCATAATACGCTCAAACGGATCTACAAGTGGTGGGTAATGGTTATGTTACTTGAGTCTTCTTTATAGACTTGAGTTTGAATTCTGTCCGAAGAAACGAGCATTGTATTATTTTTAACACCGAGTCATCGTGAAGAGAACTAAGACTAACGGTAATCTTGATGTGTAGGTTACACGTCAAGATTACCGATGCGTGAAATTTACAAAACTGTCTCAAACAAGTGTGACTATTAGTGTAAGTTCTTATGCAAAAGAGAGTTTTAAAGAAGTTCATACCAATTTACACCCGGGGATAGTCTGGAGAGATCGCTTCTTAGCGCTTGGACCAATTTTGGGTGTATCTAGGTAAGCGTGCTGCAACTTCCACCATAACATCGTTTTAAATTGATCGAAATTATGCTCAAAACTAACTTTTTTTATCACAAAAAGTATATACCTATCTATATAATTTATAATAAGAGCCCATACACGTCCCACTACTGGGATAGAGCCTCCCATTATGAGTAATGGTCAGTATACCCACCACGCTTGTCTAAGGCAGCTTGGCAGGTTTCACGCATCAGTTAACTCGACGTGCAGGTTTCATTACGATATTTCCCTTCACCGTTAGCACGTGATAGTTATAGTCCGGCCAGGATTCAAACCCCCATCCTTTGAGTTTAGGACGCGTGATCTAACCATTAAGTTTCCACGGATTACGTATGAAAGTGACTTTGTTTCATAATTTTTCATTACTTCTTATGTTATACGATAGATTAATTTACTTTTAGTTTATAAATATTAATAAAAACTTATCCAAAAATCTAAATGCAAGATCTGGTCGCGCCAAGGAACACTTCCATATAAAGTCTTCCTCTCCATCCTCGCCATCAAGAAAAGAATAAATTTTTAAATGAAGAATGCTCAAAATAAGGGACAGTCAGCTAGTGTCAGTGATGTCACCGCAACAGATATATTACCTATAATGAAATTGTTGGAACATAAAGGAAAATAAGGTTTTATTTAAAGGTTTTTAATTACAAGCTTCTGAGATTCTGGATATCATGGAGCAGCAGAGTGCTATCCAAAACAAGTAAAACGAGCCACGACGGGTCTGTCTTGTTTTTAGTACAGGAATTTCTATGGCCACCTTCCGACTTCATCATCAGATCAGCTCCAAGGTACCATAGTATTGCATTGTCACACTATATACATATGCGTGCAAAAATTCAGCTCAATCGGAAACCGGAAAGTTGGTCGAATTTAACTTGCAAGATTCCACCCGAACTTACATACATACATCCGTTGCAAGTTAAATAAAAACTTGTAATAAACTGTTGTAACTGAATTTAATGCTCATAAACTATATCCTAGTGTGTGTGTGAACCCCGGGGGACTGGTGGCAAGGTAAGTCACCTGCCCTAGCTTCTTCTTCCACGTCCCTTTGCCTTCTCCTGGCCATCGCATCGCGCCCGCAAAATACATTGTGTAAAAAGATCCATTGTGTAACGCGCCAATTACGTCAAGGAAATTGATGGCAAGCTCAAAGTGACTAAATCCAAGTTAATTCAATAACACTTTCACTGACCACTTAAAAGATCAAATAATTCAGATCTCTAAAATGGGTATAAAAGATATAATAATGTTCAAGAGACGCCCACACATGCCAATGCACCTTTGTTCAGCAAATATTTGCCTTGAAAGTGAGTGAGTAAATGTTTTAACTGTCACAAGCTTATTTGTTCGCCCCAGAAATATCGGTTCTGCGAAACTTATTGCAGTACTCGAGATATTGTTTGCTGTATACTCCGGTTCAAAAAAATTGTTTTGTATTTATTTAACTTTTTTAGCATTCATTCAATTCAATTGAATAATTCTTTTTACAACAACATTTAGGATATATATAAATTAAATGCAGTAATGTAGAATGTGTGAATTATATAAAATATAAATACATTGCTACTGCCGCTGGGCAGTGTGCCTAGAAGACTGCCAGTATTATCTCTCTGAATGCCTACACTAGCCCTTGGAGTGAGGGAAGCTCCTTTTTTTTTTTTACACATGGGGAAATGCGTTACCGCACCGTCAGCCACGCGGGGGATCATGCGCGGCCAGTGTGTGGGGCTCCCCGACGCCGGTTCAATACGACCGGCTGCCGGTATACCCACTAAAATCCCATGGGAGCCTTCTTTCCGCCTAGCGCCGGGGTCACGGTATGTGCGCGAGCTTAACCCGCGACCCCGGCAGCGGCTGGCCGCCTCATAAGCAGAGGCGGCCTCTCCTGTGTGCGGGCCCGGGAATGGTGTTTCCCCGGCCCTGAGAGGGACGCGCGGCTACCTCTCGCGCCCTCTCGCGGCATTAGTACGGGCGGAGGTCTATATGGATCCCCCAGACCTCGACGCCCGCTGCCGCCGGGAGGGGGAGGCTGCGAAGGATTACTCCTGCGCCATCACCCCTCCCTCTCCTTCCTCCTCCCCCCGCCGCCTCGCGCACTCAGCAGCGTCAGCGGCGGGGGGGGCCTTCGCGATAGGGGGGGAGGGGGAGGCTGCGAAGGATTGCTCCTGCGCCATCACCCCTCCCTCTCCTTTCTCCCCCTCCGCCGCCTCGCGCTCTCAGCAGCGTCAGCGGCGGGGGGGGGCTTCGCGATGGGGGAGGGGGAGGCTGCGAAGGATTGCTCCTGCGCCAACACCCCTCCCCCCTCTCCTTCCACTCCGCCCCCCCCCCCCCCGCCGCCTCGCGCACTTAGCAGCGTCAGTGGCGGGGGGGGCCTTGCGATAGGGGGGAGGGGGAGGCTGCGAAGGATTGCTCCTGCGCCATCACCCCTCCCCCTCTCCTGCCTCCCCCTTTTCCCGCCGCCTCGCGCACACAGCAGCGTCGGCGGACGGAGCGGGGGAGGGTAGGTCGCCGGTCAGGCGGGCGGTGGTGGGGTGGACATCACCACCTCCGTCCTCGACGGCCAGCGGAGAAAATCTCGACGCTGGCGGTCGCAACGGAAGGGATGGGTGTTTGGGGAGGAGGTTTGGGAAGGAGGGGAAGGCATTAGGATTTGGAGGTGGAAAGGTGGGACACCACTGTCACGGAGAGAAGGGGGGAATGCGACAGTGGCCGCTCGGGGCCCCGGGGACGCATCCCCTTGTACCACTACCTGGACGGGGGGGGGAGTCCAGGGTGGCACCCCCTGGGGGTGAGGTAAGCTCCAACCTAACCACATGTTCGGGACATAAGCCGATCAAAACTAATAAGGATAGAAAATGAATGGCACCACATACGTAATTGATTTATTAATAATTTTAATTAAATTCAATTTAATTAATTTTTATTCAAAATAAGTTCCACTGGAGAGCACTTTTTGAAAGTTATACATATAATTTAAAATTTAAATTTACTTCCTAGTATATATATACCGCTTCGTAACATGTTGCTGTTATGGAGAAATAGCGGCGAGAAACTCCCCAGCAACACGTCTAGCTAATATTTATATTAACGCAAACTTTTTTATACAATAAATTTTATACAGAAATATATTACACAATTACTTTTTAAACAATTCACGGAGTTGTAGTTAACCTTAGACACAGACACAATAAACGAAAAGAAAAATATTATTTTAGTTATAATAATGAAATGACGTACTCTAAATTTTATACTTCAACATATCTCCATAAATTATATTAAAATATATTGTTATGAGTTTAGCGGGACTCGAATTAAAATGCCGTTGGAATTATTATAGAGTTTATTAGGACGACACAAACACGTATAACACAGGTATAAATATAACCGAACACAACAAATCCAAAAGTAATTCAGAAGGTCGTAATTCAATAGAACGCGCAAAGTCCAAAGTTACTAATAGATTACCGAATGTACACATGTCTCGCCTTGATCGTGGTTCTCGCTCGACTCAATCAGCCCCTCCCTCAATCAGCTCATCGTTTGATACTGTACAAATGCAATGCGCCCGTATCCTAGTCGACTTAATTCGCAACACCTGGCTAATGACTAGGCTGTAAACGGCCCTAAAATAACACAATAAAACATTAGGTTGCTTTCTAAAAACGTATGCCAATCTATAAGTAAACGAAAGAAGACGATCATAAAAGGGATTATAATAGTTTCCATGTTATTAGTTCAAATGTTCTGTACGTGGAATTTGTCTTTATCGGCGCCTAGGTTGTAACAATATTTTATCCTGTTACTATATAACAATAATGTTATACGTAGAATCACGATGTTTATTTCTCTTACACCGTCCTATTTAATATAGACTGTAAACAGTGATTTTGTAGCCAAAAATGAATTATCTATACGAGTTAAATAAACGTGGTTGCGGACAATGACGCGGTCGTGAGATTCGCCTCAGATGGTATATTACAATAAAAAACTAGTTTCATGTAAAATTAACCGCGTGTTAATGTTAAAGACGATTCAGGTTAATTAATGGCCCAATAATAATTCACTGCTGTACGAAGATTTAACGATTAAAAAAGTTCGTTAAAGTGGATTTTATTAAGAAATATTGTCGTGATAATTTACTTGAGACATCGTTACAAAAGTTGCTCGTACAGGTAATTGGGTTTACGTCGCCGTCTGATTAACTGACTGACTACTGGATATCAGAGTATCAGGTCATGGAAAAGTGCGTTTGAATCTTTTTTTGAATCGTTCTGATATCAAACTCTAGAAAACGAAAAGCGACAGTGATTTTTCATTTACGTCATTTTGGTTAATAATGTTACGACCGACAAAGAACAATTCACGCTTGCAGTTTATTACCTTTTCGGCATTTGGACTTCTTTTGTTTACTGTGTTTACAATTTGTCATTAGATAAACAGCCTATGCTGTATTGTATTTTTTTATGGTAGGCATTAGCCAGGTGTGATTCTTGAAAAATAATTGTTGTGTGGTCGAGTATTGTGTCGAGACATTGCATTAGTGCAGTATAAAACAATGGCCCAACTGAGAGATGAGACAGTCAAGCGATAATCACCAGCAAGATAAGACGTGTGTAAATTCGAGAAGCTATATAGTGACGGATTTTGCGCGTGTTATTGAATCGTTTATTACGTTTGTACTGGTTGTGTTCAGTTATATCTGTACCTGTGTTATACGTGTTTGTATAGTTGTAATAAATTCTAGAGTAATACCAACGGAATTTTATTCGGATCCCGTAACTCGTAACAATAATAACATCAGCCCATAAATGTCCCACTGCTGGGCTCTGGTCTCTTATTATAGGGCGAACGGACAGTATACCGCCTCGCTTGTTCAAGGCGCCTTAACAGGTTCAACACATCGGTTATTTCGATGTGCAGGTTGCATCACGATGTTTTTATTCACCGTTGTTAGCACGTGGTAATTGTAATAATATGAACATTAGATCAGAAAACTGACTAAGTGGTGTATGCGTTCCGGCCAGGATCGAACCCGGACTCGAAATAATGTCATGAATAAATTCCTTACATGCTTCGCAAGATAAAAAAGTAATACAAAATATTGTATAAGCGGTTGGCGCGAGCTGCTTTGTAAATGAAGTTTTATCATTTAAGTATTCTTCAAGAGTTAAGTATTCTACGTGAGCGAGGTATTACTGCAAACATGCAGGAACGGAGAAAGAATACAATTTCCTGCGGCCAGGCGGCCTGTTGCAAGAGGCGACAAAACAACCCACAGCCAGGTGGTAGGGCATTTACCTGACTGGATGGCTACCTCTGGTATAAAGTATGTAGCCATAACAACCGTGAGTTGTGTTCCGGCATTAGTGACCAGGTTCCAGCTTCCCTTAAGAGAGTACAGCGCATTTGTAGTACCTTTGGTTTTGCAAATGTCCATAGGTGATGGTAACCGATTTCCATTAAGTGGGCCGTCTGCCTGTCTGAACTCCTGCAATAAAAAAATAAATAAAAGGTGTCATATCAATCGAGCAGGCTGAGAGAGAGAGAGATTATAATTACTCCAGCATGGCTCTACCATATCTCAAAAAAAAATATTTTTTTTATCTCATTAGTTAGTTCGGATAGGTAAACAATTTTTCAACACACTTGCTCATAAAGTGGCTCTATGGTCACCGCAATTAGGCACAGAATGACACCCATAATCAAACTGTGAGTAAAAAAATAACTCACTAGTGAGTTATAGATTTAAAAAATAATAATTATTGGTTGAGTTGCTTTATTCTTAAAAAAGTTTTTATTAAAAAAAAGATCGTGTTCTATAGAACAAATATATTAATGTTCCTATTGCTTGCTCATTTCATGCAACTTATTATTTTAATAGATAATTTTAACTCGTACGTGTTTAATAAATAAAACTTTCACTCATATATAACTTTTTTTTCTCTGTAATAAAAGAGAACTTTAAATTATTTTATACGTGGCAGAATAGGCGCAAATCCTATGCACGGAAAGTAAATAAAAAACCTCATCCCTTTGGTCTGTGGCCGATCGCAATGCGCGCGCATAGGAAAACTGATTATTTTTTCCCGCCATACTGAAACATTTTTCACAACTCATTTTCACTGTTGAAATTATAGTTATTTATTAATTAAAATGTCTACAAGTACTAGTTACGAAGAAAATGATATATGTTGTACACCGCCCGATATAAGATGTGAAGCCCTTGACGTTATGGAAAGTTTACTACCTGAAAACTCCAAGGAAAAATATCTATTTTATCTACTAAATAAAATGAGTTTTTGTTGTAATTTTATTCACAAGTGTGTTGAAAAACGTCGTATGATACACGTGTGTATTGATGATTACCGTCCTCGGCTCTCTTAAGAACCTTGCCTACGGCTCGAGTCTCATGGCTCTTCGGCGGTAATCACCAATGTTACACACTAGTACCATAATGTACTATTATATGCATTTTGCGGCTTACACATCTCCACCTAAAGGCTTAAATAAAACATTAAAGAATGGAACTGATTTTTATTCAATTGTAGAGCGTTGGTTATACTCTATTGTGTACTTAGATCTTACTAATCCATATCCTTGGAACCAGTAGTTGACTGACTAAAAGGACTATGAAGAAAAAGAGTACAAAAAAAAACAACTAAAGTAAAAATTTAAGGCCAACGTCCTTGAGAATTTCTCAGTACTTATTTTTCATATCGGGGATTCCATAGACTCGGTCGTTTTTCAGATGCGTTATTATTTTATTGTGAATAAAATAAAGTAGTATTTAAAAAAATAATAGAACTAATTTATTTATCTCTCTTTTATGAAGATGTAATATCTTTTTATCCTGTTTTTTGAAAACTGAAGGATCAAAATGGATTAATAATAGGTCTTTACCTATGTAATTGGAAATTCTATAACCAGCGTTTTCAGATTTAATTATTTGGATTGGCGCGTAACTCAAAATTCAAATAAATCTTATTTGAAAGATATGTTATTTTACTTTCAAATTCAGTCATTTGTTTGTTTGTTTTTGTGAAATTGTGGTAGTTTTTGGCGCCATGGATAAACTGAAAATAATTACAATTTTCGAATATGAGTTCCTACGTGGAAATACCGCTGCGCAAACAACACGAAACATTAACGACGTGTACGGGCCTAATACTGCTTGTATCAATACGGTCCATTATTGGTTCAATCGCTTTAAATCCGAAAATTTTGAGTTCAAGAACGAACCTCGCGGTCGGCCGGTAACCATTGTCGACAAAGACGAATTGAAGGCGATAGTGGAAGTGGATCCAACTCAATCTACGGCTGAGCTTGCTGCGGGCCATGGAGTAGTGTCAAAATAACATTGAGGCACTTGCGTCAAATCGGAAAGATAAAAAAGTTAGATAAGTGGGTGCCACACGAACTAAGCAACCTACAGCGAGATTTACGCGTCGACGCATGCATAGCACTACTGAAAGCGCATAGAAACGAGGGAATTCTTAATCGAATTTTTACCTGCGTTGAAAAGTAGATCCTGTACGACAACCGTAAACGTTCGTCTCAGTGGGTGGACCCTGGTACAACACCTAATCAGTGTGTTAAAAAAAAGATTACTCATAGGAAGATGATGGTGACTGTCTGGTGGACCAGTGCCGGACTTTTACATCACAGCTTCTTACTGAATGGCACAACGGTGACGGCAGATGTCTATTGCCAATAATTGTAAACAATAATTGAGAAGCTCGCAATTCAACAACCAAGACTAGTCAATCGCTTTTCCCCATTGCTTCTCCACGACAACTCGCGAGCTCATACTTCACGACAGATCATCGCAAAGCTACAAGAGTTACAGCTGGAAGCTCTCCGTCACCCACCGTATTCACCGGACCTTACCCCAACAGATTCATACTTTTTTCAAAATTTAGACATTTTTTTAAGTGGGAAAAAAATCTATACCCGAGAGGCAGTACAAAACGCTTTCGCTGACTTCATCGCTTCCCGTCCGGCAGACTTCTACACTAAAGGGATAAACAAACTGCCATCAAAATGGCAAAATTGTGTAGATAATTTGGGCCAGTACTTTGATTAGCTGAAATAAAAAAATACCAAAATTTTTATATTTTAAAATTATCATAAAAATCTCCAATTTCATAGGTAAAGACCTAATATTATTGGTGGCAGTTGCTTCTTTCTTCTTTGGTAAATCAAACTCGATTTTAGTGGACTGTATAATTATTGTTGATTTAAAAGAATACATTAATTTAGTACAGAGCGTAATTATTTACAAGATACATTGGAGCGATGCTGAGAGGTGAAGTTTAGAGTAATAGAAGTGAAGTGAAGTGAAGTGTTTTCGCCTGCCGGGGTCGCTCCTTAAGTCCCGCATCCCGCCCGACGCCTAATTGCTAATCGTGCCCTCTGAGGGCGCCGGCGGTATGCGGGGCGCGGAGAGTAGGTGTGCTCCGGCGGGCGGGTCAGAGGGGTGCTCTCTGTCCGCAACAAATATCAATAATTTCAACTATAGAACAATTACAAAAAATCACGATACGTCTCATATCGTGAAGAGTTATGCTATTTTTTTGGTAAAGTATTGATCAGTAAATACCAACGAAATGTTGTGTTGTTTGCACCCCACGTTAAATACCTTTTGGGGCAATCGGATCCTTAAATACAGATATCAATTTGGAGTATTTCAAATTTGGCTGAGCCCAGTTATTCTCCGAGTTCAGACCACTTCGTTTTGTAACATTTCATACGTGAGCGTCCAGGCATTTATTTACTTGCGAACATATTTATTTAAGAGACGAGATGCTTTCTCTTACGTATTTAAAGGTATGCATTTTTGTTTATTCTTTTAGCGCTCGACTCGTACGGTTTCCGTCGTATTGTATTTAAATCTTAATACCGTAAGAATTTGTAACCGTCGCTTTTTTAATGTTGACTTATTTTTTGGATCTTATTGAAAATTGTAAAGCCGAGATTAGAGGTAATACTTCGACTGGTATCTTATATTAATTAATATATACTTATATATAAAAACGCGTTATCTCAGGAACTACTTATTTGATTTGATTTTTATCAGTCTTACCTAGCCCAGTTATCGAGGAAGTCTATAGGCTATATACCATCACACAAAGGCTAATAGGAGTGGAGCATCAATGAAGAATCTTTGAAAATTGGGAGGTTTTTTTAAACTATTTCACGTGGACGAAATCGCGGGCAGAAGTTGGTAATATATAAAACTGAAGAGTTTGTTTGTTTGTTTTTGTTTGCTAGAACACGCTAATCTTGGGAACTACTGGTGTGATTTGAAAAATTATTTCAGTGTTAGATAACCCATCGAGGAAGGCTATGGACTATATATTATTACGCTAATACCAATAGGAGCGGAGCACCAATGAAGAATGTTTCAAAATCTAAACTGATCACTTGACCACTTTTCACTGGCCGTGATCCAGGACGGTGTTAATTTTTTTTTTTTTATTATTTACTCTATGAGAGTCTAATCTAATTTACCACATGTTGTGATTTGAAGATTACCTCCTCGCATAGAGTACCACAACTTTGAGTTGTTTCGGTATAAGTGACCAGGTTCTAGCTTCTTCTTCAAGGCCGGCAGCACATTGTCAGCACCTTTGGTATTGCTAATGTCCATAGCAGACGGTAACCACTTTCCATCACAGTTAGGTCATCAGCCTGTCTGCTGTGATTCAGCAATAAAAAAATGGTAACCGACATGAAAGAGTATATTCTATCTACACTACAATGTAAAGGGAAACAAGTATTATAGTTAATTTTAATGGTATAAATCCAGTTAATTAAAATCAATAATAATATTCCTTTGGCCTTCATTAAACCCTTAAATAGGTATTATGTCGCCTCGTCATTTCCCGAACATCTTCTTCACATAAATATAGGTGGATGTAAAAATTGTAATTATTATAATCTACGTAATGTAAGAACGTATTATAAGATACGTAATGTTCAAGAGATGCAGCACCCTCTTCATATTTTACTGACTTCAATTATTCAAATATATTCATATATTATTCCCCCTAAAACGGGAGGCCCGTGCCCAGCAGTGGGACATTTATGGGCTGACATTATTAATATCATTATTTAATTATTCAAAATCAAACATTCGAAAG
This sequence comes from Dendrolimus punctatus, assembly GCA_012273795.1. Lineage (NCBI taxonomy): Eukaryota > Metazoa > Arthropoda > Insecta > Lepidoptera > Lasiocampidae > Dendrolimus > Dendrolimus punctatus. The sequence continues at coordinate 20,165,774 of CM022540.1, read as the reverse complement.
AGTTGAGGAGGATAGAGAAAAATGAAAAGACATTGTGCCTACCCCAAACAATTGTGAGAAGATACAAGAAATTAAAGTTTCATTCCGATAACTTGTATGGTTCAAAATATAAAGCCGCAGGTCCAGCTTGCATGAAGAGGCTGACCCAACAAGGTCTTGAATAAAAATAGGTTATTGTTTTAAATACAGTGTAAACTCTATATAACGACACTGAAGGGACAGTGCATTGGCGTTATAGAGAGTTGGCGTTAAATGGAGAAAAGTCTGTTATTTTTGTCTGACGTCCTTTGGTAAACCAGTAATTTTGTTGTATTTTTTACTTATTTTCTTCGTATTTTGCGATATTGAGGCATCTTGGTCATAATAGAAGTACTTCAAAATTTCGGTATTTCGGAATTTCTTCCAAATTTCGGTATGCATTATGCTGACAGTCGAGTTTATGACGTGCTAGGATAAAAGCGATAAAATAACGTACACGGCTGCGCAGCTTTTACTAATTATGGCAACTCAAAAACTACTTTTTATTTTTTAATTGTTGTCGTTATCGAGAGTGGGTGTAATTCTATATAGAGTGAATCAGTGTATAGAAGACAAGCTTAACCAATCAAGTCATTTCGGCACTTAAACGAATTTGTCATTAAAGCGAGTGACGTTACATGGAGTTTACACTCTATATTACTATTTCAACGATAAGTATAAACAACATCCTGTATTTCACTTGCACTAAAATATTTTAAGGCTTTTTTGCTCATCAGCACATTTTCATTTTAAATTCACATTTTAAAATATTTCAACGTCGATCAGTATGCGCATATAATTTGTACGATGCATGTCATATCATTGTATTTTTCACTTGTTGTATTAATTACTTGAGAATGTTTCAATTTTATAATATAAACTAGCGACCCGCCCCGGCTTCGCACGGGTGCAATGCTGATACAAAATTAATTAACGACATCACGTTAGAAACCTCTAAAATTAGCAATGTTGCCTTAGTATATGATGCATGTATTATACATATAAACCTTCCTCTTGAATCACTCTATCTATTGGAAAAAACCACATCAAAATTCGTTGGGTAGTTTTAAAGATTTAAGCGCACATAGGGATATAGGGACAGAAAAGGCGACTTTGTTTTATACTATGTAGTGATGATAATAATAACAACAGCCCTAAATGTCCCACTGCTGGGCTCGGGCCTCCCATTATAGGGGGAAACGGACAGTATACCCGTCACGCTTGTCTAAGCCGGATTGGCAGGTTTGACACATCGGTTATGTCGATGTGCAGGTTGCATTACGATGTTTTCTTTCACCGTTGTTAGCACGTGGTATTTGTAACAATATGTATATTAGGGCAGAAAACTGACTGAAGTGGTGCATGCGTTCCGGTCAGGATCGAACCCGCGCCCTTTTGGTTTGAAACACGTGCGCGAACCATTACGCTACTACGACTTAAATTTTACTGCTAATTAATTTGATTTAGAGAGTTCATGAACTTTAAATTTAAATTCTAGTTCTTCTCCCGTGGAACCAAAGTCGCAAAAGCTATGTGACGGGCCGCTCAGCAAGCTTTTGTCTTCCTGTATGGGTGAAATTGACAGCGCCCGTCTTTTAGCTGTCTCTAAATGGGAGTCAGGTTTGTGGCTCTAAGCACTGCCCTTGACGAATCAGGGCACTTTCTTGGATGACACTACATTCAGGATTGCTGCCTGCATTCGTCTGGAGGCAGGTGTTGTAGTGCCAAATCTCTGTCAGTGCGGAGATCGAGTAGATAAGTTAAGCCACCATGGCTTGTCATGCGCAAAGAGCGCTGGCAGAATGTCACGGCATGCTACACTTAATAACATTATCCCTCGGTCTCTTGACACCACCGGGGCACCAGCTATTCTTGAACCAAATGGGCTGTGCCGTGACGTTGGAATTGTTAAAATGAGGTCGTGTAACTTGGCACTGGCACCTCAAAAGTCATGTTACATTTGAATTGTTTTGACACCATGTGTTTGATATATTCTTCTGTCCTCTTATGTCTTAATTTTTCAATCGTGTATTGCTAATACATTATAGTATAACAATATCCTTGATTGTGCTTATTTTAATACTAGCCGTTCCCGCCCGCTTCGCCCGGCGAATGACAAACAAACAAACAAATTGAGAAAACATGGAAAATATATAGCCTGTAACCATCTACGATTAATTCCGCGTCGAATGGTTGTGGTTTCATGCTGATCGGTCCAGTAGTTTTTGAGTTTACCTCGGACAAAGAAAACAAACTTTGCTTATATATATGTCGCAGAACGGCCTCATTCTCACGACATCATCGTTAGTTATTGCAGGTTTAGTGGGCGTCATCAGGATAAAATGCGAGCATAAAACACAATAGCCACGATTTATACACTTTTAATTTAGATTTAACAGACATTTTAACATAGTTTAGACCGAGCAGCGGGTTCAGGGCACCCGCTCATACTTCCAACATCAATACTTTCTTTAAAATACTCCATGGTCCAACTCGACCTATTGCCATCAACCAAATGTGTCACAAAAACTCCTCAGTCTACCGAAGTAGATACTACCAAAATATAGAGGGCGTCTTTGACCCCGCTCCGCCATATGCTCTGCTCTGATTGGTCGTTTATTAAATTACAATATTCATAACTTTTATTAGGTTAGAACGATCTTTAAGTTATAATTAAATTAAGAATTTTAGAAGTAATTAAAATGTAAACAAATGATATTGTGCGCTATACATCCAGTCAACAATACAATACATCCAATAATTATAGCTTCCCTCCGACATATATATATATATATATATATATATATATATATATATATATATATATATATATATATATAGATAGATAGATAGATTGATAATAGACCACAGCCGATCCTAATTTATCTACAGGAATAGACCAGACGGGATGTCGTTGGGGCCATGGAAGATGGCCCGCCCTCTAGTATAGGACGCAACTTATGTAGATACTTTGACGGCGTCCCATCTTCCAGACGCAGCTGTGACAGCCGGGGCTGGAATGATTTTAATCAGAATACTTAAATTGAAGATTCTTTCTTCTTATCCGTCTGAAAGTGTCTCAAATAGAGGAAGGATTTTAGCAGTTCATTAAGTAAGAAGTGAACTAGTTAAACTGTGTAGCTTACGATGTTTCTGTTAAAAGCTGTTTTTATAGTAGGGAAAGCAAATACAAATAGGGTGGGTGGTTTGGGACCAATATTTTATCTATAATTTTGCTCTCTTGTTGTATTTAGTTTTAGTATTTAATTTTAGTTTTCTATTTTATAGTTAGGTTTAATTTTTAAAATAATTTTAGTTTATCTTATAATTTATTAATTTAATAATAAAAACTAAATAAATAGCGCACCCAAATAGTGAAAATAAATATTAATTACTCATCTTATATAATTTATATTATATTAGATGAGTAACACTTATATATACATATATTTATATGTATATGTAAGTGTTTGTGTTATGTGTATTAATATATCTATTTATTATATAAAATGTCTAATATACTTCGTTTATAAATTTATTACTAGTTCTATTTTCCGAATTTTATTTGACATTTCTCTATTTTAGACTTACTCAATTTGAACCATGGAGAGATACACAATCCAACAACGTGTTAAAGTTATCCAGACTTATTATGAAAATGGGCGTTCAAATCAAAATGCATATCGTGCACTTCGTGATTTTTTTGGTCAATTTGATCGTCCAAATGTGCGTACAATCGCAAAAATCGTGGAAAAATTCGAGCAAAACGGGTCTGTAGAAGATGTGAGAACACCAGTGCATGCTCGTACAGCTCGTACTGCAGAAAATATTGCTGCTGTTCGCGATAGTGTGGCTGAAGAGCCGTCCACCTCAACTCGTCGTCGTGCCCAACAATTGCACCTCTCACGCTCGTCGTTGATGAACATTATGCATAAAGACTTGCATTTACACGCTTACAAGGTGCAATTGGCTCAAGAACTAAAGCCTCTTGACCATTCCAAACGTCGTGAATGGGCAGAATGGTGGCAAGAAATGGCAACAGTGGATGATCAATTTTCGAAGAAAATCATCTTCAGTGATGAGGCACATTTTCACCTCAGTGGATTCGTCAATAAACAGAATTGCCGCATTTGGGCGAATGAGAATCCAAGAGTGATTGTCGAAAAACCAATGCACCTACAAAGAGTGACTGTTTGGTGCGGTTTATGGGCTGGCGGCATCATTGGGCCGTATTTTTTCCAAACTGAGGCCGGTCAGGCAGTTACTGTGAATGGTGTTCGCTATCGTGAGATGATAACGAACTTTTTATGGCCCGAATTGGAAGATATGGATGTAAACGATATGTGGTTTCAGCAGGACGGTGCCACTTGCCACACAGCTAACGAAACAATGGCTCTTTTGCGCAACAAATTCAATGGCCGTGTTATCTCACGTAATGGCGATGTCAATTGGCCGCCAAGATCATGTGATTTGACACCGTTGGACTTTTTTCTTTGGGTTATTTAAAAGAAAAGGTGTACGTCGATAAGCCAGCAACAATTCAAGAGCTAAAGGATGAGATAATTCGGCACATTAACGGCATAGAACCTCCATTATGCCTCAGGGTCATCGAAAATTTGGACCATCGGATGGAGGTGTGCCGCCGTGGTCGCGGCGCCCATTTGGCCGATATTTTATTCCATACATAATTGAGTAACACCAATATATCATAATAAAATAAAATTACAATAATTTCCTAAATAGTTTGTATTTTATTCAAAATCAACATCGGCCCTTGAAATTTAACCACCCGCTATTATTTCAAATCATTTTTGGGTGGTCGGGATGATATCGTATTTTAGCGATAAGACCGCTCTTTGTACGTAATGAGATATAGTTTTAGGGCCGCATGCATAAGGTTGCTGAAATATATTTTAGAAACACAAAACGCACTTAACACGCTTAAATACAATTAGCGTCTTGCACAACGCAAAATTTGCCGCTAAATACGATTAAAGAACTGCAAATACGTTTTGTGTAAAATTAATTTAGGCAGTTTGATATGATTAACTAATTTTATTTAAAAGCTATCGTTATGCAAGCGACCCTTGTCTGTAAGTTATTTTTTGTATTGGTGTGTAATAAAGTGTTATCTATCTGTCTATTTATTTTTATTTATTTATTTTAGTAAGGCTTGCAGTCAAATAACAACATAAATTAACAACTATTAACCAGTGATGGCGAAACTCACCCTACTAAGAAATAATTATTAACCTCATGCAAAAAATAATCAATTCAATTTAACCTAATTGCAAGGTAGGTGTCACTACAATCAGTCACTGTCGGAAATGTGTTGATGCGATACTTTAATGGAATATCACTCTCCTTTAATAATAAATCGATAAAAATCTATAATTGCCTACAATTATTCTGGACAGTGAATAATCGAGGACGATTGGGGATATTAACATTATTTTCACGCCATAATCCAGGGTTACGTGAAGATCTGCGGTAGGTGAAGGTTAAAATAAGCCAATATAATACTCTGTCCATCTTTGATATATCACTTCTTTGTTATTATTGATATATTCATTGTTTCCTATTACAGATATATTTACCATATTCTATAGTTATAATAATGTAACCAATTATCGTCATTCATAATATTTTTAATTAAGATAATGTATCAATGCCTTAAATCCGCTAATAATATTCGCGAAATCATATTGACGGTAGTTTTAGAAATAAGGAGTAAATGAAATTTTAATTAATCCTCATAATCGGGTCTTTAGAAGCTACAAAGTGGATGATGATGGCATATTGAAATTGCCGACGATCGTTAATGGCGTCGGAATTAGAGTTTTTATACAAAGTTAAGTTTCGCAAAGGCACTTAAATTCATATTCATTTTACTAGTGAGGATGTAAAGTAAATTAATTTCGTCAATTATACCGAAGTGAATTACAGCCAATTCTTTGGTGAAATTGTTACAACCTAGGCCCTGATAAAGACAAATTCTATATACAGATCTGTAAAGGCACATTTTATTACCTTTCGGCATTTTAACTAATTGTAATCCTTTTGTGATCGTCTTCTTTTGTTCACTTATTTCTTGGCATATGTTTCTAGTTATTGTAGAGAACATCCTATTATTCTATTGTACTTGTTTACGGCCGCTTGCAGGCTGCGTCATTAGCCAGGTGTGGAAACTGTGTCGACGTTGCCGGGCGGGCACATTTGCATTTGTAAAGTATAAAACGAAGGCCTGATTAATCTAGTGGATCTACAACTACGATACGGGCGTGACGTGTGTACATTCGGGAATCTAATAGTGAAGGAATTTGCGCGTTTTATTGAATTATGATCTTCTGCATTACGTTTGGTTTTGTTGTTGTCGGTTATATTTGTATCTGTGTTATGTGTTTGTATAGTTCTAATAAACTCTATAACAATTCCAACGGCGTTTTAATTCGAGTTCCGCGACTCGTAACAATAATAAAGTGTAGTACTATGTGCTAAAAATTAACAAAGAACACATGAACAAAGTGTCTTCTCCTTAATAAAAGCACATTTCTAGTTTAAGTTATATGCCTTTATTTTAGGTCAGAAAAATTACTCATTAGTTATTTCCTAGATTAGATTTTACTTTTAATGTTGTATCACTAAGGACCGCTTGCATAACGATCGCCTTTAAATAAAATTAGTTAATCATATTAAACTGCCTAAATACATTTTACACAAAACGTATTGATAGTTCTTTAAACATATTTAGCGGCAAATTTTGCGTTGTGCAAGATGCTAATTATATTTAAGGGTGTTAAATACGTTTTGTGTTTCATTTATAAATTTAACAACCTCATGCAGGCGGCCCTTAGACACATAATTTATGGAAAAATAAAACATTTATATTTTAATTAATTTGAAAAAGGTTATTTAAACTAAATCAACCATTATCCGATTCTGAGTACGGCACGTGTAACAGTTGCGAAGACTTAAAAGCTATATGCCGGTGTCAACAATGTAGACTCAGGTCATGCGAGGTCCTCCCGTTACTGGTTTAAGCTAAGCATCATGCCTTATAAAGGTAAGGCAATGCGGTATAAACTGATCTTAATTAGGTAAGTTTTAGTGTAATGAGAGCTTTGATCGGGCCATAAGATTAGCGAGTTAATATTAGACTATTTTATCTTTAAAAGCAATGTTACGAGTTGCAGGATTCGAATTAAAATGCCGTAAGAATTATCATAGAGTTTATTAGAACTATACAAACACGTATAACACAGGTATAAATATAACCGAACTCAACAAGTCCAAACGTAATGCAGAATCGTAATTCAACAACATGAGCAAAGTCCGTCACTAAATAGATTACTGAATGTACACAAGTCGTGGTTATCGCTCGACTGCCTCGTTCCTCAGGTATTGCTTTATACTGCACAGATGCAATATGTCTGCCCGGCCGCGTGGACCGACTTTCCTAGAATCAATTTGTACTTTAAATCCAACACGCCTGGCTAATGACTACCATAAAATATTACAATACACAATGGTCTGTTTTCTAATAACAACTTTTAAACTCAAAGTAAACAAAAGAAGTGCACATGATGAAAGGTAATAAAATGTGTTTCTACAGGTATTCAGGTGTAAATTTGTCTTTGCCGGCGTCTAGGTCACTAACAATTACATAAGAATATTTTTTTAAACCAATAATTCTAATATATTACTTTATCTAAAATCATAATAAGCCCGCCCAATTTATCAGTGAAATGGCAAAACAGTGCTACTACCGCCACCACTTTGAATTTTCACAGGGCTTTCCGGTTAAAAAAAAATCGATTATTCGCTAACGGTGTTGTTTTTAACACTTTAAATTAGACGTATTTGGGCACAGTCAATAGCTATAACATTGTTCCAAAAGGACCCCAAGAGTCCCAGGCTGGTTTAGATTCACAATTAGATCCGGCGGTGGCGCTGGAATCGGGTTCTAGATTTTTTTTCAGGACAAGACTACAACTGTAATTATATTATTAATGTGAGATGCAATAATTTGTCGAAAATTGTAATATGAATTTGCATGTAGATCAATAATATCACTATAAAGGTTTATTCATATTTGGTTCTCCTTCGTCACCGATGTTATATTCGAATCTGTAACATTCCAGGTTGTGCACTGTAATGCTCGAATTCGGACTGTTGTATTACAGGTGAATGCTCGCGGTAAGGGAGCAAGCACCTTAACGTTTATGTTTGCTTAGACTATTTGACTGTGGGAAAACATTTTTTTACATCAAAACTTTAACGTGATATTTATGTTTATTAAAATGTTTACAATAGTATTTAATTTCTAAGCTTTCTTTTGTAGTGTAATTTATGTATAAGTAGCTGTCCCTGCAGACATCGTTCTGCCCAGAAAAGTTTAGTTTGTTTTTTAACAATTCAAGCCTTTAATACTTAATCGATCATTATAAAATGCTGTCTACATGTTGTCATGGGTACAAAAAATTAAGTTTACCTACCACCAGCAACAACACTTGTCTCTTTAATTATCTAAATATGCCACCGACCCAAGGGCCGTTTTGCAAGATAGTAGACCAAAAAAAAATAATTACTGAATTTAAAATTTTAATTGATATATTCTTAAGTGAAACATTATTTTGAAAATAGTAGCAAAACTTAAAGGTTAATTTATATTCACATGAATGAGACCGCACTTTTTCCTATTCCCCTAAAGGACAGACAGACGGACAAGACACGTCCCTAATTAATGACCTGGCAAACGACGCCGCCATTGAACAGTAGCGACGGATGAAGTCGCAGCAAAAAGTATGTTGCATCATTAGCGGCTATCTATAGAGAAGGAATACGCTACAAGTATTTTAAAAGGTTAATTTCTTCCATAGATTATATTATGCTTAGACATTTCTTTTTATTTTTTTATTATAATATGTATATGATTAGTAGCACTTCTCACGTGGCTTTGTTCGCAAATTCTTCGGATTCGTTTGTTGCGGAATATTCAAGAAATAAAATTATTTTTGTAAAAATTGTTTGATTAGGTATTTCAATTACAAATTAACTTGAATTGGAATATATATATATATATGTATATATAATAAAACTACGTTTTAACGGTTTTAAGCGCGGTAATTTATTTTATTTAGGTTTATTCGACGTTTCGGCCGCTTTTCAGTTGCCGTGGTCACGGAAGACAAAGATGAAATTTGTCAAACGTGTATTGTCAAAGTTTTTATTCAGCCTACCGCCAACTTGTTCATTTTAATTATTTAGTTTTAATTTTGTTTATGGATATTATTTACTCTATGGGAGTCTAATCTAATTTACCACCGCTTCGCAACATGTTGTGGCTTGAAGAGAAGAAGCGGCGCAAGAAACTCTTCAGCAAACATGCCTAGTTCTAAAATTTTTTTTTATATAATATTAAAATGAGTGGAAGGAAAAAATAAAAGAAATTATTAGTCAAGTTGGTTTGTTTCGTTGCACGCAGAAAGAGCTCACAGTGTCTTGAGGTTTTTGCTGGGTTTGGGTCTTAATAGTTTTGCTGATTGGATCCCAAACAGGTGGTACCTGCCTACCAACTGAAAAGCGGCCGAAACGTCGGACAAACCTAAATAAAATAAATTACCGCGCTTAAAACCGTTAAAACGTAGTTTTATTATGTGTACAAGTCGCGAAAACTTAAGAAAATATCATATATATATATATATATATTTGTTCAATTTTTTCGGATTTACTACAATGGTAAGCAAAGGAACTTGGATCATAAATCCTGACAGAAAGAAACATTTAAACAGGCTAAGGTTACACATATGACAAAAGTGTATATCGGTGGTCAAGATGATCAGAGTACTAACTCAAAAAAATCAGGATATATTTTTCTATAATTATCGCCACTCATCCCTGTCCTCTGTTTTCCTCATCCAGCGCCTATCGGCCACCTTGCGCAGGTCGTCAGTCCATCGGGCTGGACGGCGTCCGAAACTACATTTACCGAGACGCGGTCTCCACTTGTTCGGTCCTTGCCTAGTATAAGGTAGGTAGAAATATCGCTCCATTAATTTTGCTGTCTACCCTCTTTCTGTCTGAGGTGACGGTCAATGCGCGAGAGGGTAGGGGCAGCCATTTTGGACTTACTGTCAACATTTTGGCAAACATAGATCGCGCCGTGCGTGTATTATTTTACCATATAATATTATGCTAACTGTTAATTAACTACTGGCCGTGCTAAGAACTTGTTGTGCAATACTGGTCAAAGGAAGTGATCCTTTCAACGTGAAGTTGGTGCCTTGCAGTGTTCTTCTGTGTGCTGCAACCTGAATCAAGCCAGGAGTGGGTGGAGCTCAAGGTTGGTGGAGCTTCTGCTTTTCTAGCATAAGGATCAGGTCATATCTCTCCCAATACAGTCCATAATTGTCGAACCTTATTATACGTGACTACAGCGCCGCACACCACTCCAGGACTCGTTTGCTCTATCGGTCACCGATTCTGCGGCAGACATGACCGGCAGTGTCCATGTCTCGACCACGTAGGTCAGGACGAGGAGGACGCACTGCTCGAAGACTTTTATCTTTAAGTAATAAACTTAGTATTGTTTCATAAAATTATAACGACACAAATTGGAATTTATTTAGTAGGTTGTATTTTTGGATTAAAATTTGTATTTTTTAAATTAATAATCATCAAGTGAACTTTATGTGTGCCGCTCCCGCACCACTACTGAGCTAATCAGGAAACGCCCAGAATAATCTAGACGCTCGGTAAGCTTTGGGTATTGTGTATTCCGAGCATACGGATTCCGCACCACGGCTAGACCGACAAATCCTAAAGCGGCCGGAATAATACATTTATTAACAAAAAAGTCACTTACAGGAAAACAAATCAAATTAAACCCATTTTTCTTTGATTCTAATGATAAAAATGTCTTAGTTATACTTCCATACATATAAATAAAATTGAAGTGTGTGTTTTTAATTTCAAAATAACAGCTTTTTACAAATGCATATGAAAGTATATACGGTATTCATATGAAAAAATCCAATTTTAAAATGTTTGCCTATCCGTCTGTTTGTTCCGGCTAATCTCTGAAACGGCTGAACTGATTTTGACGGAAATTTCACTGGCTTATGCCCGGTTCACATTATTCCAGTCCAGCGATTGAATCCAGCGCTGAATTGCTTACTGGAAAAATGTAAACCGGCACTGGAATGCACTGAATCCAGTTAGCATTCTAGTCCAGTAACTGGATTGGCGGTCTACTTTTGAATCCAGTGCGACCAATCTAGTGCAACTGGGATAATGTAGACGGCCAATCCAGTGCCATTCCAGTGCGGACACAATAACTACGTATTGGTTGTTTTTGCGGATTAATACGGCGATGAAAGAATTTAAAAATGGTGAAGAATATATATGAAGATCAAATCATTATTATTTTATTTTATTATTAGGTTGAATGTTAATTGAAACTAATGATAACAGTTTCTCAAAGCTTTCTGCTGTCAATCTCAATGCCAGTCTATATTCAGTGGGATCTTTTAACTTCAGTCGTTGCAAAAGCATTACTGACCCTACTTATTGATCTCTTTCTCTGATCCAATTTCTCACCCAAATCCGTTCTTTTTCTCTTAGTTCTTTACCAACCTCATTAATAACTTCTTGTAACAAGAGTATTTGCGCACGTTTGAAACTTTTTCAGAACTGATCTCTTCTTGAAATCATTGTCACTATAGTCTTCATGCTTCTAAATAACTGGAACAATGTAGACGTTACAGATCTAGTCCAGCACTGGACTGGATTCTCCTTGGATCACTTGACTGGAATAATGTAAACCGGGCTTTACGCGCACGCCGCATCGGAAGGAAAGATAAATTAAATTTCGCCCGGTCGAAGTCGCGGGTAGCAGTTAGTCGTAAATATTAAAAAGTGTGTAAAGACACTTATACAAGTACTTTATAATTCAAGGCTATATCCAAGTTAACCGCATAAGGCCAGCGGCAAACAGGAGACAAATTAAACGTGCACCAGATAAAAAGACTGAAATGAAAGCGCATTGAACGCACGATGCGACGACATGAACTTTATGTATTGCGAAGACAGCCGACAAAACGCACCGATTATACTCGTACTAGTTTAACTATTTATTTGTAGTTTTGTTGTCTGTGGAAGTCTGTCTTATGCGATTTAATTACCTACACTGACCTACATAAAAGAATAAAAGGTTCTGTACTTTTGAACAGACCCATCTATTCTTATGCATTTCGATACGCTTAATTCTAATCTGGGGTAAGTTTGGTCGATACTCCCCCAAAAGTTTGCAGATTTATGGACCAAAAGGCCGAATCTGGGGTCAGTTTGGTCGGTACCCCCTCAAAAGTTAGCGGATTTATGGACCAAAAGACAGAGACTGATGTCAGTTTGGTCCATACACCTTCACAAGTTGGCAGGTTTATGGACCTAAAGACCGAATCTGGGGTCATTTTGGCCCATATACCCTCAAAAGTTTGCGGGTTTATGAACCTAAAGATCTAATCTGGGGCCAGTTTGGTCCATATACCCTCAAAAGTTTGCGGGTTTATGTACCTAAAGACCGAATCTGGGGTCAGTTCGGCCCATATACCCTAAAACTTCGGAGCTGTACAGCTCTCTGGTTAAGAAAATTTTAAGATTGCTTCAGATGGCAAGGGTTATATGAGAGTCGAGCTGCTTATAGATATAAATTACATTTGTTTATTTGGAGGATTACTCCAGTGAAGTGCCAGATGCCGAATGAATGCTGAGTTATTGCTTATTACCGCTTTTATATGATTTCTAAGGAACACGCGAATTCTATTTTTGAAATTTCAAATATAGGATCACAGTCTGAGAATATTTAAGAACAACAAATTTAATGTTATACCACCTACAACAATTTCACAATCAAAAAGACAAGAATGACAATTTCAAATAAAGTATTTTAAAAATATTTTTATCAAGAGAATAAAGTTATAAATTAAAAATATATTTAATACATATTTATAAGAAAATTCGGGACTGTTTCCCCATGCCCGAATTAGAAAGATCAGAGAAGTTAAGTTTTTTTACAACAAAACATAAAAATTGAAGGATTGGGATAGACAATCGTAACTATTTCGAGTCCTACTATCATAAGCATCCAAACAAATAGCTTTCTTCGCGAACTTTCGTCTTGTCAGGAACTCCCTGGCCAGTGGCAGTCTGAGCCATAGCAGACAAACTGAAAGAGTGTCGCTTACGCTACTACGCTACGTTTTACGGAGAACAATGTCATGCCGCCTCCACCAGATCAGGCCGGACAAAACTTTAACAATACTCATTGACATCTTTGTCTTCCGTGCTCACGTTTCGGCCACTGAAAAGTGGCCAAAACGTCGGAATAATAACAACTAAATCAATTACCATGCTTAAAATCGTTAAAACCTAGTTATATTATGTATACAAGTCGCTAAAATTTAGATAATATAACCTACTTCCCATAAGAAATAAAATTATATGTGTATTGACATTACTGGAAATTCATTTCCTATGGAAGTATTTTTTAAACTGACTATTTTAAATCTAGGCGCGTGAAGTCACGGGCAACAGTTAGTAATTGATGGAAATTCCAAATATGTTGTGCACTTTATTTTTAGTAGCAATCAGCTATAAAGATTTCCCTTCCCTAATTAGGTGTACTGAGTAAAGTACATCTTTTATGTGAACCATACGTTGAAGTGCAATCTAATTAACTTATGTAATTAAAGACGGCGACATATACTATGAACTTTCGCACGGCCGGCTTACGTAGCGATTGCTGTGGCCATAGCAAGAGCGGTTTTATGTTTAAGCACTTCATGTATTTCCGCAATAACACTGAAATTATGCTTTGCGTTGATAAGCATGCAGTTTCTTTAATAATTTGAAATATATACAAAAAGTTGGTATATACAAAACCAGAAAGTATCTTATATTATGAATGAATGAATGAAAACACTTTATTGTTCACCAAAAAATAAAACTAAGTACAGTAAATGTTGAACAAAGGGCGGCCTTATCGCTTAAAGCCACCTCATTCAGGCAGCCCCCTAAACTAACGAAACTATTAAGATAACAGTGGCAGTGAAGATAAAAAATAATATGAAACATTCCAAGAATAAGTAAAAAAATAAATTATAATATGCTTTATATACTAAGGAATTAATTCGTGCAGTTCTGTGGCCCACTAGCCGAAGTGTTTTTGCCATGTGCATTTTTGAAGTCACGAAAAAAACGCGGAAAGACCGGGTCAGTCTTTCCGCATCCGCGGCAGTCTTCATGTCCGTGACACAGCAGACAAACTGGAAGAGTGACGCTTACGCTGACCGGCCACGTTTTACGCAGACCCGCTAATTATGCGGGGAACAAATGTCTAGCCATGCCGCTTCAGCCAGAAGAAAATGTTGGCTTGACGTTGTGAAGGATGACGTGCATCAAGGTCTCAAAACAGGGGATTCTGAAGACTTCGCGAAGTGGAGTAGAAAAAGTAGGAAAGCGAACCCTGGACGTCGGAGTGAACGCTCCGAACGCAACCGGGATTTAACGCTCGGATGATGATGATAATGATGCCATTTAAGTCAATCTCGTGTACACGACCTTCATAGTTTAGAAGTGAGAGACAAACTTGAGGGCTAATGTCTCATCAGTGGACTTGTGCAAGTCGGTTCAACGGGGTTATACACTTATACATATCATGACTTATAATTAGCTCATTATACATTCAAAAAGTAGCCGTATCCTAAGCAAAAACAAACTTAATTAATTCAATCTTGACCACTAAGTGGTAACGTAAACTGTCTTCATTATATTTAACTACACTAAGAAATGTCGATCTAAACACTAGTGCTGGAAGCAGCTTTGCTTGAGAAAAATAATTCTCTACCCGAAATATCCACTTCAAAATATGTGAAAGTAATTTAGTTTGGATGGTTGCTTCTTTCTTCGTGCTCTTCGAAATTATTAGATCATTATAAAATGTCAAAGACTATCATGCACCGTAAAAAATAGGGTAGTTAATAAATCAACTAAGATGCTTTTTATTGTAATGGAACACGCACAAACCAATAGATGGCGCCGTGTAATAATTGAGGTTGCAAACGTTAAGGATATATACAAATTTACAACAATAACAGCAAAAACTTCTAATAGAAACTTTCTTAATACAATTTGTATTGTAAAAGGATCTTAAAAATAAATTATCTCATAAACAAAAGTAGATCAAGGTCAATCTTTTGGCATTTGACTTTTGACGTTTGACAAGTTTGCCAACCTTACGAAAAACATAACAACAACATCTTTTCATCTACGCTATGTTTATTATTCATATATAATCATAATTTCTAATCATAAAAGAAATTATATATAACTTCCACTTCAAATTTGTTTATTTAAATTTAATTTATCAATTTCTTAGTGATCTACTTTTGTTATTGTTAATCAATGCCTATATAGCTGTGTTAGCCAGGACGTAAGGATACGACTAACCAATGAGAGTTGTGTATAAAACTCGCTCTCATTGGTGGGAATTCAAAAATGTAAAGACGCGGGTCTTGAATTCAGTTAGGAGAGACTTTTGAACTACTGAAAGACACTAGTGTGAAATAAAAGCCAGTTTTTAAGATCGAAGTTATACTTTTTTAAGAGCCTTACATAATGTCCAATATAATAGCATTGTCTTCAGTAATATATTGTTACACGCCGACAAAAGTAAATGCACACCTGCAGTTTATTACCTTCAGGCTTTACTTTGTATTTAAAATTTGAAATTAGAAAAAACATCCTATTGTGTATTGTAATCGTTTATGATAGTCATTAACCAAGTGTGATTATTATAAATTATTTTTATGCGGTCGAGCAATGTGTAAAGACATTGTATAGTTTTAAATAAAACAATGCCCGAACTGAGGGGCGAGGCAGTCAAGCGACGATCACGATACGAACGAGACGTATATACATTTGATAAGCTATATAAAGTGACGGACTTTGCGCTTGTTATTGAATCGTGCAGTTTGTAGTGGTTGTGTCCACTTATATTTGTACCTGTGTTATACGTGTTTGTATAGCTCTAATAAATTCTATAGTAATTCCAACGGCATTATTAATTCGAGTCCCGCACTCGTAACAACATTCACAATGTACAGACAGCCGTCTTTATTACATAATTTAATTAATATTTCAAAAAGCCACACAATGGCTACTTAAGTAGTCAATATGTTTTAAAAATTGTCGCAGTGGTGTTTGTGTTTACAAAGACTTCTACTTGTTTTGGACCACACACGACGGCCATTAGATGATAATATCGTATAGATAGACTGCGTATACGCATGCTATTTCTTTAAATGCATTATTATGTCAGATATATAGTGGACTTTTTTATTTTTTATTGCAGGAGTTCAGCAGACATGCACACGGCCCACTTGACGGAAAGCAGTTACCATTGCCCATGGACATTTGCAATACCAAATGCTACAAATACGCTGCTACTCTCTTAAGGGAGACTGGAACTTGGTCACTAATACCGAAACACAACTCAAGGTTGTTACAGCGGCATATTCTAGACCTGGAGTGGTAGCCATCCAATGGGGCAAATACCCAACCACCTGTCTGTGGGTTGTTTTGTCGCCTCTTACGACAGTCCGCTCGGTCGCAGGAAATTGTATTCTTTCCCCATTCCAGCACGGTTAAAAGTATAAATATACACGTGTAATAATAATGAAAATGTGTTCCGCAATTTGCGAGATAGGCATTCAGTATTTTGCTGTGCCGAAACATAGCCCAAAACAGCACTAAAGTGCCCACTTCCTTACTCACAAAAGTCATGCCACCCACGGTAAAAACAAGCAAAATTAAAATTATAGTCAGCATATACGTAAAAGAAATAATAATAATAAAGAATAAAACGGAATAATTTTGTAATGAATGAAGGTTATATTGAATACAAATTTGTATGGAATTCAAACATTAAGACCTTGGGTTCCATGGGACCAGTTGGAACAAAACTCCTGCGAACGAAGCAGCTAGTCAATTATTCTGTGAGTACTCTCTTCGTGCATTAATTTAAATTTTCAATGTCTTTTCGTCTATAATTAACAGATCACGATAATTTTCTATTGAATGACTTTTCTAAAGTCAAGAGGTGCCGGAGATATTAGCCCCTTGACTTCGAAGATGTCACCATGAGATAAAAAATTAAAATAAGAACCTTGCATCGTTGGAAAATCGCTTCGAATATAACTTGGTATTCTATAAGATACACTTCGGCGAGTGTGCCACGGAATGGCATGAATGAATTCCATCCTCACCCTATACCACCGGACAAGCAGACGTACGAGCGCACGCCACCGATATGGCGGAAATACCTATATACCGAAATTATATGCTGTTGCGGCACGATTTATGAGAGGAACGTACACACCGGTCCAGCCGAGTACGAAATCAGTACGCTCGCGCCGGTGTGTACACACACTATCAACATTTACTATGACAAACGCTCATTGTCTACGCCTAACCTCCAACATGCAAAAAAAAAAGTCACTACGATCGACGTCGATTTATTGTACGCGCAACTAAAATTAATTGTTAATCGCAAAATATTAAAATATATGCATTTGTAGCCGCAGACGTCCGATCGCCACGGCGGCCGCTCACAAACTGTTGCGGACAGAATCACTCCACTGACGTCACCCCCGTAAAGCCCGTGCGACCACGCCCCGCCTACCGCGGGGACATAGCTCGCTCCGTTAGCTGCTAAGCGTCTGCATTTTTGTAGTACTTTAGTAAGCGCGGAGCGAGCCTACATCATGCATTCCTGAACTGCAATTCAAACACACAACATTGTTTTACTTCTACTTGAAGACCTCAAAAGTGGTGACCCCGCAAGAAAACCACCTTCTGAAGAAAGGATCATCTCGAAACAAAATTCCTGCAGGATAGAAAACTCTGCTCGTCTGTTTAGCCGATCAAGCTCAGACAATATGGAAGATTGCAGTAAAGCAGCAGCAGCCAGCCATGAACTGAAGGAAGTATCCGGCCTCGCTTTGACACCAAGAATTCCACCACTCTGGCGCGACAGATTAAGGCTATGGTTTGTCCAGTTTGAAGCCATCGTCTCGGCACAGAAAAAAGGCGACAAGGAGATGTATGAACTCGTCGTTGGACAACTGGAACGACAGGATATCGACGAAATAAGTGACATTTTACTAAACCCACCCGCTGACAACAAATACGACACCATCAAGAAGAGACTCCTCAACGTATACGAAGAATCTGAACAGAGGCAACTACAGCGACTAATCTCTGAAGTGGAACTTGGAGAATTGAAGCCATCACAATTACTAAGGCGTATGCAACATCTAGCTGGCAACAAAGTGTCTGAAACAGCGCTCCGCCTAATGTGGATCAGTCACCTGCCACCAGCAGCCCGTGCAGTACTGGCCATCAGTGAAAATATTGCCAAGCAGTCTCAACTTAGTGAGCTTGCGTTGGTGGCCGACAAAGTCGTCGAAAACTCCACACCAACAAACCCGATCTTCGCAGTCACTACAAGAGCGACGTCACCGCCACAGCCACAATCACCTACAAATGCATTCAGCGAGCTTCACTCAAAAATCGACTGCCTCACCCAAGAAATAGCTGAGCTGAAGACTAATCAACACCGAACGAGACCTTTCTATCGTAACTCATCAAGATCACGTTCCCGAGAGCGATACAATCAGAACCATCCCAGCCAAACTATCTGCTATTATCATCGTAGATTTGGAAATGCAGCCAGAAAATGCACACATCCCTGCAATTACCAGAAACCGGCGGAAAACTAAGCACAGCGTTGGATGCGGCGGAATCCGACGCCCACATTACTTCTCACCGCCTATTCGTCTATGACCGCAAATCACGGCTATCTTTTCTCATCGATACCGGTGCAAACGTATCGGTACTACCGCGGTTCGGCAACATCAAAGCCAAGCCTACGAACTTTTCACTATATGCCGCCAACAACACAGTCATTCCAACATATGGCGAAAAGACATTGGAGCTGGATTTGAAACTGCGTCGGCCTTACAAGTGGAAATTTATCATCGCAGCAGTGAGCAAGCCCATTATCGGAGCCGATTTTTTGAAGCATCACAAGCTACTCGTTGATGTTGCAAGCCGATGCCTTATTGATAAGGTGACAAACCTCTCAGTACAGGCACCAATAGTCAACGCAACGGAACCCACAATACGCAGCATCGACGTGGAACAAAAATACCATCGCATACTAGCCGCTTTCCCCGACATTACTCGCCCATCGTGCTTCAAAGAAACACCAAAACACAACGTTGAACACTACATAGAAACGAATGGCCCACCACTCCACTGCCGCACTCGTCCACTCGCACCGCACCGCTACATGGCCGTCAAAAAAGAATTTGAAGATATGATGCAGCAAGGCCTATGTCGTCCCAGCAAGAGTCCATGGTCAAGCCCACTACACGTGGTACCTAAGAAAAATGGGGATTTACGTGTATGCGGCGACTACAGACGTCTCAACACAGTTACTATAGACGACCGATACCCCGTACCACGACTTAAAGATTTCACGTACTTATTACACGGGAAGAAAATCTTCAGCACACTCGACCTAAACAGAGCCTACAATCAGCTACCAGTCCAAGAAGCTGACATACAAAAGACTGCCATCACAACACCATTCGGACTTTTCGAATTTCCCAGAATGGTACCAGGGCTCAAAAACGCAGGCCAAACTTTCCAACGATTTATCCACCAAGTTCTCAATGGACTCGATTTTGCATTCCCGTTCATCGATGACGTCATCATTGGATCAGAAAATGAAGAACAACATGAACACCATTTGAAAACAGTCCTACAAAGACTTGACGCCTATGGTATAACCATCAATCCATCAAAATGCGTATTTGGAAAGAAAAATTTGACATTCCTGGGATATGACGTGTCAACCGAAGGTATAAAACCACCACAAGAAAAAGTTCAAGCCATTACTGACTACCCCCGGCCAGCAAACATCGAAGAGCTCCGTCGATTCCTCGGTATGATTAACTTTTACCGTGACTCCATACCGAAGGCCGCAGAACTCCAAATACCACTCAACACTTACCTACATAACTGCAAAAAGCGGGACAAAACGAAGATCGAGTGGACAAAAGAGGCCGAAGAAGCATTTGAAGCGTGTAAGGCCAGCATACAGACCGCAGCCTTACTCGCTCACCCATCACCATCAATGTCAGAACCAATGACGCTCATGTGCGATGCATCCAATACATGTGCCGGCGCCGTCCTTCAACAGAGCACTAACGGCAAGTGGACACCGCTAGGGTATTTTTCGAAGAAACTATCCGACGCCCAACAACGATACAGCACTTTCGATCGCGAACTACTTTCAATCTACATGGCCGTTAAACACTTCAGGAAGCTATTCGAAGGACGAACACTCATCATCTACACAGATCACAAACCACTCACATATGCCATTCACAAACCGCCATCCGACAGCGAGACCCAACGACGCGCCCGCCAGCTACTTTTCATTAGCGAGTTCACAACTGACATAAGACACGTAAGCGGCAAAAACAACCCCGTAGCCGACGCACTATCACGCATTGAAACAATCGACGTACCTACATTAATTAATTTTGAAGAACTCGCTAGCGCACAAGAAAAGGACACCTGCCTACCCCAGATCTGCAACAGCCAATCGTCCAACGTAAAAATCAAAAAGATCGTAATTCCCGGCTCGACAAAACCAATATACTGCGAAACATCAACAGCATACATCCGTCCTTATCTACCTGATGACTATCGTCGCATAGCATTCAACGCGCTGCATAATATTAGTCACCCTGGAATACGAACTACACGCAAGATGATACAACAGCAATACTTTTGGCCATCTATGAACACCGATATCGGAACATGGGCAAAAACATGCGTACCGTGCCAGCGCGCCAAAATACAACGACACACACACAGCGAACCCGCATCGTTCCCGCCAACCGAACGCTTTCAACATCTACACATAGATATAGTTGGACCGCTTACTACAACAGCGCAAGGACACAGATACCTACTCACGATGATCGACCGCGCGACTCGTTGGCCCGAAGCAATACCACTCAGTGAGATAACAGCGGAACAAGTTGCCAAGACGGTTTACGACCAATGGATAGCTCGTTTTGGTTGCCCTACAACTATTACCTCGGACCAGGGTCGACAATTTGAGAGCCAGCTATTTCAATCATTAACTAGACTACTAGGAATAGAGAAAACCAGAACGACCGCTTATCACCCACAAAGCAACGGGATAGTTGAACGATGGCACCGCACGCTTAAAACAGCACTAACCGCCCGTTTGCAAAACGGCGGAAAATGGACGGACGAACTGGCAACGGTGCTACTCGGCCTACGAAACGCTGTGCGTGAAGACACAAAAACGAGCGCCGCGCAGTTAACTTTTGGCACAGCCCTACGTGTTCCCGGAACCTTCATAACGCCTACCCAACCACAAAGTATACCACTACACGAAGATTTCGTTCATAAACTTCAAGCAACTATCAGAAGCCTAACTCCAACCACAGACACTACACACGAGAATAATCTGAAGACATTTGTACATCACGACCTAGCAACATGTGAAAACGTATTCGTCAGAGTCGACGCCGTGAAGAAACCACTTCAGCCTCCCTACGAAGGACCCTACCCAATCCTGGAACGAAATGATAAATTCTTCAAAATTAAGCTGCCTGGAAGAGAAACCAACGTCTCTATCGACCGTCTGAAGCCCGCCTACGTCCTGAAGCTGTGCACTACGCCAACTCACCCTGCAGTTGGAAACCAGAAGGATGCCTTAAAAAAGGCAGTTGCCAGTAAAGATCGTTGCGGAAACATGGTTGCCTTGAAAAAGGCAGTGTGTGACGACCATACGGACGCCTTGAAAAAGGCAGTTGACAACGAAAATTTTCACACCCGCAGTGGACGTCGAGTCAAACCACCGGTACGCTTCGCTTGAGGGGGAGCCCTGTAGCCGCAGACGTCCGATCGCCACGGCGGCCGCTCACAAACTGTTGCGGACAGAATCACTCCACTGACGTCACCCCCGTAAAGCCCGTGCGACCACGCCCCGCCTACCGCGGGGACATAGCTCGCTCCGTTAGCTGCTAAGCGTCTGCATTTTTGTAGTACTTTAGTAAGCGCGGAGCGAGCCTACATCATGCATTCCTGAACTGCAATTCAAACACACAACATTGTTTTACTTCTACTTGAAGACCTCAAAACATTTTTAGAGCAAAAGGTGCTTCATTGAAGACTTCCTACGCTTCATATGCTTTTATATATATATACTTTTATCATACTGCTAAAGAGTAGAAGTCTTGAAGTAGAAGTTTGTAATCAACCAATTAATTTAGACTCTCAAGTAATTAGCCTATAATTCCACTGCAAATTCTAGATGCTATCATGGTGGGTAATGAAAATCAGTGCTGTGTCTTGGGCATATTTTTTTTGTATATATTTTCTGATTTCTTTGTCTTGTGGGTGGCGCATTTGGAATATATTTTTTTCTTTTTTTTGAAGAGGAAAACTTAAAAAAATATATATTACACTAGCTGTCCCGGCAGTCGTTGTTCTGCCCTGAAGAAATAAAATTTAGAACCCGCCTGCAGCGCCATCTGCCGGGCTTATTTGTGAATCTAAACCATCCTCATAACCACTTGAACAAACGCCAAAAATTCATTTAAATCGGTCCAGCCGTTTAGGAAGAGTTCACTGTCAACACACGTAGAGAATATATAAATATATTTATATATTTAAAATTAATTTCTTATGGTTCCGAAGCTAAATAAGGAATTCACTAGACGTCTATCACCACAAGAACCCTTCATTATGCAGGGTCAGACACGCACTAACCTGATTTTTAAGTTAAAAAGGAATCTAGTAGGAAGGAAGGTTAACCTTGGGTCTGAACGTTATTCGCATATTTTGTGGTATCTATTAGATGAATCAGACTTCTTTAGAATGATCAGTATTTCGCTTGATCCCTATTATCAATTTCCTGTAATAAAACGACACGTGAACATTATGTAAAATAGTGTTTTTCTTTAAAAAATTAGTATAATTTAACTGATTTATTTGGTGTAGTCACAAGTTTGTTTGCTGAAACGTGACTAGACATGTTAATATTGTTACGAGTCGCGAGACTCGAATTTAAATGCCATTGGAATTTAATAATTCCAATTCTATAATTAGAGTTTATTAGAAATATACAAACACGTATAACGAAGGTACAAATATAACTGAACACAACCAGTCCAAACGTAATGCATAATTCAATAACACGCGCAAAGTCCGTCACCAAATAGATTACCGAATGTACACACGTCTTGCTTCGGTTGTGATTATCGCTCGACTCCCTCGTCCATCAATTGAGGCATTGCTTTATATTGTATGGATGCAATATGTCTGCTCAGCCGCGTGGACCGAATTTCCTGGAATCACACCTGGCTAATGACTTCCATTAAAGATTGCAATACACAATGAGCTGTTTTTCTAAGCGCAAATTTTAAAGAAAAGGAGTCCAAATTTCAAAAAGGTAATAAAATGTGTTTCTACGGGGCTGCAGGTGTGAATTTATCTTTGTCGGCACCTAGGTCGTAACAATATAATAAAAAATCCTTGACAGCGACCGACCACACTCATTTATCCACATTTTATCCGTGCAGGAACGGAAAACGAATACAATTTCCTGCGGTCGGGAAGCCTGTCGTAAGAGGCGACAAACCAACTCAGACAGTTGTAGGGTATTTGCCGGTCCGAATGGCTACCACCCCTGTCTAGGGTATGCCGCCATTACAACCTTAAGTTGTGTTTCGCTATTAGTAGCCAGGTTCCAGTTTCCCTTTATAGAACAGCAGCACATTGTTAGCACCATTGATGTTACGAATATCCATAGGCGATGGTAACCGCTTTCCATCAAGTACATTATCTGTCTGCAGAACTCATGCAATAAAAAACTCAAGTAAAATTTAATTTGTGTCGACACATTTATAAGTATTTTTTTTTGTTTTTTTTTGTAATTCTTATACAGTTCATCAATATTCCATGGGAAAAAAACTAGCATGGTAAATATGTATAATGTAAACACATTTTATTACCTTGCGGCGTTTGGACTCCTTTTGTTTACTTTGTGTTTAAAATTTGTTTTTAAAAAAACAGCCCATTGTGTATTGTAATCTTTTACGGCCTATTGTTGCCAGGTGTTTCGTACTTCAAAAAACGAAGTGATTCTAAGGTTCAGTTCACGCGGCCGGGCAGATATTGCATTTGTGCAGTATAAAGCAATGTCCCAATTGAGAGATGAGGCAGTCAAGCGATAACCACGACGAAGCAAGACTTGTATACATTCGGTAATCTGTTTAGTGTGACGGACTTTGCGCGTGTTATTCAATCGTGCATTACGTTTGGACTGGTTGTGTTCAGTTATATTTGTACCTGTGTTATACGTGTTTGTACAGTTCTAATAAACTCTATAGTACTTCTAATGGCATTATAATTCGAGTCCTTCAACTTTAATTTTTAACAATACATTTTATTTTACATTCAGAAATTTTAGAAGTCATATAGCTCTGTGTTACTTCATTCGAAAATACCTACTATCTAATTTGGACGGATTACCACATCAGGCATAATTTTGCTTATGACTTTTTATAACATACCTATACTGGTACTCTTAAGACCATAAAGCCGATCCTACATCAAAAGGGTAGCATTGTATTTATACACCACCTGTACAATACACGAATAAGGCTACAAAGCAAGCACGTACTCGACCTGGTGGAGACATCTGCCGACAAGCTCACTGTTCAGATCATGGTGATAAGAGGAGCGGTTAGCGAGTTAATATATGTCAATGTACCAATAATACATGTATCAAAAGTAACGAATTATCAGTACAGAAGTAAAAGTACAATTCGGGTATCTCCAAGTCTTGTGTGAATAGGGACTATCTAGGTAAGCGTGCTCTTCGACCGCATCTTCGACTGCATCATCGTCCGGAATTTGACATGATCATGGTCAAAAGTCAACCTAAAAGGTATTAATATAAAAGTTGTAGATGTTTTTATTGCCTACAACTTTGCCATTCAACTTTTTTCCATAGGACTTGTAATTTTGGTGTAAATCGAGATAAACTGTTCTTCACCCTTAAAACTCACCCCCTTCCACTTCCCGACCTCAGATCGTTCGTAAAATATTTTCCTTCATTTACGTTATATTCTCTTCCTTTTCCAATGGGTGTCATCCTACTACATTTTTTTGTTACAAAATTGAACTATCCTGGTCAAAAAGGAGGTCTACAAACTTTTTACATTTTTTTTATCATATGAGAGAAGATTGAATAAATGAAAGAATATGTTCAACAGTGATGAAGACAGGGTAAATCAAATTTGCAATGATGAATCTAATGAAGCTACTGTTTATATTCATAAAAATTTAAATTATGAATTTTATTAACAACTAGCTTCTGCCCGCGACTTCGTTCGCGTGGAATAGTTAAAAAAAGGTAAGTTAAAAAATACCCCGTGATTTTGAAACATTCTTCATTGGTGCTCCGCTCCTATTGCTCTTAGCGTGATGGTTTATAGCCTATAACCTTCCTCGATAAATTGGCTATCTAACACTGAAATCATATCTAACTCAATTTTCAAATCAGACCAGTAGTTCCTGAGATTAGCGCGTTCAAGCAAACAAACAAAGAAACAAACTTATCAGCCTTATATATTATATTTATAAGATAGAAATGTCTCACCGACACCACACTCAATCAAAATATTCGATGCTATTATGTTACGTTGCAGAGAAATTACTTTTAGTCTGTTATAAGCTGTTTAAGTAATTAAAGCTTTTTAACTATCCCACGGGAACTATTTCATTCTTCGGGATCGAAAGTATCTTATATTTCTACCAGGGATATAAGCTATCACCATACAACATTTCATGTAAATCGGTATAGTAGTTTCAGAGATTAGCCGGTGCAAACAGACAGGCAAACAGAGAAACAAAAAATTCCAAAAAATCCAAATCAGTTCTATTTCACTTCTTACATCCCCTTGACTCGGTTTTTAGCATTTTTTTTCATTGTACAGAAATTCGACCTCTACAATTTTATTATATGTATAGATATTCCTAAATAGGCTTCAAAGCCTAGATCATTGAAGGCTGCTAGACCACCGGTATTCTATATTCATTCATGAATATCACGAGTTCGAACGCAACGTTTTGCCTACATGTTCCTGCGTACGGCATAGTTATGGAATACGCTCCCAGAGTCCGCGTTATCCGAAAAGCACAATCCGAGTATCTTCAAGTCTCCTATACATAGGTATAACTTCGACCGATCATCTTTTAGTATTAGGCACGATCGTGGTCAAATGCGAACCTACTTATTACAAAAAAGCTTCTAAATCTACTTAAGAGATTGACAACACTCTAAATTCTAGCCAATATGCTCTCTACCCGCCACGTGGTCACGTACCGCTTCGGGAGCGTTACAAATCATACGTACGACAGCTATGTACCGCAAAGACCACTGTTCATACGACTACAGCCCAGCTATAAACGTGCTCATACAAATCAAAGTATTGCAGACTGTTTAATTTCTTTGTTTTGCAATTCTGCCGTTCTATCTGTAATGCTATGTACTTACTATCAAAATTTTTTAAAGGAACTAGAAACATATACATTTTTGCTAGTCTTTTTCGTTTAAAACATTTTTATATGGTAAAGCCACGCTGGCTTAATAATTGATTAATTAATAACTGATTAATTAATAAATATTAACAAATTAATTAATAGATAGATAACACTTTATTGTAGACTATTACAGAAAACACAGAAAACCTATAGCCTAGAAATTATTATTAATTTTAATTAGAATGTATATGTTAAATTACACACATACATACATACATAACTTCACGCCAGGTCCCTTGCGGGGTAGGCACGAACAACAGAGCGCCACACAGGCCCATTCTTACACACCTCACTTGCTTCTTTGACATTCATAGCTCTTGTCATGCACGCTCGTCTGTTCTTAAGGCTCCTAACATCACCTTCTGCTAACACATGATCAATTTGATCATGGAAGGTGTGTGTATATCTGTTTAGTCATTCTTTCATCATACATTCTTTCCACATGCCCGAACCACCGGAGCATTCCTTTCCTTACCTTCACCCCGACACTCTCTTGCAGACCAACTCTCTTTCTTACTTCGGTATTACGAACGCGTGTTAAATTATGTTAAATTATTTTTTAATTCACTTTGTACACCACCATGTGGTTGAATGTACTGTGCATCTACAATTGCATAACACCTGTATAAATTACATTCTTGAAAATAAATGTATTGATTGATTATTCCCTAATTAATGAATGATTATTAACTTATTAATTACTAATTATTAACGAATTAATTAATCATTTAATTAATTAAATAGTAGGTACTATTCAAATTAAATTGTCTTAAAAAGGTACAGAACAGAACAAGAATCCGTAAAACTGCTGTACTAAATGAAAAATAATTAATAAAATCCTGCTATGGGAAACGCACCCACATTTTAGAGGATTTTCAAAAAATATCAAAGAAAATTCAAGGCTATCATGACGTTAGTAATCCCGTGCCGTGCAAATGTTCACAGTTGATGGTAATTACGTGCCATCAGGTCAGTCAGTGTCTGCTGTTCTTCA
Organism: Dendrolimus punctatus; assembly: GCA_012273795.1. NCBI lineage: Eukaryota > Metazoa > Arthropoda > Insecta > Lepidoptera > Lasiocampidae > Dendrolimus > Dendrolimus punctatus. Next base: position 20,137,981 of record CM022540.1, on the reverse strand, counting down.
ACTATATGAAAACGTTTACAAATTCAGCCGATATCATAATTTACGATGTTTTTTAAAGTTACTTTGTTATTTAAACTATAAGATATAAAGCACTAAATATGTGTATGGAATTTCACTCGAGAAATAAAGAGCAGTTATTAATGTTTATACATTAATTGATGTATTTTTTCACCCAATGATTGATGGTAGCATGATGGTCGTTCACTGAGCCATTAAAAGGCAATCTAAACGAGATTTAAGTGCAGTTTTTAAGTGATTACTTGATAATAATAAATCTTGAAATAATCACACAAAATATATAATTGCAAGCTAAGTTAGAAATGAGGCCGAAGCTGGACTAGAGGAAATAACAGCAAGTCGATTATAAAATTTACCTTTTCGGCACTCGAATCCGGGACTTTTTCGTCTAGTAACGGACTGTTAAAATTAAAAGCGAGACGTATTATTATTATTATTTTTTTATTTTTTTTATGGCAGGAGTTCAGCAGACAGGCAGACGGCCCACTTGATGGAAAGCGGTTACCATCGTCTATGGACCAAAGGTGCTACAAATGCGCTGCTGCTCTCTTAAGGGAGAGACTGGAACCTGGTCACTAATGCCGGAACACAACTCAAGGTAGGTTGTTAAATTATTTAAGTCTAGCATAATATGCCCGCGTCGTCCACACTTGACTTGAAATTCCCGCAGGACTTCTGCGTTAAAAAATACCACATATTTTATTACATACAATTTGCTATCGATAGTAAAAAAAATCGCATTGGATTGCCGTTTTTTTTAATGTGTTTATTTTAAATCATTCCCAAAAAAAACCAAAATCATGATTCATATAAACTACATTCCCATTGAAACCACCTCCGACGAGCAACACATCTTCGCTATTCGGAATATTTATAAAACTGTCCATACCGCCCCAAAAAAAATCTTTCGTTTTTTTGGTCTAAGCCAGTTTAATGTTATTTTTCTTTTATCAGTCTGATAGTTCAAATTTCAAATACTTCCAAGAAAAAATCATTTGAACGAATTGGTACGAAAGTATTTAGCGTCACCTATGGACTTTTACACCAGGGACCCAATTCTTTTACATCAACATCTTGCCGTTACGAAGATATTCAACATGTAAGATACCATTGCGATATTGCTCTCTCTTCACTAATACGTTTACAAATATTCCCAACCCACATATCAAATGTACGAGTGTTGCCTGCCGATAAATAAAATAAAACCAGAGATGTTAGCCATCTAGGCGAGTAAATCCTCTACCAGCTAGTTGAGGGTTGCTTTGCGACCTCTTACTACAGGCCACGCGATCTCAGGAAGTCTTTCTTCCTTGATTACTGCTCGGAAAAACTTATTCAGCACATGCCTTACGTTATAATAAGCCATGACAAATTGAAACCACATATAATCACGTCGAACCACGCCTAGCCATGCATACTGCAAAATATTCGAAACGCGGCCCGTATTGCACTTATGTCAAATATTTTGCCATATCCGACAGCCCTATTAGCACCGGACTAGTATGTTTTATGTGTATTAAATAAAATGATTTGTTGCACTTTGACTACTCTAACTGTAGTAGTCAAAGTGTAACAAACCATTTTATTTTCTTTTATTACATATCGAAGAACTTAAATATTAATTAGAACAGTAAACTCTATCTATATATGTAAAAATATATATTGTTACGAGTTACGGGATTCGAATTAAAATGTCGTTGGAATTACTATAGAATTTATTAGAACTACACAAACACGTATAATACAGGTACAAATCCAGTACAAACTGCACAATTCAATAACACGCGCAAAATCCGTCACTATATTGCTCATCGAATCTATGTCTTGCTCGTATCGTACTTCTTGCTTGACTGCCCCACCCCACCGTTCAGGCATTGTTTTATACTAACTATACAGTACACAAAAATTGACCGGGTGTACTGGGGTTTCCGAGAAACAGTGATTTGCACTCCTGTTTAATTATTCCAGCGAACGGCCAACAATGTCGAAAATAATAACAATAGGCTTTTGTCTAATTGCAAATTTTAAATACGAAGTAAACAAAAGAACTCCGAATGCGGGAGGGACAATAAACCAGGTGCTCGTTTCTTTGTCGGTATGTAACATAATTTGGTCGAGACTACACCTATTTACTCAAAAACTACCACAACAAAGGTAAACCGCCCTCTAGCCTTACAAAAGGGCAGAACGGAAACGTAATGCCTCAATGACATTTCCACTGATTCAGTTTCTCCGAACAATATTATAAGGTAAAATTTAAAATACGAGACACGGAAAGACCTTATCGAATATTAAGTTATGATCCACCGTGATATGTTCTCATAAATGATATACTATCGGTAATCGCCATCTTGTTATTGGTGAAATATGTTTTGACATTTTGAAAATAACAATTAAAAAGGTAGTCACGCTACACGAGACTTATTTGGAGTCACCTTCGAACTGGCTATTAATCTGGGTGTCGTATCTATAAATTGAAAAAAAATATAGCTTAATACGAAAAATATCAAAGGAGAAAATACGACACTGTATTTTCGTAATAACGAGATGTCGCCCAGTGGTCGAAATTCGACCATAATTAATTTAAATTATAAATCTGAACATGATTGAGATTCTGTTGTCAAAGACTATACTTCTATAATCACAGATTTCGCCAAGACTACATTGTTAATTTGACTTTAACAATAAACACGAGTATACATGCGTGTATGTCCCATTACATGGTAGTGTGTGTAATGTTTTTTTAGTGATTGAAAAACACACAAAGGACTGTCGAGGCCGATTTTGATGAAAACATCGTTTCGATATTGAAAAAAAAAATTAAGTGAAGTTTGATTAATGTATGAAAAATAGAGCGTTTTGTTTAAACATAACCCTTTAATTTCTTCACAGAAATTGTAAATTACAAGCTACTCTATGATTTGGTATAATAATAGAAGTGTCTTTATTTTTTCAAAATCAGCCGATGCTATCCCTTAAAAGGAGTAATTGACTTTTCAAATCTACTTATTATTTTATAATAATAATCGGCAGACATACACACACTGAATATCCCCAAATTAAGCAACTTACCCTTGTGTTATGGGTATACAACGGACCACTCTGGGGCCGATCCCAGACACCCATACCATGGTAAATAACGGAGAAAATACATTTCCGAAATTTACTATACCGGGAATCGAACCCGGAGCCTCTGGGTTGCAGTGAGGTAAGCCGTCAAAGGCTTAGCCCGCTCAACCACAGAGGCCGTCAGGTATCATTATTGACGTAGGTATTCGTCAAAATCGGCTCCGAAACTCCTTTGATTGTTTTTCGTCATTTGGCATAGTTTGGAATTTGGCTCCGATGGTCCACTTGAAAATTCATCCCCTTTATACTCTTAATAACCAATTTAAGTAAGTCTCATTTCTGGAACAATAATTCTCCATCCTAGAGCGCTACTACGGCATGTGCATCGGACCGAAGCCGGAGTGAGACTGTGCACCCGACCAAAGTCGTAGCGGGAAGCTGTCTCGCGGTTACGTCCGGACGCTGTTATATTCAAGAAGTTGGGTCATAGATACAAATCGCCCTCTATTATTATCTAGTCAGTAAATAAACTCCATACAAAATTACAATTATCTAACAGATAGATAGATAACTCTTTCGTGTGCACCAAAGTATAGACATATTTTGGGAATATTAAGTTTGTATAACATGTGGAAAGAATTTATGATGAAAGAATGACTAAACAGATATACAATGCAAAAGTGGATGGATGCAGAAGTCGCGGAAGCACGACACACCTTCCATGATCAAATTGATCGTGTACTAGCAGAAGGTGATGTCAGGAGCCTTAAGGACAGACGAGCGTGCATGACAAGAACTATGAATGTCAAAGAAGCAAGTGAGGTGTGTAAGAATAAGCCTAAATGGCGCTCTGTTGTTCGTGCCTACCCCGCAAGGGACCTGGCGTGAAGTTATGTATGTATGTATAATGAATTTATAAATGTTTTAAAAAAAACAAGGAATCTAATAAGGACCCAGTAGATCATGAAGATGCAATTTTTAAATTAAATTAAATTATTAATTAAATTGTGTGCCAGGATCACGTGAAAATCAATACATAAATGTTGAAACTTCGTGTTCGTAAGTGGTCAAAACCAATATAAACACTAATTAGGTCTATTCTACGCACCTAATTACTTGTAAATAATAAATCAGTCCATTAAAAAACAGTCATACCATATTGGCAGGCTTGATCTAACCAGAATTTAAGTAATAACTTAGACGACGTACAACAGATTTTATTCTTGCTCGCGTATTCCTTTTATTCTTCGGAAACTTCGTATGTTTTTATCGTCTCTGGTTTCTAAACGCTTTTACACCAAATTTCTTGAATAATTTATAAGCATTCTTGTTTATGTTAGACTTTATGCAGCCTGTGTTTCTAAATGTTTAATTACTAGAATCTCTCTTCTCTCTTTTCTTTCACCACATCCTAATTAATTGGGGTCGCCACATACGTTTTTTTCTTCCACACTATTCTTACATACATCTTCTGTCACACCACAAATCATCATATCATCCTTCACGCAATCCATCAATTTTTTTTGGTTTATCTTTACATCTTTACCCAACCATCTTGTAGTTTAACATTATTTTTGTCACGTGACTTGCATCCCTCCTCATTATATGCCCATACCAACTTAGTCTTCTTCCTCTCAATTTTTTGGTCACGGGTGCAACTTTTAAAGATACCCTTATGTACTCATTTCTCACCTTATCCCTTCTTGTAACACCAGACAGCCATCTTAATATTCTCATCTCATCTGAGTGGAGACTTTATGGTTTATTGCGTTAGTGGCCCAACATTCGGATCCGTAAAGCATGACTGGTCGTATGAAGATTTATATATTTGACCTTTTAGTTTCAGTGGCATTAGTTTGTCGCACGTCGCACCGGTTACCTGTCTTTACTTTAGCCTGGCTACATTTATTCTTCTCGTTACATCCCTCTCTATATCGCAATTACTGTTCAGTAGTGAACCAAAGTTTTTAATTATTAGTATGGTAGTTGGTAATTGATTAGAGATAATCAAAACTAATTTGTATAGTTTACAAGCGCAGTGTAACCGCTTTCCATCAGGTAGGCCGTCTGCGTATCTGCTGAGATCATGGGAAAAAAATAAGTACATTAAAATGACACGTGAAAAGACATTCCATCATACCAGAAGCTTTTAAGAATCATATTGATATGCACGAGTATTTGCATATTATATATTTGCACGTCGTCGACGTTGCTATTAAACGCGTGCCTATAATTAACCTGTTCTATTCAGTTTTATAAAACTAGCAACTAGTGAAATATATGCATGCAAATGAGTTCGGGAAACTAGATCTATGGGTCTCAATGCAATTCAATTAGTGTTACCACGAAACAAATATGCATTTGAACACTTTCCGTTTTAAAATACTTCTTTGAATATTAATTTAAGTCTATATTGAGTAATCGCAGTATTGTGGAACTCATTGCCGGAGTCTGTCTCTCCCGATACTTATAACCTGGGTGTCTTCAAGTCCCGTGTGAATAGGTACCTTCTAGGTAAGCGTGCTACATCCTAGACCGCATCTTCGCTCCACATAGGGCAAGATTGTGGTCCGACGCGAAACTATACTACAATAAAAAAGACAGGGATCCTTACTAAGACTCCAATATTGTAACCCAAGTTGTAAAAAAATACCTAAAATCGCGTGTGCTGCGAAAACTATTGATGATAGAATAAAATAATGTACTACGACTTTGCAGAACACATAATTATTTACAAAAAGTGTTCAAATCAAATCAAATCAAATTAAATCATTTGTTTGCTTAAAAACATGGTTAGTATTATATAAATATTAGATGACAATATATTGTGTAATGTTTCACATGTTTTTGCCTTTTCAGGCATGCAAATGGCAATTAAATTGAAAATCAACTAATTGACAAAAACGGTGTAGTCCACTCAATCTACAGACGTTAATTTTACTTATTTTTCTAAAATTATATAGTAATCATAGATAGTATGTCGAGTTCAGATTTATTAAATGGGTTATGTAAATACAATGTCAAAAATCTTCATAATTATCTCTCATTGAGATATTCTTGTACGCTATAATAGGATTTTTTTGTCAACCACTCGAATAATTTTTGTTTAAACATATTAATATTATTTTCTTGCATTATATTGCATGGTAACTTATTATATATTCTTGGTGCCATCCCAAATACGCTTTTATCATATTATGCAGTGGTATGCGGAGGCATATAAATTTTATTAAAATGTCGAGCACTCCTATAATTTTCAAATAATGTTGGGTTGTTTTTGATTAACATGATAATTTCAAAAATATACAAACAAGGAAATGTATCTTAAAATCTATAAAAAATGGTTTACATGTATCCGTTTGTTTTAAATGAAATATGGATCTAAGGCATTTCTTTTTTGCTTTAAATATCCTCTCTCAGTCTGTGGAATTTCCCCAAAATATAATTCCATATCTTAAAACAGATGTAACATATGCATGTGTTGCAACAGTCTAACTATTATGGTTAAGCCACAATAAGTGTTCTTTTATTTTTTTTAAATAATTAAAATGCCGCCGCTAGAAAAGGCTTTTTATTTGGATCTCGGTATCCATCCTTATCAAAATAAATACTTCATATTTAAGACTGCTTCAATACCTTTATTTAACTTTTTGAATTATTCAATTCGGACATTCCATTCGAAAGATATCACGAGTTTTAAAATGTAAGTATTAGAATACGCGGCCGTAACGCTTTTTCGTGAGCGATAACCCCGTCTATATATAAGTTTCACTTCAAAGAATCAAGGTAGATTGCAAATGATTATTCCTTTAAGGCACGTGAACCATTTTGGAAAGAATAGAACCTTTGTATTGTCATATCTGTCTGTTTATGTGTCGTAATCAAATTATGGGGTATAAATTTTGACGGATACGCATAGCGGAATTTATTCCCTTAAGAAAATAGCGCGTAGTCTTCGCCTTAACAATAACACAATACAATGTTGCATATACAAAATAACGAAATAGCAAGATAGATATTGTTACGACTTACAAGACTCGAATTAAAATGCCGTTGGAATTATTAAAGAGTTTATTAGAACTATACAAAGACGAAGAACACAGGTACAAATATAACCGAACACAACGTACAAAATCCGTCACTAACAGATCCCCGAATGTACACACGTCTCGCCTTGATCGTGGTTCTCGCTCGACTGCCCCCTCTCCCTATCAGGCCGTCGTTTTATACCTCACGAATACAAATGTGCCGTATCGTAGTCGACCTAATCCGTAACACCTGGCTAATGATTTGGCCATAAACAAGTTCATTAAATGTGCTGTTCTCAACCAACATCTGGTACTAAATAAGTAAACAAAAGAGGCCGATCATAAAAGAATTACAATTAGTTCAAATGCCGACAGGTAAAAAATATTTTTTACAGATATGCAGGTGGAATTTGTCTTTGGGGGGGGGGAATTGTAACAATAAATAGGGCTGTTAAAACGAGACAGATTACTCAAGAAGAAATTGGAATATACTCGTGTAAGTAACAAGGACGGGAATATTTGTTGGACAAGGATAGACTTATTGTTGAATGACGTAATAAGGTTCATTCTAGAGTCTCGACCGGATATATGCGATAATCTGCCCACGCGGTCAGTCTTTTTCTTTCTATCGTCTACTTTTTACATTCGTCTTCTAGAATACTGTTTGATATTAATTAAAACGCACAGATTTTTTCTAACTAAATACTGTTGCAATGGATAATTATACTACATTAGGCGGTGCTAGCACGCGTTACGATCTATTCAAAACATTTGGAGTGCCACCCAATATGGCGGCAGCAGATGTGTGCAGGATTCTAACTTATTTATCAAGTTCCAACTTAAGTATGCTATTTTGTAAACCAGTTATCCGATTGAATGAGAGGAAAGAGACTAAAATGGTATGTATATGTAATAAGGGCGAAAAACAAGAACAAATTTTGCAAAATATAGTCATTTTTATGTTTTACTTCAGTTACTCTTGAAGACGGTTTCTTTTTGTTAGCATTTTTTTATAGTACATTCTTCGCGGTCCTAATTAAAAGAAAAGGCTGATCACGACCTTTTTACTGTGAACGACACGACGAACGACAAAAACAAAAGTACTAAAAATTTATGAATGACACAACAATAAGCTGAGTGCAATGCTGAAAAGGCGGAGAACAAATTCTCCTATAATTTGCTATATTAAAAAAAAAGTGTGATTACGTCACTATTCCTTCAAATATAATCTTTCTTAATTTGGCTTCGAGTTTTCGTGTCCATATGCAGTGCAGTGCATACGCAAGCGTTTCATTCATCGCATCGCCCGCCGCTATCCTAAAAGTCGTGGCCAGGCCGTTGGACCCACATGATTAAAATCGCATGCACTATTAAAAAAAACAAATCATAACAAAACCATTTAGTCCTTATAATCTGATTTTATTAACACTAAAATGCTCGTAAACTTACCGAAATTAACCCTTCAACATTTTATTTTTATATGCGTATATTGTTGCGGATCAAAAGTGCCAATCTTTATTATGCACTTTATGTCTTATTCCTTAAAAGATATTGAAGTGCGTTTTAACACGTTTTTACATTTATTTCTCATCTTTTTACGGTTATTGTTGAGTTTACAACCGTGTTTTATACTGACTTCCCTTGCAGATTTCGATATTGTATATTGTAATCGGTTTATCGTCCTTTTATGGGGTTTTCGTGAATTAAGAAGTCAGTACGATTTTGGGTGTTTCATGACTTTCGAAAGGTATCTTATGTAGCTAAAATATTGATCAGGTTTTAGAATTTATAGTCGCAATCCCAATAGTTACCTAAAACAGAAAGCTAGAAATATTTTTGCATTTTGAAACAATATTAAGTTGCTGAATGTCACCCTGGCTTGTCATGCGTGAGGAGCGCCGGCAGAATGTCACTTAATGACGTTATCCGTCGGTCTCTTGTCACCGCCTGTTCTCGAACCAATTGGAATATTGTGGGTGTCATGGAAGATGGGACACCTCTTAGTATGGGACGGAACTTGTGTTGATACTTTGGCGGCTTTCTATCTATTTCTAGTCGCAGCCGTGACAGCCGGGGCTGCTGCCGTACACCAGGAGGCCCTGTAAGGCCCCAAATATGTGTCCATTGGTAATGTGTACATATTTGTGACTTTTGGGGTTGAAACCCTGGGGCCATGAGCTCATCATCTCTATCGAGACCTCTCAATGCGTCTAATTTAGGTCTCGCGTGACGAAAAGGCTGGCTTGCACTTTTTTTGTAACCAGGGGCAATCCATTTTAGGACTAACCCACGACAGGCACAGAAGCCTGAGGGGATAATTCGCGACCCGTATGTGGGATTCGCCAGATCAAGGGTGGCACTAGCATGCCCAGTTAGAACTGGTGCCATACTATTGCCACTCCCCGGTTAGCCATATCCACTAAAACCCCTGGGTGTTATGTCCTTAGGCTGGCTTGCCTAGGACAACGCATCAGCGTTGCCATCCAACGTGGAAATGCGTCCTGCATTTTTGGCACGGGCCCCGCCGACAGCAATCTGTAGTCTAATTTTTACTTGTAGATTATTTTATATGCAAATATACTTATATTTATAGTATTGTTTAGTTTTAAATTAAATTAATTTATTTAGAACTTAGTTTATATTAAGATTTTTTATTTATTAAAACTATATTGTAAAATAAAACGAGCGTGCATGACAAGAGCTATGAATGTCAAAGAAGCAAGTGAGGTGTGTAAGAATGGGCCTGTGTTGCGCTCTGTTGTTCGTGCCTACCCCGCAAGGGACCTGGCGTGAAGTTATGTATGTATGTATGTATATTGTAAAAGTCATATTTTTAGTTTCCAGCAAAAATTCAAAATAAATTGTATTTAACAATACAAATTATTTCTTATCGAGTTTCTTTTCCATCCACGAGTTCGGCAATCTTATAAAACATATAGGCAGTAAACAAACTGAAAATTTAATTAAAAACAGCATGTTATCACTCTAAATAACATGTTTTAATAAGTAATACAAGAAACCGATTTTAATTTGAATAAACACGACAGGTACTGCGTATATGTTAACGGTATATTGTAAAAATTGCTATTTTATAATTTAACTAATTAGATTACAGAAACTGTCGATAAACTGTGAAGGGATTTTCAAGTGTGCAATATAACGTATACATTTTTGCTTAGTTTATAATCTCCCGATCTAACCGTCAGATTGGAAATGAACTACACTCTAAAACATCCACCGCTCAATTTTACGATCTTACGATGACGTCATTTCGGACGTTGAGTTGTAAAAACTCTTTTGATTGGTCGATGTTATTGATCGTGTTTCAGTTGATAAATTTCTAGTCAACTATAGGGATAAAAACTATTTTGGTTGTTTAAATTTTATAAGTTAAACTACAACATTACTATTTACCACCATTAATATTTTATGTTATATTGAATACCAACGGTCTACTTATTCGAACTCAATATGAATAAGACCATAAGAACCATCTTATAAAGCGGACATATTAAATGAATTGTAATTTTTGACAACTCTAAACTATCCCATCTTTTAAGTTGGAGCCAGCAATTACATATTTACATTTTTTTATTAAAATCGGTCGAGTGGTTTCGGAGATTATCATAAACACATATGGTGATACAAGACTTTTATATTAGAATGAACCGAAAAGAATAGTCAGGCCAAGACTTCTTCTATTTTCAGATAAAGGATGTCGTTGTATTATTTATAATAACTACGTGGCCATTTTACCATCGTTCTACTCATTGGTGATTGGAACTTTGTCCGTGCATATCCGTGCAGGAATCGGAAAATAATACAACTTCCTGCGGCCGGGCAGCCTGTTGTGAGAGGTGACAAAACAATAACATATAACAGCCCGTCTGAATGGCTACCATCTGGTCTAGAGTATGCCGCCATAAAAACCTTGATTTGTGTTTCGGAATTAGCGGCCAGGTTCCAGTCTCGCTTTAGAGAGTGAAAGCACATTCATAGCGCCTTTTGTGTTGCAAATGTCCATAGCCGATGGTAACTGCTTTTCATTAGGTGGACTGTCTGCCTGTCTGCTGAACTCATGCAATAATAAAATAAAAATCTACACTCTCTCGATACCTGAAAGTCCTTCATTTTGTTTTATCAGATTTCTATGACGTGGCACTTCAAAAAAAGCGTAAACAAATATTTATAACCTCAACAAGGTAGGCAACACATCGGTTCCCTTGATGATACAGATGTCTGTGGGCGACGCTAACCACTTGCCATCAAGTGGCCTCGTTGGACAGTTCGTCTACAAGCTAACATAAAAAAACAATCTCACTAGGTTTATTGTAAACTAACTATTCTTGCAATAATTCGGTGGCATACACATTTATGCAAATGAGTAGCTCAGAATTTTACAATCACCAAAATTACGTGTAGAATTTATAGCTTAATTTTGCACCGTGGTCACAATGCTGCAAATTTCGGATGCTGGAAACAAAACATTCAAAGTATGGACCGTTGCACCGCGGTACCATTATCCAGTTTAATTACACAGACGATTGTTTTAGGGTACCCTCAGCCGTTGTCGATTTTTTTTTATAATTCGATTAATCTTTACATGCCCTTACTTTGTCACAGATGCAATTTTCAAAGACCCTTTCTTTACTTACACACTTCTCACCTTATTTATTTTTGTAACACCACACATCTATCTCATTTTTATCTCAAAATTGAGAATTATTTATAATCGCATTTACAATGTGAGTATGAATAACACTTTTTAATAAATTTCTTATAACTACTCATTTCTCACTTCATTTATTTTGATTAGACCGCACTTCTGCCTTAACATTCTTATCTCAAAATTGAGAAGTATTTATATTCGCATTTAGAATGTGGGTATGGATAACACTGTTTGATAAATGTCTCATAACTACTCATTTCTCACTTTATTTATTCTTATTACACCACACATCTGCCTCAACATTCTTATCTCAAAATTGAGAAGTATTTATATTCGAATTTAGAATGTGGGTATGGATAACACTGTTTAATAAATGTCTCATAACTACTCATTTCTCACTTTATTTATTCTTATTACACCAAACATCTGCCTCAACATTCTTATCTCAAAATTGAGAAGTATTTATATTCGAATTTAGAATGTGGGTATGGATAACACTGTTTAATAAATGTCTCATAACTACTCATTTCTCACTTTATTTATTCTTATTACACCACACATCTGCCTCAACATTCTTATCTCAAAATTGAAAAAATATTTATAATCGCATTTAGAATGAATAACACTTTTTAGTAATGCCTTATACCTACTCAATTCTCACTTAATTTATTCTTATAACGCCACAAATCTATCTCAACATTCGTATCTCATAATTGAGAATTATTTTTATACCATTTATACTGTGAGTATGAATAACAGTTTTTTAACAAAAATATGACTTGTAACTGTTATGAATCAGAGGTTAAAAATCCTTGCTTAATTTTGGAAGGAACCTTATGAATATTTACCAAATTTATGCTTAACTTTTTTCTTTTTTACACACAAACCGGTGCATCTTTTCCGTTTATGCGAGTGTATTTGTTATTTACGAGCGGTACTTTTTGGGTTGTCACCATGTTTGGCTCGGATACCGGCATTTCATTCGATTGGAATTGTATGTGATATCTCTCGATATCATACTTTTTTGTGCATTTTGTATATCGATTCACAGATGTATGGCGAAAACGTATAGGGAAATCATATTTACAGTCGAAATATGATAATATGAATAATACTAGTATACATTATATATGATGATATATAATAATAAGATTTTTATTGACACCAAAATTAAATTTACACGTTTTTTTAAAATATAGACTGTTTGGGTACTAACACCTAAACAAACCAAGCCTGTCTCTTAGGTGTCCCTTTCAGCGAATTAAAAACTACGACCTGAGTGTGTAACAATTTTAGTAAGTAATTTAAGTAATGGGAAACAAAGAGTTACAAAGATAATAATTTGAGAGGTAGATTGGAATTATTTTAAAGCGAGTGAGAAGTACATAATACGTCTATAATTGTCAATAGAATGAAAACACTGCATACTTGGGATTTAGACTTAGGTGGTATGGAGAGGGAACGCAGGGCGCTGGTAGTTCGATGCAGTCTGTTGGTTAGCCGCTTTGGACGCTGTAGTGAGGAAGTAAAAATAAGCCAATTAAAGCTGTCAAGTATTTTATACGTGTAGTTTGTGGACCAATAAGTATAACAGTACGCAAAGAGCCGCCAACGCCTTGCAGGTTCAATACAGCAATGGTTTTAGGATGTTGATAGGGCCCAGGTTCTGTAGTGCATCAGGTATGTTCGCAGAAGCACGAGTTGATGACTATTTTTAGCTAGACGTGTTGCTGGGGAGTTTCTTGCCGCTTCTTCTCCTTAACAGCAATAACACGTTGCGAAGCGGTGTAGGGGGAGTTGGGGCACCTTGATACGATTTTTACTTAGACCCAAATAAAGATGACCTATTAACAGTAACATCCAATTTAAGAATTATAATCTATTCAATATATATTTAACTAACTTTTTAAAGTCAAAGTAACCTTTAGATTTAGTCATAAAAAATATTAGAGGCTATTTACTAAAAATTGAAATTTGTATCAATGGACCCTCAGGCTTGGGTACATTGATACATATACTGGGGCACTTTGATTCATAGAAACATTTCTACAAATTAAACAAGTTTTATTGATTTTTATGACATTTATTAATTAATTACTTATTTTTTTACTTTTTGGTAAATTATGTGTACTTAAGTCTAATCTAGTACTAATTGAAATAAATGCTTTTTATATAAAAATAAAACAAGTAAATCCAAACAGTAAACTATGCCATGAAAAATACTTAAACAATAAGATATAATCATTCTTTATTTGGCTTAATCAGTCATCACTAGTTTTTATGAAGCAAATTAGCTTACATTGAAATGTTGTAAGGTGAAAAATTTATCTTAAAATTGAATAGAGAAGCTGTTCTACTAGTGCCTTTCTTTACTGTAGGATTCGGTAACTTCAGCACAATAGCAGAATATTAACCGAAGCTTCGTCTTTTTCATCAGGGAACACAAAAGTTCCAGTCGGTTTAAGCTTTAAAAAAGAGACTAGAAAGTCGTTCTGGCTATCAGGGTATCTTGACACTATTTTTCCAACAAAATGCTTATAAGGTTGCTTCTTTCTTACGTTAATTACCATTGTTATAACATAGTCACCATCACGAAGATCATTTGCTGCAGGTGGGGCAGTATTAACAATATCATCATCAGATGACTCCATGGTAGATCTTTCAGAATCGAATGATTCCTGTAATAAAATATTAGTAGAAGAGTTTGAAGAGTCTGATTCCATAGATATAGCTCTTGTCCTTTTATTTAGTTTCTTGATGGGATTAACAGTTATGCCTAGCAAATTTTGAGCAGTTTTCAGATCTTTTGCGCGTTTTCGTTGTTCTTTTTTTAGGTTTGCTTCATTCTTAGCTCTTTGCAGTTCTTCTATTCTTTGTTTTTCTGGAGTATCTGTATAAATTCGTGATTTACCCTTTACTTTTCCTTTTCTGATTGTATTGTTTCGGAAAAATTTTGGATAAGGCCTTATAACTTCAGGAGTTATGCATGGTTTAGTTGCGAGTGTTTCATTAATTCCATCAGAAGCTCTTGACGTTGAAGGCATATTTATTATGTAACTCAAAATCATTCATGATATTTGGTGGCTCTCTAGTGGAAGGTGGTGTTATACATTGCTCGCTCTCTATTGTTAATTCGGGATCAATAGGATTGGCACTAGAATCATTTGTAGGATCATTTTGGGATTCTTGGTTGCTATAAACATCACAAGGATAAAAATCTTCTTCAGAAAATGCCAATCTATTAAATGGCACGATTCCAGGCTTAGCAAACGCGCTCGTAATATTTTTCGCGTTGAAAGATTCAAAAAAGGCCAACTCAGAAAGATTTGGAATATCATAAATAGTTAACGCTTTCCCAGGGTGATTAATGTGCCAGTCATTGAAGGCTACTTTGAGTTTTGCTTTAAACGGGCTGAAAACACCGACATCAAGAGGTTGGAGTTTGTGAGATGTGTGTGGAGGAAACGATAAATAAACAATTCCATTTTCACGTGAATAATTAATTGCTTCGACTGAAATATGGGACTCATGATTGTCACAAATTAGAAGAATCGGTCTTTCCTTTGTGCTAGTTGTGTGTTTTTGGATATGTTTAAGGACCTCTGTAAATAATTCACTATTTATCCAACCAGATCTAGACGATAAGCCCAAAGACCCTTCAGGAGCACCATTTAAAAAATGGCTTTTGTAATGAACCCTGGGAAACACATATATAGGTGGAATACTATTGTCAGTTCCAGTAATGATTCCTCCAAATGTCACCAACTCGCCTCTCTCTGCAGAAACAATTTGGCCGATTTGACGTTGAGTTTTTTCTGCCAATATCTTTGGAGTATTCATAACCGTTGTAATGCCGGTTTCATCGAAATTAATAATACGGTTAGCTGTAAACTTAAATCTTGCGAGAACATCTTCTAAATTATTAAAAAAGGTTTCAACGGCAGTCTTATTAAATGAAAATGATCGGGCAACACTTGTGTTCTCGGGTTTCCTTAAACTAATATTTTTATTTCTCTTACGAAAACCATATGTCCAATCCAAGCCAGCACTTTTATTGACATTCCAAATTGGTGGATAGCTGCAATTTAATTTTTTAGCGTATTCGTAAGCAAGCTGCCGCACATTAGTTAATGTAAGCCCATGATGCATTTTACTGCATTTTATTATATAAGCATTTAGTTGGTCTTCTTGTTCGGTTGTAAATACTTGCTTGGAGGTATACTTAGACGAAAAACTCATGCCTTCGCAGTCTTTATTCTTCTTTTTTTCAATTCTATGCTGTAGAGTTGCAGGTTTTAAATTATATTTATCGGCTGCTTTTCTTATTGATAATTCTCCTTTCAACACATCAGATATCGCAGAAGCCACAGAAATTTCATCGATGAAAGTTCTCTCCGTTTTGCGTTTGAATGTTCTAACCATTTTTCTACAAAGAAATAAAAAATGTTAAATCTTACATAAACATACATTCAACAAAATGTTGGGGCACATTGATACACATCAATGTGCCCCGACAGCGCATGTATCAATGTGCCCCTGTCTACTAAAATTGAAATAAGTATTTTATAAAATTAAAGCAATTAATAATTTAAATAAATTGAAGTCTACATAATATAATGACAGATATGTACTTACCAAATAACTTAATATATCACAGGTAACACTAAATATATTATAAAAATCACATCCGAAAGAAAACTACGAAAATTTAGTTGCGAACATCAGAAACAGGTTTACACGTGCCAAGCGCTTATCGTCGAGTGAATGTTGCTCCGCGCTAGTGTGCGTGTAGGGTGTATGATTATCTTCCTATGTGTGGCGGATGGCTTTTATAACGTGTTTTGTTTTCGATGTATATTGACTGTATCTATGTGCCCCATGTATCAATGCACCCCATCTCCCCCTACATAGACTAGGAAGTAAAATTAAATTTTAACCTATATGTATGACCTTCAAAAAGTGTTCTCCAGTGGAACTTATTTTGAATAAAAACTTTTGAATTTGAATTTAATTTGAATATTAAGCTGTTGTTAGGAAAAGAGCTGCCTCGTTGCTCTGCAGGATTCGGGCCAGTTCTAACAACATCCCAAGACTCCTGGGTGACAGGTTTGATGTGCCTGTTCTCAACTGTTGTGCTAGCAAATGTAAAGCTGGGCACTACAATTGTACCAAAACTTTAGGCTATAAGTTCTACTAATACTAGTTTTAAGTATTCCTATTTTATGTAATTTAACTAACCATCATATGAATTGATTCGACAGAAAATGATTATTATTATATGTCTTTGAAGACTATAAAAATGGCCCGGACTTTTACAGGGCTTACGTGAGGCCATCGGGAGGTCAATACGTAGATGCCCCTTGACAAAATTAATCTAAATGTGGCGTGAATTTGACCGGCGATTAACCCTGTCTGCACATAATAACGCACCCAAAGACAAGCCCCGGGCATTGTAGGCGTATTGTGGGAAATGAGATCAGAAAACACCGGGCTATTGGTGCTAGTGGTACTAAAAGTCTGGGAATATGGGGACTATGGCGTCTGCCCGTTGCAATATTCGGGGAACATGGAAAAATGGGCAGATTGAGACTAGTCATTCTCTGCATGGGCCAAAATGCTATAGAAGACAAGGGCAACATAGGTGTGAGTAGCTAGGGTGTAGAGAGGTGGGCTGCGGCTTCACTGATGCTACTTCTGACGCGATGCCATTAATCATTTCCACCCTGGAACTTGAGTCAGCTCTAGCGATCTCCACTCCGTGCCGGCTGGTTAAGGTAACCACGGAGATGGGGGCCTTGCCTTGGCCCTGCGGCGGGTACGAGGTGTCGCTACTTACGCATCGCCACAAAGCCCTCCGCGGGTAGTATTATTATTGTATGCACCGTGATAGCTTAGTGGTTAGCGCACTCGTGTCCCAAATGCAAAGGGCGCGGGCTCGAACCCTGGGCGAAAAACCCGTAGACAACAGAGTCGAGTGCCATGCCGGCCACCTTTGGTGTATTTGTAGCACCTTTGGTGTTACAAATGTTCATAAGTGGCGGTAACCGCTTTCCATCATGTGGGCCGTCTGTCTGATGAACTCGTGCAATAAAAAAAATGACAAACAGACTCTTCAATTTTATTTATATGTACAGGTCACCCTACTGCATTACAAGTCGTTATAGCGTTTTTTTAAATTATATTAAACTGTCTAATCGCCATATATTTTATTACTTACAAAACCTGTCAGCACTTATTAACAACTTTAAATCATTCCCGTACAATATCGTTTTACTTGAATTATAACAGTATTATGTTAATCCAACTTAATTTGCTCTGATATATTGGAGAATGTACAAAGGTTGCTTAATGTCTTCATAAGTTATAGTTAAGTGGATTACCAATCAAATTTAATACAGGTTAAGTATGTAGACTTGAACGTTTTTGGTTAGTTAGCGTGATGCACACATGTAGCACGGTATCTTTTTATTTATTCATGCAAAGGTCGACCGTTACGGTATTATAATTTTTAAGTTTATGTAATCGACCGTTGGCGTATAATATTTTAAATTTAAATAGTTTGTATTCATAATATACCTATGTTTTTATACGTGAAGCAAAAATACAGCAAAAACTTTGTACCCCTTTTAACGAAAATGGCGCGAACGGAGGAGTATGAAATTTCGCACAGTTATAGTATATATAGCGTATACTCCTTATGCAGTAAGATAATATTTTTAAAATTATGCATTAAATCAATAAAAAAAAACTTTTTTTTATTGCAGAAGTTCAGCAGACAGGCAGACGGCCCACTAAATGGAAAGCGGTTACCATCGCCTATGGATACTTGCAACACCAAATGGCCTACAAATGCGCTGCTGCTCTCTTAAGGGAGACTGGAACCTGGTCACTAATCCCGGAACACAACCCAAGGTTGTTATGGCGACATACTTTAGACCAGCGGTGGTACACATCCAATCGGGCAAATGCCTTACCACCTGGCTGTGGGTTGTTTGGTCGCCTCTTATGACAGGCGACCAGGCCGCAGGAAATTGTATTCTTTCTCCGTTCCTTTATGGATAAAATCTACCAGCGGTACACTGCAATAACAAGCGAGGATTATAAAGAAGATAATAGATATTGCTTAAACCAATCACAATATAAACATATCTATCAGTTCTGCGATAATGAATCTGTAAGTACAGCTGGTAACACAAGCTACACATCCTTTTTATTTGAAGAGACATTTTTTTTACTACTTGTTTTAATTGTTTTTAAAAGATTCGAGGAAAACATGCCAGCAGTCTAGATCTAAACCCCGGTAGTCTATTTGTTAACCCACTGCAAAGTGATAATAATCGACAAATCAATTTATTGCATGCAGGTCCTCGTGACATCCCTAGCCCGGACATACCTATCATAACTCAAGGCAATCTGCGAGTGGAACACTGAGTGACAGGCGCTATAAAACTTTATGAGGATCGAAAGCGCAGACCGACAGTCGCTGGTTTGGGTAAAAAATTGGAGCACGCTCCGTTCATGAAAATTAATAAGTGTTTCGCGAAAATACAACGGTGGTCGGCTTCGTAGCGATTTATATAGAGATTTGTATTTTTGAATTGGGTTCAGTTCGGGTTTTGTTTGACTTGTAATTTATGAGTTCAATGTTTTTGTTTCTCTTCAATTGTTATTGGAATGGAGGAAAACGAGGGATTTATTTTATAGCAATTTTTAATAAGGTTTAACTTAAGTGCTATATATACAGTTCTTGCAACTCTTCCTATAATAATTATATTTATTATAATATCAGCCTGTAACTTTCCACTGAAAGTAGATGAATCGAAGAATATTTAAATATTATCCCTGTAGGAATAGAAAGAGTATACAAATTCCTGTGGCCGGGTTGCCTGGTAGGGTATTTACCCGTTTGGATGCCACCACTCTGGGTCTAGATATGTCTCCATAACCACTTTCGCTGTGTTCTGGCATTAGTGGTCAGGTTCTAGAAACCATGAGGACAACAGAAGCTCATTTGTAGTACCTTTGTTGTTGCAAATGTCCATAGAAAGAAAGAAAAAGATTTATTTAGAACTACAATAAACACCACTTAAACTTTTAAATTAAAACAAATAAGTAAATGTAGTCCTGAATTGGTCAAGCTCAGCAAAGTTGCCGGTTAAGATAACCAGCGCTGATCTTCCGCTAGGACCGTCTGTGACATACACGGACACGGGCAAATGAAAAAAAAAATGGTAACCACTTTCCATCGGATGAGCCATCTGCTTGTCTGCTGAACTCGTGTAGTAAAAAAAACTTGTCACTATCATATCAGGTGGAAATCTATCGTCTTTACATATCCCACTAGGAAACAGATATGACATTATATGAACTTTTCACTTTTTTTGGCAATTAATATAGTATTTTTAGCTTTCCACTGGTGAGCATGATTATACCTCTTCATTTTTATAGGTAATATGAGAACATAACTCCTGTCTTGTCCAAAGCTTATCGATTGGTTTCATACGCTGACTAGATCGCAGCATCACGATGTTTTACTTCACTAGAGTACGTGGTATAATTAATGTTCTAGATGTTATAATTAACATCTAGAACATTTTTTGCTAGCCTTTGTACCGTCATTGCAAACACGTGTTCGTGAACCACTAAGCTACCACGATTATTAATTCTAATAACTTGTTTATTTCAAGGTATTACTGAAAAACTTCAGTTATAAAAAAATAATAAAAAGATAATAATATAAGACACTTTTCAACAATGGTGTCTCAAAATTATCAATAAAACACACCCGTTATCCGAAACATGTTATTTCCATCAAAAAACGGTTGTCAATTTCAATTTCTCATCTTCAACAAAAAGGCGTAAAAAATTGCTATCCATTTTTCCCGAAATTAAAGTGAAATACGAAAACCGGCGGACGGGTCACCGGAGCCTTTTTCGGCCGCCGAACGGGCGGGCATCATAAATAATGGGACCACGTCGAAAAGCCCTATATGGGACTGTCCTGATTATGGTACAGTTTCAAAATTATGATACCGAACTGCTATTCTGTTATTTTTTGTAGTATTTTGAGTTCTCTTTCTCAATAAAATTAATTTATTTTTCTTTTTAAATGCTGAACTATCCATGAACATTTAAATCTGAGAATAATTCTCAAGCAAAAATCTGAACGAAATTGTAGGGTTTTGTCTAATGTCAAACTAGAAAGATCTTGTGGAAGCTAGTAAACCATTTCATCAAACATTTGAGATTATTAAAACAAACGTATAATTTTTCGTTAAAACATATAATAAATACTCTAAAACTAGCATTCAATTCCAAACAAAACTATAAAGCATCACCTTTTAACTTCCTATTATAAAACTTTAGTATTGGCTTATATTTAAATATATGCTGGTAAAAGTTTGTAAGTCACAGAAGTCTTAATATTACATACATGACTTGTGTATAGACCACGTTAAATAAATTCAAAGAGGTGGTTGTGTTGACATTCCAATTCGTATGAATTAGGTATACCGACCCAAAATCTACTACCAATCCAAAATACCAAAAAATAAAATCGGGAAATTTGGAAGCTCTTCCAGGCAACAGAGCCGAATATTACGCGCGTAAAGCTGTATAGAAAGCACCAAAATAACAAAAAGCATGTAAGTAAGATTTGGTTGACGCAAGAATTCCCCTTGTTTGATATCTATCACAAACCCACAACTTAGCTGAAGCTTCTATTATACCGGGATATTTGAAGATCATAATTATTATAACTTAAATATTATTTTTTCTTTACTGCACGAGTTCAGCAGACAGGCAGACGGCCCACCAGATGGAGATCGGTTACTATCGCCTTAGAACATTTGCAAAACCAAAGGTGCTACAAATGCTCTGCTACTCTCTTAAGGGTAACTGGAACCACCTGGCATTAATGCCGGAACACAACTCGAGTTTTTATGGCATCATACTCTAGAACATGGGTGGTAGCCATCCAGATGGTTAAACACCCTACCATCTGGCTGCAGGTACTTTTGTCGCCTCTTACGACAGGCCGCCTGGCCACAGGAAATTCATGAATATTTACTTACACATACATATTATCACGTCTTGTTTCGATGATTCTATTTTCATCCATCCTCTCTACATGCCCGAGCCTTCTTAACATTCCTTTTTCAACTCTTGTTAACTCTTTTTTCTTGTCGAAATTTAACCCTGTTAGACACGGAAATCGTGCCAAATAACATATAAGACAAACAAGACGAAAAAAGTCCCAAAAAGTGGACCCAAGTATGCCCACCCTAAGCATAAGTGAACCAAAATTGTTTCTGCAATTGGTACAGTCGGCAAAAAGACGACAAAAAACACGTGTCACAGCAATAAATCATTCGATGCCAACGTTAAGTTTACTCGATTAAATTCACAATTCGTATTGAACTGAGTCGCATCGTACGGGGCCGTAAGAATGCCGTCAGAGATGTTTTTGTTGAAACGGTTCTGAAAGTTAACCTTTTAATGTTGGCTGTTTCGCTGTTTACTTGGCTTTTTGGGTTGGTTTTCGATGTGTGGAATATTCATATATTTTTACTATCAGGGCAAGTTTTACATAAAATTCCATGTTAGGAAAGTTCAATATTTTTGTGTGGAAAAACAAAGTTTGTGTGAGTCATAATGCAAAAAGTGTTCCAAAACAAGGTTACCTTTTGCTAATAATGTATTAATTTGTTTAATTGTAAATTAAAATGAAACGACTTATTTTAGTACAAGCTAGGATTGGAGTGAAAATTTATTTTGTTAGTTTTTAAATGTGGCATGTACTTTTCTATATTATATATTTACATATTATTTTGATATCAAACTACAACTAATTGTAATTTCAATTAGGGTCGATGTTTCATTCAACAATTAAAGCTTTGTGTCAACTAAATTACATCCCGACTGTACATAAAAGTTCTATCCTATCTCATCGTAGGTATCTCACCAGGGCCGGATTTATCTTAAGTGCCGCCCTGGAGCGCTGGGAAAGATACCACCCTATTAACTGTACATTGTAACTGGACTTTCAAAAGTAAATATTCAATGGACGATTTTTAAGATTTTTAATGCAACCAATTACTTCCCAATTTTTTGAAAATCATTGATATTTATAGCATAAAGTTATTTTTTTTGCTGACACTCCAAATTTTGCTACTTTCTGTTAAAATGAGGTAATGTAACTTGGCACTGGCACCTCAGAAGTCATGTTACATTTGAATTGTTTTGACACCATGCGTTTGATATATTCTTCTGTCCTCTTATGTCTTAATTTTTCAGTCGTGTATTACTTACATTATAGTATATTAATATCCTTGTGTGCTTATTTTAAGACCAAATAACAGACTACTGCCGATCCTAATTTATCTACACTTTCAAAAGTTTCGCCGCCTTGGGCACTAGCCTAGTGCCCCTAGTGCCCCTAGTGCCCCTAGTGTAAATCCATCACTTTATTTCACCTTACCTATATAATCTTCTTTATTTAGCCCACCTCTATCCTATCTCTCTATCCCATTGAAAAGGTTGGCAACGTGTTTGAGTCGCCCCTAATGTTGCAAACTTCCATTAGTTACTAATACATCACATCTTCAATTGCTGACGGGCTTATTATTAATATTTTTTTTTTTTTTTTTTTTTTTTTTTTTTTTTTTTTTTTTTTTTTTTTTTTTTTTTTTTTTTTTTATTCTTTAATGACCGCATTTTTTTATTTTTGACCTTTTTATAATAATAATGTTTATTTATATGGCGGTTCAGGTACAAAAAACTAAAACAATGTTTTCCAAGAACTGAAACAATGTTTTTCAATTCTTTAAATTTGTATTATACTGTTTAAATATTTTCCTAAGTTTTCGCGACTTGTATATATAATAAAACTACGTTTTATCGGTTTTTAGCGCGGTAATTTATTTGATTTTTATTATTCTGACGTTCTGGCCACTTTTCAGTAGTCGTGATCACGGAAGACAAAGATGTCAAGTGTCACGTGTCAATGAGTATTGTTTAAGTTTTATTTAACCTACCGC
This sequence comes from Dendrolimus punctatus, assembly GCA_012273795.1. NCBI lineage: Eukaryota > Metazoa > Arthropoda > Insecta > Lepidoptera > Lasiocampidae > Dendrolimus > Dendrolimus punctatus. Next base: position 20,114,159 of record CM022540.1, on the reverse strand, counting down.
CAACTTGAATTCAAGTTGAACAAGTTGGCAGTAGGCGAAATAAAACTTAGCCGAAACGTCGGAATAATAAAAATCAAATAAATTACCCATTAAAACGTAGTTTTGCTTTTTGAATAATTTTTAACCTATGACTAAAATGTCAGCTCTTAACATTCCAAGCTTAATAAAACAAACTTTTCTTCGTCTCCTCTTTACTCGAAACACTGAGTACAGGGAACAAACGTGCAAAATTCATTAATATTTTTTACTTTGTAACTAATTTATAACATCAAAATTATCGTTATTATACGGCTACAAAATAATAAAAATACTCATCATCATCAGGCGACCGTTAAATCCCGGTTGAGTTCGGAGCGTTCGCTCCGACGCCCAGGGCCGTTTCCCTACGTTTTCTACTCCACTTCGTGCGGTCTTCAGCATCCCGTTTTGAGATCATTGGTACGCTTGTCATCCTTCACAATGTCAAGTCAGCATAATGAAAAAGATCCCAGACACCTAGACCATAGTAAATAACAGAAAGTTTGATACCGAAATCGGCCGACTAAGACTGGTATTATATTATACTACACCAGTCTAATTATTATGAAAATACGCAGAAGCTGATAGGACATAATTTAACTTATGGCAAGAACCTCGTAATTCTGGACCATATAAACGGTATTTACAAGTTACAATACTGGGTGAGATCAATCTGATTTATTGATACAAAACGCCTGGGAACTGAGCTCGCTGTTTAATGTGTAAATCTCCTATTTATGAGTGGCGAGCTCCATAAATCGAGCATCGGCTGGAGACTACTTGAAATATTTATATTAATCGCACCTGTAGACGCTTTGTTGGAATTGCAGGGGACATTTCAATTTATTGCTAAGCCAGCAGTTTTACCTGGGTATGTAGTTGATCTTATATGAAAACTCCGTTTCCTCTCTATATATATATTTTTATAAATACATAATTCTTCTGTACGTGTGTTGACAGTGAACTCCTCCTATACGCCTGGACCGATTTGAATGTTTTTTTTCTGTGTGTTCAAGAGGATTCGAGGATGGTTTAGATTCATTCGATAGGTGGCATTGCAATCGGTTCTAAATTTTGTTTCAAGGCAGGACGTCGTCTTCCGGGATCGCTAGTATATATATGTGCATATACATAAGAAACGAAACTGAGTTTTCATATAAGATCAACTACACTATAAAGAGAGAGAGAAGAAATAGATGTGAGTTATTGGGTCAAGTGTATGGAGGTTGGTACTGAAAATCGGCGCTATGTCGGGATTTTTTTTAATACCGAAGCAGCACTATATCGATTTCCCAACATCGTTGACTAAAATAACACAACGCAGAAGTAATTTATTATGAAGTTTTTTGAGTTTGTTGTAAAATTTACTGTGAATGTGTTGTGTTTTATTATTTTAATATTTTTTATTGTTTATGTATAGCATCATTTCTGAATTCAAAACAAAAATTTTTTCTTCTATCTTGTTCATCCAATTATTTGGGGTCGCCCATCAATATAATATCAATGGGGTTGCCACAATATATGTTTTCCGTTCACACTCCTCTATTATGGTTTATATCTTCGGTTTCAACACAAATGATACGTCATTATTCACAAAATTTATGAATCTTTCAGTGGTCTACCTTTACAATCCACGTCTCCATTCAGCTGAGATGAGAATGTCGAGATGGATGTGTGGTGTTACAACAATGGATAAGGTGAGAAATGAGTACATAAGGGCATCTTTGAAAGTTGCGCCCGTGACTGAAAAATTGAGAGGAAGAAGATTAAGTTGGTATGGGCATATAATGAGGAGGGATGAAAGTCACGTGACAAAAAGAATGTTAAACTACAAGATAAATGGATACAAATGTAGACGTAGACCAAAAAAATTGTGTGATGGATGATATGATGATATGTGGTGTGACAGAAGATGTAGGTCAGAGTAGAGGAGTGTGGAAGGAAAAGACATATTGTGCCGACCCCAAGTAATTGTGATATGGCGAAAGAAAAAGAATAAGAAAGAAGAATCCATACCTTTATATTTGCAAATAACATATATCGAACATTCTTCTAGTTTAACATTTTTTTGTTAAATGTGTCCTTTGATGCTGTACCCACTAAGCTACATAGCTAAGAGTAAAGTCACGCGCATTTCGTTTCGATTTCATAGATTCGAAACCTGGTTGAGAAGCATGTACCCATATACATATATATATACGCCAACCTTGGATATAAAGTTATTAGATAACTTAGATTACTAATACACACACACTCACACACACACACACACACACACACACACACACAAACATATATATATATACTTAAATTACTTAAAGACAAGATTACACCACCTCTTGCACATATTATTAACTTATGCATAGAGACCGGTGTATTCCCAAATATTTTCAAACATCTCTCATTCATCCAATCTACAAATCTGGTAATAAAGACTCCGTAAGCAACTACCGTCCAATTTCAGTATTACCAGCTTTGTCGAAGGTCCTGGAAAAAATCTTAAACAAAAGACTCTTGTCTTACTTGGAAACTAAAGAACTTCTCTCTGAAAATCAATATGGTTTTAGGACAAAGAGATCGACGTCAATGGCTGTTTCACAACTTACAGAATTTATAGCTCAGAGAATTGATAACAAAGAAAAATGTATAGGCGTTTTTCTGGACCTTGCTAAAGCGTTTGATACCGTCTCGATCCCTATTCTATTAAACAAAATGAAAACAATTGGTATTAGGGAATTCCATTCCAATTGATTGAAAATTATCTCACTAACAGGTCACAAAATTTATCATAGATGGTAACGTTAGTTCTGATGCCGAATAACACACGGAGTCCTCAAGGAAGCATTCTTGGTCCTACTATGTTCTAATATATATAAATAGCCTTTGTAACCTTAAACTCTCAAATTGTAAACTATTACTTTTGCTGACGACACTGCGTTGATATTTCATGGAGTACATGGGATGAGGCCAAAGAATTTGCTGAAATTGGTCTAAGGAAAGCAGCAAACTGGTTTATCCAAAACAAACTCACTCTAAATAATGCCAAAACCCAATATATTCTCTTTGCAAATACAGAAAAGTCCATGCCATCAGATCATAATTTAAAAATTAAAATATATACCTGTGACAATACAAGTCAAAATATATGTGATTGTGACTACCTAAATGTCACCGAAACAATAAAATATCTAGGTATTCTACTTGATAGCAAACTAACATGGCAACCGCATATTAATCATCTCACAGATAAAACTAGAAAACTAATACATATCTTTAAAAGATTGCGCAGCGTCGCTGATTGGGAATTGCTTAAAACCGTGTATTTTGCCTTAGCTCAGTCTATCCTATCCTATTGTATTACGTCATGGGCGGTGCCCGTAAAGTCATTTAATTAAACTTGAAAGAGCACAGCGGGCTTTATTAAAAGTTATTAAAATAAACCATTTAGGTACCGACTTCCGACCTTTATCGAGAATGTGATATATTGACAGTTAGACAGTTATTTGTACTAAATGGTGTATTGTGCCAACATAAAAAAATCACTTTCAGCGACTCAACAAACGCTACGCGTACATATAATGTCTGTCAAACTATCATTTCCAAAACTTCTTTTATCAACAAGTTTCTATTTATCTTGGTCCTTACCTATACAATAAACTCAATAACTTCTACACATATATCCACTTAACATAAACAGATGTAAAATAATATTAATAAATTGGCTAAAAACAAAAACTTACGAAGAAACTGAAAAACTATTAGAAATTCTCAGTTAAATAATAATCAACATGACAAGTATGTAAATATATACACGTTTATATATATATATATATATATATATTATATATATATATATATATATATATATATATATATATATATATATATATATATATTTAGTCTACTATATATAAATTCTAAATATGTAAAGTAATCATAAATATTTTCATAAGTATATAAGTAATATAAGTAGTATATAAATAATAAAATTGTACTCACAAGAAAAAATGTTCCTAAGTCCCAGATTACATAATTCTCGTTCTGTGGGCGATTCAAGGCCGTGTTTAATAAGCTCATTGCTACATTGATAATTTTGGGACTACCTCCAATTCTTGTTGTAATTCTTATTTCTAACATGGAAGTAATTTCTAAAATAAGTTTAGGTTTATGTCACCGGAAGCAACTAACACCTAGGATACAGGCTTGGCCTAGTCTAGTGTTAGTATCCATGTAGTCTTAATTTTAAGGCAAATTCTGTTATATTTTTGTGACAATAAAATTCTTTTATTTATTTATTTATATATATATATATATATATAATATATATATAATATATATATATAATATATATATGTTGTGTGTGTGTGTGCCACCAGCCATATATATGTATTATACATATTTTTTTGTTATTAGTCCCAGTTACTCTTTCATTAACTATACAGACTTTCGAAATAAAGCACGTTTCAAATTAATATCAAATTTATACTCTCTTGTATTTACATAAATAATTTTTAAATTATTCCAAAATTGTAAATTCCATGTTTAGTTTAATAGCGTGGCATTTATTTCGATATTTTGGTTAATTAAAACTTATATTTCATTTTGAATAAATGCTAATAATTTTGAAAGTTAAACTTGAGCTGTAAGCTGGTAAATTAGAGATTTTTATATTAATTTTGAATGTTTGGTAATTTTATTTTTAACCGATTTTAAAAGAGCGGATATTCTCAAATTACTAAGTGAATCAAGGGGCTTGATATATTATAGTCAGCGCTGTGTCAACACCTGATGCAGTATAATGCTGAGTTTTCACTTTCATGGCTTATTTTATTATTATTAAATTTCTTAAACTGCATCTGTTTTTTATTATTTCTACACTATAAACTCCATTTAACGTCACTCGATTTAACGACTCCCTTAAGCGTCTAAATCAAATAGCTTTGGTTGGTTTAGTTCAGGTTCCGTAGAATGATACAGTCTATAGAGTTTACAACCACTCTCAATAACGACAACAAATAAGTAATAAAAAGTACCTTTTAAGTTGCCAAAATTAGTATAAGCTGCGGAGCTTCGTTTATCGCTTTAGTATAAATTCGACTCGCCTAGCTCGTAATAAACTCGACTGTCGGCATCACGCATACCGACATTTGTAAAACATTCAAAACCTTTATAAAGAGGATAAGGGAGAGATAAATGTCCTTCCTTACCTCAATATCGCAAGAAGACGTCAGACAAAAATAACAGACTTCTCTCCGTTTAACCAGAACTCTCTATAACGCCATAAAATGCACCGTTCCTTCAGTGTTGTTTTATAGAGTATACGCTGTATTTAATGTGTGTGCATTTGTTTGCGACAATATTTTTTTTTCTATAATAGTTGTGAAAGAGTTATATTTTTAAGACTTGTGCGAAGTATGATATAATTTTATTGGCTAAATTAGTCTACACGTAGCCAGAAGCGAACATACAAAAGAAATCAGAGGGCCCAAAGTAGTCAACTTTGGAGAATCGCTTAGTGAAATTGACGCGTGTCTAGATATACTGGTAGTTTTAAGACATAGCATTAACTCCTAGTTTATGTTGATTACTTGTCATATTCATCATATGTATCTGCTAAAACGACTTATTTAAGCTTCAAAGCTCTAATGTTCATAGTATAAAGCGGTCGCTGTATCTGAAATCGGTTTTAATCATATTTTAATTTATTAAGGGTGATTTCATTTTCTTGTTCTTTAACAATTTTAAATAATAAAATTACCTTACCTCGGCTAACGGATCAGTATGGCGATCCAGCGAGGAAAGGTAGCCAGCCTTCTGGGCATCTTACCCATAGAAAACGGTGATCTGGGCTCAGTATTCTACTTATAGTCTTGAGGGACTATGGGTAGAATACAATACAAATAAGTTAAGTATTTATATATTGAATTCAATTGTATATAATACTATAATTGTTCAATATAATTATTAAAAGTACCAAGAATAAAGTAAAATACGTATTTATTTTAAACATAAATAAATAAAAGCAAAAAATTTTGCAACACCAAAGGCAAATCCAACCCCTTGTGCAGCCTTTAAGATGATATAACAGGTAAAGGTCAGAAGGATAGAGAAATAGGCTAGCGAAATATTCATACATCGTAAAAGACATGATTAAAGGTGCCCTTCCAACCTCGGCTGCAGGCTGCGGATGCAGGCAGCACATGCGGCGACTGCACGAAGCCGGCTGTGGCTGCACGACTGCTTTTCTATGTAGTAGTATAGATTTCTGTGAAAAACATTCCGAACGCGGCTGCGGCTGAACATGCTGCCGAGCCTCGGCTGCAAGTGCTGGTGCGACTTGCAGCCGCAGCCGATCGCAGACCGGTAGTGCTGCGGCTGCAAGCCGATTCGCACGTAGTGACGTCACTCTAACCTTGTTAAATCGACAATAATGCCTAAACTGATCGTCATCATACTTCAAGTGTTTCTTAATTAGTATTGAATAACTTCCATCAGTGGGTCTACATATTATATAAGGACGTGTGACTACTCTTCTCTAGCTAGTTAACAATGACAACATGTCATCATCATCCTCTTCCTCTTCTAATAAAAGATATAAAATGAAACTATTCTCACGACTATTCCTCACGTCCGACATTCTGAAATATTGGAAGCGACTGGTCGCCACCTGCTGCCTGCCCCGGCACGTGCAGCCAGCCTCGGAATCACCCCTGGCTGCGAATGCAGGCAGCGGCTGCGTGTCATGCGTATGCTACCTGCATCCGCAGCCTGCAGCCGAGGTTGGAAGGGCACCTTAAGTCTAACTGTTTCACGCCGATATTCTTTGAGAGCTTTGTGTAACACCCATCGAGTCAGCCCTAAGACCTGTGAAGATCAGTCCAGCATATTTCTACGAAGTCGATCCTTTTTGTGTATTACATGACACTAACCTTCCATGTTTAGTGGTTAGTTTAGTGGTGGTGGTTATTATTCTGCAATATAAAGCTCTTATAAATAAATTCTTCACTTTTTTATTATTAATTATATATTATTATCTATTTATTATTCACTTATAAATAAAGTCGTGGAGGAGAAACGGTGAGCGCAAGCGTCCCAAATTCAAAGAGCGCGGGTTCGATCCTGGCCGGAACGCATGCACCTCAGTTTTCTGGTCTAATATGCATATTGTTACAATTGCCACATGCTAACAACGGTGAAGGAAAACATCGTGATGCAACCTGCACGTCGAGATAACCGATATGTCAAACTTGCCAAGCCTTGGAAAAACGCGGCACGTATATTGTCTATTCGCCTGTAATTCAAGACCCGAGCGCAGAAGTGGGACATTATTTGGATATAAATAAAATTTAAAAAAACCTAAATAAAGTTAATAAACTTGTAGAATTGTTTTTATAATGATAAAACAGTGTGTAGTTACTCAAATCGCGTAACCAAATAAGTGGTACAAATACAGTTGGTAACTTGAATTCTTTGGTATAATTTTGTAAAGTCGAATAATATTGGAATGATGTAATTTTTATTGCGCAAATATCAACTGAATCATTTTAAGAAGCGGAAGTGGTTCAAGTTAGATACTGTTACGAGCTACATGACTCGAATTAAAATGGCGTTGGAATTACTATAGAATTTATTATAACTATACAAACACGTATAAAATAGGTACAAATATAACTAGACACTACTAGTACAAACTGCACGGTTCAATAACACGCGTAAAGTCCGTCATTATATCTCTCATCGAATGTACGTCCTGCTTTAATCATGGTTCTCGCTAGACTACCTCTCTCCGCATTGGGCAATTGCTTTATAATGCAACGATGCCATACTTGGCAAGCTTCAAAGCAATTTTCCAGAAAACATAATGCGTACACTTGCGTAATGCATACTTTCGCACGATCCCTTTTTTTACCACAATATTACTGGTAAAATATAATTTCATCGGTCACGTAGGTGGTGTAGAAAAAAGAGTATATAATTTTTGTATTAATTATTTCTTTTAATATTAGTATTGCTCTTATAATCTCATCATCTTATAATTTTATAAATATCATAAATTTTAATTATTATTTGTGATACCTTTATTTTTGAAATGAATGAATATAATAATGTCTTTGCAAAGTCGCTCAAGCTTACACCTTGCACCACCTCAGCGAGGTACAACAGAAATTTGTCCGATTTCAGTTGGTCCAATGTAAAAAAGACCTCGATTCGAACCGGACGCATTTCGCGACAGGGCACCACAATTAATTAAACAATTAATCAGCTAATTGCGGGACGATTTGCTTTTTGCAATGTCCTCAGACCGCTTTCATGGCAATTCGCCGACGGGCGCGGAACTGAACCAGTTCTACCATAAACGATTTTTATATGCACCTATTTACCTATAGTGATGGATATGAAGCCAAAATTATATTACGTAAAATATTAGGCATAACGCTCTGTTGGCATATACCAAAAAGTTTTTAATGTGGCTAATAAAGTCTGCTACTGGTCACAATATACTATTTTAAAGAGTTTTGGCAGGAACTGAATGGAGATGTTATTCTGTGCTGTTTTTTTTTTCTAAAAATGTGTAAAATTACTCTAAAATGAACAATAGTTGTAGGATATTGATAATTGTTGTCTTTTGAGTTGTCACAAGAACTCCGATTAATGGCACCGGCTGGTTACCTAAGCTGTGTTACACATAGGTTTAAAAAAATGAAGAAACTATATTACAATCTGGCTTAAAGGCATAGCTGCCTTGAGTTGTGTTCCGGCATTAGTGACCAGGTTCCAGGCTCCCTTAAGAGAGCAGCAGTGCATTTGTAGCACCTTTGGTGTTGCAAATGTCCATAGGCGATGGTAACCGCTTTCCATCAAGTGGGCTGTCTGCCTGCCTGCTGAACTTCTGCCATAAAAAACCCCAGCCCGAACTTAGCCAATTTTTTTTTATTACTGTGCTTTTGTACCAATTTTTAATTTATGGCTTTTTGTTCTGCGAATAAAAGTCATTCTCATCCAATCGCAGTCCACTAATCGATGTGAGCTTATCCGAGTTTGCGTAGTAAGTGTGGATCCTGCGTTTTTATTATCCAGCGTCTACCGGCAGTCTGGGTCACTGTGTTCACCGATACACGGTCTCCAATCTAAGACCCGTTTGCTCCTTGAACCATCAATACTACGACAGACGTGACTTTATCACGTCAGCTTAGTAATTTTGTGAGTTGTTTCAATTACCTTAGTGCTCTTATGAATTCCCTCATTGGTAATTTTATCCATTAAAGATGTTCTGACCTAATTCGTTCCATAACTCGTTGAGTGACATGCAACGATATCGGAAGCTTATTCACTTTTATACGCTTCTATTGATACTTTAAAATCGATTATATATTCTCTATCAATCGGTTTCTTTGTCTTTATTTAAAATATATGTGATCTGTCTTCAATATCATGATGTTTGTCACTGGTATTCATATCGAAATGAGTGGTATCAATAAATCGATTGAGTCCTTCATGGAAATATTGGACTTGTTTATTGCGAGTTTATCAAATTCGTACATCACTACGGTTACGCATAAGGCCGTGCTTGGAGGCAACTTTAAAGGTCTACAGTGAAGAATGCGATCAACCTTTTTTGAATTTAAAATGGCCTTAATCTCGTTTTCTTTTTTAGCAAATTGTTTCTGGTATGATGACATTACGATAGCTTTAGCGAGCACGTCCAATTTGTTAAGTTTGCTCGGACGTAAATGTTGGGTGCTTGAACTCTGTACAAGATGACCTGTCGCTAGTTTTTCTAACGGTATAAGCTCCTTTTTAAGATGTAACAGACAACCAATTATAATTGATCTAAATAATACATATACTCTAACCATATTATTGTAATCAATAATATGGATGGATTGTCTGAACGATCACAATGATGATTTGTGGTGTGACAGTGGAATAGAGGAATATGGATGGAAAACACAATATATTGCGCGGATCTCAAGTCATTGGAAGAAGGTAAAGAAAAGGCAGAAGAGAATATGAGATTTGGTTTTCTAAATCTTAGCACAGTTTTTTTGTGTCGTTCTCTTTCTGTTTGTGTTGTACCTTTTTACGGAAAATTTTCAAGTTTAATAGGCATGTTGGGGCAATGATCAAGCTTTAATTGTACAGGAAATATGGTCGTAAAGTCCATATGTTGCGATCGTAGATTCTTTTAACTGCTCAGCATCAGGCGTAGTGAATTGAATATTCAAACCCAAGTAAATTCAAGAGTTATTATTAAAATTAAATTCCACTAGCGAACATATTTTGAAGGCTACGCGTATAACTTTTTTCCGCAACACTTTAGGTAAAAATACCCAAATTAACAAAAATCACTATTATAATTTGTAAAACCTTAATTATTTACAAATTAAAATTAAATTAAACACTATGGAAGAAAGAAACAACAGACAAAACATTTAAGAAGTACTACACAAATGAGAAGACATTAAACTCGCATAAATATATAAACAATGTAGCATGTAGCAAATAAAATAACGAAGCAAGTGTAGCTCCAAATTGGACCTAGATGTTGCTGATGTGCAGCTTGTTGCTGGTTAGGTTGACCAGCACTGATCTTCCGCTAGGGCTATTAAAGTGACATACACAGACACGAAAGCAAATAAAATACAAAGAGAAAAAAAAGAACAAAAAAACATACTCTATTTCCGCTGTTATGTCTGCAGTTGTTTTCGTGAAGCAATATATTTGTGCTTCTATCTTATAATTCCAACAAGATATTGAAATAAAACATACTCAAATATTTAAGATAAAATTGCTGTTTGGGTCTATAAAAATTTCATTGCAATCCTTTGATCCGCTTTATGCAGACAAATAGACAAAAATTCTAAAAGCGGTAATTTCTGAGAGTATTAAAGTGGCTGCTTACGGAGAATTGTTTAGTGAGGTATATCTAAATATAACTACTGATAGAAGTAAGACATAGCATAAAGTCACATTTTATGTTGATTCTTGTCATAAATAACTTGCATAAATAACAGTTTTCAATAAAATTTTGACATTTGTTTCGAAACCACAGACAAATAGGTACTTCGATTGGATTAGCAAATAACGCTTGAAGAACATTTTGAATTTAATATTTTATGTATTATGCATAATGATTTTCTCATTTTCTTAGGTCGTAGACAAACGCTATCCCACGAGCCATTGACTCATACCATTAGAAATGTCACGTAAAGTCCTGCCCAAACGCACGTCGACGTGCAAGCGAACACATCCTTGAGATTTGATATCACACGTTCGTATCAGCTACCGCTTGTTAGTGGTATCTGATGATGGTGGGTCATCAATTCCGCTGATTTGAGGAAAATGACGGGTGCAGTTGCGCATGACATCATTGGCTTCAAATTGATTGTCTGTATCATCAATTTTACTTTGAGTATCGGGGTTGGAGATTTTTGCATATTAATAACGTGCATCTATTTGACGTTACGCTTTCTTGGATTGATAGCAATCACATATTTCAGATATCGACTTGAGCGGCTTCATCTGCATTAGTGTTAAGGATTTAGACTGTGGCCAAATTTATTTCAAGCGATAATAAATAACGCTGTTAATATAAAGCCACATTAGTGTACATATCACCGTAAATGTGTAAATATCTGTAGTTTATAATCTATCTCGCGAGATCGTAAACTGTCGAAATATTTTTTCAGTAGATTATAATCTATCGACGTGAAATCGTCAAATTGTGAAATGAACGTACCTCGCGCGCTGGTTGGTCGGTAGGTTCTTTTGAGTCTATAGAATGAGAAGTAAAAAACAGGTGTTAACCAAATAAACTAAACGCACTTCAAAAATTATGACATGCAATAAAAAATAAGACCGAAAAGTAATGGATTTAATTGTAAGCAATATTTGTAGTTCATAATATTTCGACAGATTATAATCTCGCGATAAAGATTATACTCTAACGGTATTTACAAATTGAGGCTGACATATACATGTGTTATCTGTCAATAATGAACGTCATGAACAAAGTCGCATCTCAAATGACGTATTGCAACTACCGTCAAATCTGCTTGAAATGTTATCTAATTTATATCTGTAACACTTACATATATGAAGCCACAACATTAAGCGTACAAGGATTCGCTGATACAATTGATCCTGAATTAAATGTTTTATAGTAAATTAATTTATACTTACCCACTTAGCACAGAAAACCTTTGGCCTTTATATTGTACTATGGATCTCTGCGTCCGAAGCATGTAAAAATTGTATTTTGATGCAGGGTAAAAATTCCAGGTGACTTTTAGAATTCTCGACATTTGATAAAATGTGTGATTATATTACATATGACCTACGTTCCATTAGAGACTCACAACGATCACGTGCACGACTGCCATTTTTCCCGTTCCACTTACTTGCTGGCTTTGCCCACCTCTTGACATGGGTCGATGTGAGCGTTGTGTGATCGGCAATGATGACGTCATTAGTGTCGTTTTCGCCACGACTACAACGATCGTAGTCGCCTAGTGGAAAGGCTAACGAAGCATTTTAGGCGTTGTGAGCTACTAATGGAACGCGCTGATGATAATGTATTTTAGTCATTACAACTTTTATAAAGACTAGAAATACTTACGGTCATTACTATCTCCATGTAAGGTCGGAAAATGATGAATTGTTTGATATAGCTAAATTGGAGAAGTCCTTTGTCCTTTTATGGAAATTACTTTATGAAAGATGGAAATAAAATTTAACAATTAAAATACAGGAAGTAGATTTACGAAAACTCTGAAGACGGCAAGATTGTAAAATATTATTATGATTTACGAACGAGCATGCGACACGGCAGTTACTATATGCTCACATAGCTGCGATCAAGACCTATCTCCAACATAGTTTTTTTTAACAACTCTACGGACTAGATTTCCGTACCCTTTTTTACAACTTAATTTCTAGATTTAATTATTTTTTTTAGAATTTAACATTCTTAACAGTTATTTTTTGTTATTGAACTCCTGCAATAGAAAAAACAACCTGAATATTTTTCGCTTATATAAACTTCTAATATAATTAAAAACGACGGCTTAAAATTTGTAGAAGGTATACTACTAGCTACAAAGCCGACTAAAACAGTTAAACGAACTACTGAGCTGCGTGCCGTTGGTAATATCGATAGCTCCCGATCCTCGTGAAAATTAAGTCGGCAGGCACGAACTGACTTGCGCTACTGCAGGATGGATTCTCAACAATTGGCTTCTTAAATAATTTAAATTTTGTAGGATTACGTATTATCAAATATTGATCGTGATATAAGTGCGCTGATTTTTAATATCCAACTAAATTAAAATTTAATTTCAAATTAAACCATCAGGTTGCGCTGAGTGTATTACTCACTCCTTGTAAATTCGTCTTCCCCATCCTCGCCATCAAGAATAGAAAACCAAGAAAACGTTCAGTTACTGTCAGTGCTGTCACCGTAATACACCTGGATATTATATATATTATCTAGGCATTATTTATAATGTCCACTCAATTTAGATAAAGGGACAATTGACACATAATTAATCACATTAACTAGTAATTTTATATATCTTCGAAGCCTTGGATAATCTAATAAAACAAGTAGGTATAGGTAAAGGTTATAAAATTATGGGTGGGGTGGGGTATAGATACACGGCACATTTATTTATAATTTCAGCCCATAAACGTCTCACTGCTGGGCTCGGGCCTCCCATTATAGGGGGGAGGGGGGAACGGGCAGTATACCCGCCACGCTTGTCCGAGGCGGCTTGGCAGGTTTGACACATTGGTTATCTCGATGTTTAGGTTGCATCACGATGTTTTCCTTCACCGTTTTTAGCACGTGGTAATTGTAACAATATGCACATTAGATCAGAAAACTGACTAGGAGGTGCATACGTTCCGGTCAGGATCAAACCCGCGCCCTTCGATTTAGGGGCGCGTGCGCTAACCATTACGCTACCAGCACATTTATTTATTATGCACAAATCCGAACTTTTTTAATATAGGTTAGAAGACTAATGCGGATGCTCCACTTCGCTTCGCATGAGTGCAAATTTGAGGAGGTCTACATCTAGAAGTACACATCGATTGATCCTTCAAAAACAAAGTTATCGTGTTATATTATAAAAATCTGGACAGAATTATTATTTTAGTGCAGAAAATGTTACTGACCCCTCATTCAGTAGCACGGGAGCGGCGATCGACAAAGGGCATGGTGTTAGCACGACTTGACTCAGAAATAACTGGTGTTTTTACACTTTATTTATGGTTCTTGGACGTTCTGAGCTTTCTTGAAATTAAAATCCGTTTTTTTACATTTTATTGTTTGTTAGTTTCTTCATTACCATAATGAAATTCGATGATATTTATTTAAATGAATTGTGGAGATATGTGCTTACAACGTTTTAAGGGTCCTGATTCAATGTCTTTATCATCTCTATCCAATTAAGACATTGAGGAGGTTTTGGCCGCGACATCTGAAACACATCTTCTTTTGTAATTTTTGACTTCTAAATGAAATTTTTGAAAAAGACAAGGTAATTTAGAATTAAATCTAAGGAAAATTAGTTTAATAAAAGTACTTTGATTTTTTTGAAATATATTTTTTGTTTAATTTTAGAAATATTTCTGACTATATTATTTTTTATGGAGTCAAATAACACAAATTTGGTCACTGTATCACACTATTCACAGTGGACGTTGCCTACGCTTCAATGTTCGAATTCAAACACGCACTTGGCGGATTATATTAATTTAAAAAATGTTTACATCTCCTGTTTTAATAAACAAGTCGCGCAAAACAACATACTTCAGAAACTCTCTACATTTTCCCCATACTTTTACAATCATAATAACGAATAAAACTCATTCAAATTTAACTTCTACGTTATGAATAGTAATGTTCATTATACATTGCGTCTTGAATTCCTTCCGTAGTACACTTGCGTATTGTACAATCATCACTCAGGCAGTAATGAAGACAACTGTGACGACAGCGTTGTAATTAGGTGCCTTTATTGAGCTTTAGAGAGCTTTGATTGCTTGAACATAGATTAAGTACATTTTAGTTTAATCTTTTATGCCTGCATTCATTCTTACTCATAGAGACTGTTATGAACCATTGTAAGTCTCAAATTTCGGTGCAACAGTTACGGTTAAGTAATTTTGTAATGAGAATAAAAAAAAAACTTTCTACAAAAAGTAATTTCCTTTTCTAAGTACGTTATTTGTTTCCTTTTTACAAGCTTTTATTTAACTTGGATGTATGTATGTAAAGTAAGTTCTGGTGGAATCTTGCAAGTTAATTTTTTTTCATTGACCAACTTTCAGTTTTCTGATTCAGCTGAAATTTTGCACGAATATGTATATTACGTGACAATGCAATAATATGGTACAATGCAGCTGATCTGATGATAGAGTCGGAAGGTGGTCATAGGAACTCATGTACTAAACAAGATAGACTCGTCATGTTTGGGCTCGTTTTACTTGTTAGCATTCTACTACTACATGATATCCAGGATCTCAAAAGCTTGTATTTAAAAACATTTTTAAAAAAGCTTACTTCTTCTTCGTCTAGCAATCAATGACTACTGATGGACGTAGGGTTCCCAAAGACAGCGCCACATACGACTTCCTATGTCACGTTTATTGTGCTCTATGATCTATGTGCTAAATAATCTATCATCAGTCCATTGCAATAGACGTAATCCCAGTGCCACTTCAGGTTGCTAATTGTTCGGGCTATAACGGTTACTTGTAACTGGTTGGCGAGAAGACTTGACGAAGCTTATCAAATACTGCTCAGCCCAACTGGATTCTCTTAATGACTTCCTCGTCGAAATGTCTACTTAGGTGTTTTTCTCCAATGTAACATTATTTATATCATCTCAAACTTTCATGCTAGTAAATCTTATACTAATATATATAGCTGAAGAGTTTGTTTGTTTTCTTGAACGCGCTAATCTCAGGACCTCCTGGTTTGTTTTGAAAAATTCTTTCAGTTTTAGATATCCCATTTATCGAGGAAGTCTATATATAGGTTATATAAGTCACGCTAAGACCAATAGGAGCGGAGCAGCAATGAAGAAGTTTTCAAAATCGGGGGTTTTGAAAACAAATTCTACGCGGACGACGTTGCGGGTACAGCTAGTATAAAAATGATTTTGTAAAATTTACAATAGAAACGCTGCGTTTTATTCTATATTCCTAATAATTAATCGATGTGCCATAGTTCGCTCATCTGCCATTTAAAACAGGTTTCTAGTGGTCGTTCTGAATATATTAGATCTCTGCTACAAGGCTGTTGGAATACAGTAAGTTAATTAAAATATCTGAAATGTAAAAGTTCCACATTTTATGTCATTTTAGCCGATTGTGTACCACTGTATTAATTAATTATAAACAGAAAAATGAAAAGATAAAGGTCAAATAATACATTTATTTTTTAGGTTTGAATTGTGAGTCTAATGTGAGTACATTTTGTATCATACATTGACATACATGTATGTATATTATTACTATATTAGAATTATTTTCTCCGTGCAGTTTGGGTCATAAAATTTCGCTCTCTCTTCCACTCACGGGCATAGTGATGCACATTATTGTTGTCGATAAGCGTTATCGATAATGTATTTAGTTTTGTCATTTTGTGGGTTAGTGATAAAAATGAAAGAAAAAATAGATAAAACAACGTATTTTTTAAAATAAGATTAATATTGATTTAAAATAAATTATTAATTAGGTATCCATGTATTAAAAAACTATATGTGCAAAAGTTTAGAATGTAACGAGTTAAATTAAAAATAAATATGAATACTTATATCTCAAGTTTAAAATTATCAGCAAAAAAGATAATAATGATTTTTATAAGAATTATAACCTTTCTTTGATAGGAATGAGTTTTTATCGATAATGGCGTTGGCCCGCGAAACATGCTCACCGCCCTAGCCGGGCTGAGGCCGAGTTTGATTTATGACCCAAACTGCACGGGTAAAATATTTCTACTATAAACCATATAATTATTTAAGTAAGAAAATAAAATTAAAGATACAACAATAAGTCTAACAATGGGGATAGTTAAAGAAGGTAATAATGATAAAAAAGCACTTTATAATTTTAGAAAATGTAAAAGGCGATTTGGTGCGTGTTACACGTTGTTTATCTAGTTGCTTTTCGTACGATGGTTTGCTTCACAGTCAGCGCACAGTAGGTAATTGTAACAATATAGAAACCGAGTCAGAAAATTCTTCAAGCGTTCCCAATTTACTGCTCAGGATTCGAACTTATATCATTACCTTAAACTACTATAAAACTAATATAAGCTCTTCGATCTATCTGTGAAAGAACGGAGAAAGAATACAATTTCCTGCGGTCGGGCCTGTCGTAAGAGGCGACAAAACAACCCACAGCCAGGTGGTAGGGCATTTACCCGACTGAATGGCTACCACCCCTGGTCTAAAGTATGTCGCCACAACAACCTTGTGTTGTGGTTCTGCATTAGTGACCAAGTTCCAGTCTCCCTTAAGAGAGCACAAGCGCTTTTGTAGCACCTTTGGTGTTACAAATGTCCATAGGCGATGGTAACCGCTTTCCACCGGGTGGGCCGTCAGACTGTCTGCTGAACTCGTGAAAAAAAGATTTTTGACCATTTTATACATTATTATCTTACTGTTTCCCCTTAACCGTTGCATATATTAAAAGAAACCAATACTTACACATATTTAATGAACGTTATTAATTGTTCCCTACAAGAGAAACGGCAGCTGACTCGCCATTTGAAGACTCAATACACAAAAATATGCAAGGAATGTGTTCGCTATAAATCTTAGAACATGTTGAGATATATGTATATTAAGGCATGGATGATGAAAGTGTGATATCACGAAAGTAGCCGGGCTACATTGAACTAGATAGGAACCAATAATAGGTTTTGTTAAAAAGAGAAACAACAAGCACAACCCCAGGTGACGGCGAATACACATACACATACACACACACACACGCACAACATACAAAAAATTTAAAAGTCATATTATAATAAATTGTTACAACTTAGCCCCGGTAAAGACACGTTCCACGTACAGATCTGTAAAAGCACATTTAATTACCCGTCGGCATTTGAACTAATTGTAATTCTTTTATGGTCGTCTTCTTTTGTTCACTTATTTATCGGCATGAGTTTCTAGTTATTGTGTGCCTATTGTCCTATTGTACGCTCAAGAGCGTCATTAGCCAGGTGTCGCGGATTACAAGTATAAGGTAATTCTAGGAAATTGTATCGATTTTCGAGTATAAAACGACAGCCTGATTGAGAGAGGGGTCAGCTGAGCTTCAACTACGATACGGGCGTGACGTGTGTACCTTCGGGAATCTAATAGTGACGGACTTTGCGCGTTCTAATGAATTACGACAGTTGTGATCGGTTATATTTTTACTGTTAGAGAACTGATAAAGCAGAAATATTGTCGACCGTACACCAAAAAAGTACACATTGACTACACCTTCCTGTCAAATTTCGTCCGTGTATACCTAGAGTTTCCAAAATGTAACATACAAAAGGACACCCTGACAGCGAGTCATAGCGAATATATAACTAACCTACTAACGCTAACCGTACAGGAACGGAGAAAGAATGCAATTTCCTGCGACCGTGCGTGTCGTAAGAGGCGACAAAACAACCTACAGCCAGGTGGTAGGGCATTTGCCCGACTGGATGGCTATCACCCCTGGTCTAAACTATTTCGCCATCATAACCTTGAGTTCTGTTCTTATTAGTGACCAGGTTCGAGTCTCCTTTAAGAAAGCAGCAGCGAATTTGTAGCACCTTTGTTGTTGCAAATATAGGCAATGCTAATCGCTTTTCATCAAGTGGGCCGTCTGTCTCTCTGCCGAACTCCTGCAATAAAAAAAAAATAAAAAAAATACATTTCAGAATTTTCTTGAGTGGTGCTTATGAAATTTGAGAGTGTGTGCATGAATGTCGAAACTATATGCTGTTCAGAGAGAAACGTTAGAGAACTGGTCAAGGAGGTCTATAGTCGACCGTTCACCAAACAAAAATCACATTGACTGTATCTTCCTGTCAAATTTCGTCCACGTAGATGTAGAGTTTAAAAAAATCCTGTGACATACAGTATGAAAAGGACAACTTGGCAGCGAGTCATTGAGAACACATAAAGTTCCTGATTTTGACAAAATGTCTACGGAACCTTAAATTTTAGAAAAAAAAGCATAATGCCATAAGAAAATTAAGTTATTCTTACATTTAAAATACCAGCATCTGATGTCTTCATCTTAAAGTTGGCCTATTAACTTAATTCTAACTTAAGCTTGTTAAGTCTGAGATAAAGACATGCATATTCAACAGCGTAATAAACATGCATACTTAACGCCATATAAGGAACACAGTATACATACGATCTTATAGATCGAATCCATAGATCTGCTTGCTTGATCATCCGTCCTTAGCATTTATAATTATGCTGAACTAGAATTTATATCCGCTTTGTTGTAATGTAACTTTTTTGTATTACGTTACAATATTGGAACTTTGAATTTAAGTGAAATAACTTTTTAAAATCTATTAAACAACATTTAATATTATTTATAACTCAAATTCAAATTCAAAAGTTTTTATTCAAAATAAGTTCCACTGGAGAACACTTTTTGAAGGTCATACATATAGGTTAAAATTTAATTTTACTTCCTAGTCTATGTCCATCGCTTCGCAACGTGTTATTGCTGTTAAGGAGAAGAAGCGGCAAGAAACTCCCCAGCAAGACGTCTAGCTAAAAATTGTTTTTCTTTATATTTAACACATTTATTATTGATTATTATAAATAAATAAAATCAAACTGTAGGATAGAAATCTAAAATTGAATACTAAAACTAAGTAAACTAAGAGGGCAAAATTATAAATAAAATCTTGGTCCCAAACCACTGTCACTTGCCGGGAACGTTCCCAAATTAAATATCTATTACATTAAAATGTTATTAATAGACTGCCCATTTCCATAGACTTGTGTAGGATTATATTAGTTTAGGAATTTCCCGACTTGGTAGAAAAACGAGATACAATGCTCCTTTGTCTCAAAGGATCTCTTTGATTTCTGTGACGGAGAAAATTCTACCCTTAAAGTGGTGAAAGGGCTACATTTTAACTTTTTTTGACTACTCAGCTATGGTTATTTTCTAATTTACCCCAGCGAAGCTGCCTGCAAAAGTTAGTAATATAATAAAATATGCTGCAGGTTTGAGTTTGTACAATGCCTACAACACTAAAAGAATCAACAATATTGGTTTCGAAACAAAAAAGTTCTGGCTGAAAAACCGTAAAAACCACAAATATTTAATCTGGTATTAATGCATTTTCTGCTATAACTTCGGAACCCAAAATTCAATAGCAATAAAATGTATATTGGACCATTTTCAACCTTCACTGGATGTAACGCAAAGAGAAACTTTAAAATCGGTTCAGAAACCAAAAAATATGCCTGAACATATATTTAAAAAATATTTACACGACTAATTGACAACCTCCTCATTTTATTTTATTTTTGAAGTCGGTTTCAAAGAACTGACATTGAACATTAGTTCTTTCTAAATGAAACAATAAAGATCGTTGACAGATAAATTTCATGGCAACACGACCTTCGATGCATCGGTTTATTTAAATCCATTGTTTGTTTAACAGGATATAAGATATCATATCTGTAACATCGGATATGTAAAGATCATGGACAAATTGATCTCTTTAAGATAATTTGAAGATATAGGTATACAAAGATTTATTTATTTTGTTTAATTAAGGCTACAACGCCTTTAGTATTAATTTTGCCAATTTCAAAGTAAAAAAAGGTAGGTGCTTAATTCAATGTAAACCACCGATTCATCTTACACTTGTAGTCGCGCAGTGGTCGAATTTCGACCATAATTATTTTGATTATAAATTAGAAAACTATTACGGTTATGTTGACAAAGAAAGAAGAAAACAAGGAAATAATTTTATTTAGAACAAATTATATAAATACAGTATAATTGTTTAAAAAATTTAAATATTACAATAATATAATTTTTCATAATACCGGTCGATTAAAACCAGCACTGATCTTCCGCTGTGCCCTTAAGGTATCATCACGGTAGACATTACATCATTGTAAAACATAAAACTAGAATCTTAAACTATGGAGAATGTTTTTAAATCGGGTTTTTTTAACTTACGTTTTTTAAACTATTTCACGCGAACGAAGTCGCGGGCTGAAGCTATATATAATAAATGTCAAATTTGGGCGATAACACGGAAGTGGCCGGGCTGCTTTGAACTAGACTTTCACTGGACAGGAACCAATGAAATACCCGAAGCATTTTAAATGTTGTGTCCTAGTAGGCAATTTTTTCACGCTTTACTGGTCAATCTGATAGTGTTCAGGCGCTTGCGCAGCTAAACTCGGCTATCGCGATCCAGTCGCCACCTAGTGGACTTATCTGGAAGATTTATTCGGCACACGCCGCAGTGTTTTGTACCAACTAATTTTAGATTCATTTGTGGTGAAAATTTATAAAGTTGTGTTGGATAGTGGAGATGTTTAATACGATTTGTTAATTATTGTTAATGACATAGTTATACACTCTTTCTCATTTCCGTTATTTGCGGTCTAATAATAATCTCTCCTTAATTACACCTGTACACACTTCTTCCTTCGTTGATAACTCCTTCATGGAACAAACTATCCGTTTATGGGACTCACTACCACACAATATCAGACAAGCTAAATCTGCAACGTCTTTTAAAGGCAATATTAATATTATTTTTGATCTTCTGCCCGTGAAACAGTGCTGTTTTTTCTGTACGTATTATGATATGGTTATTTGTAGTGATAAGTTCTTATGGGATGATAAACAGCTTCGTTACGTAACGCGTTACGGCACCAGTCTGTCTGGATTCCCTTTCTGTCACGTTAGATTAGTTTAAGTTATCACTTCTGTCGGGCGTCCAGAAAATCTATACTAATAAATAATCTAAGTTTAAAATTAACAGCAAAAAAGATAATTATTATTTTTATAAGAATGATAATCTTTCTTTGATAAGAATGAGTTTTTATCGATAATGGCGTTGCGCCCGCGCAACTTGCTCACCGCCTTAGCCGGGCTGCGGCCGAGCTTTGATTAATGACCCAAACTGCACGGAGAAAATAATTCTACTATAGGAGTTTCGGCATTTTGTAAGAAGATAAAAAAAATCAATTGACATGAGTGAAATCAAATATGACAATTGATATTCGCTTGGTGCATGCAAATCAGTTGAAATGAAATGAAATTTATTTACATACATAATGAGTACATGGAACATAAAATAATTAGACAATACGAAGACAATTCTGTACGGGCGTCCAAAGTTAGCTCTAGCCCGCACTAGGTCTCAACAGAGCCCGTGTGGCGGGCCTCAGTGGAGTTCTCTTCGATTTCGAATCTCTTTTGTTCTTTTATTGCCTGGTATTATTACAACTAAAAGATAATTAAAAAGGAAAAAAAAATGTTATATAAAGTTACTTTTTGAGTGAAAAATAACATGTGATATATGTTACTTATTATTAAAATAAAACTCTTAGTTTAATATCTACCATGAACTTAAAACATGGGATGACATCTAGATAAACCAAACTGAAATAAATTTTGTGTCCAATATTTAAGTACTTGCATAACATTTGAAATCTAAAATTTAAACTTTATTATCAAATTAATTCCAATTTTATCACGAAACAACAGGGGGCAAGTTTATTATATATTGCATAGAGCTTATTGCCATATTAAAATGTAATAAAAATTAATAAATGTCGAAAGCTGGAATTAAATTCTTGATGTCGTAAAATTCATATCGATGCCGCAAAAGAACAAAATCTTTTGTATTAAAATTATTACTTTATTTACTTAACCTTTGACCGATCGTAACATGGCGTGGGTGTTAAGAAGGTCACTATACCAGTACTTAATATTATACACAACTAAGATATTCCCGCGGCTTCGTTCATGCTTGAGATGAAATTCCCGGGACATAAAGTACGATCATCATCCGAGCGTTAAATCCCGGTTGCGTTCGGAGAGTTCATTCCGACGCCCAGGGTTCGCTTTCCTACTTTTTCTACTCGTCTTCGCGCGATCTTCAGCATCGTGTTTTGAGACCATTAATCTTCCAGGAACAAAAAGTAGCACAGCATAAAAATAAGGAGAGCTATCGTTTTGGTGAAAACTGTATCGAACCGCTCCCAGTAAAAATCTCGTGGAATACCAGGGATAAAACGAAAATTGTGTGTGTGCAGTTCACACGCAGTAGAAGTGACACAATGTGTGACAAGGGGTGGGAGGGATTCTTTTTTTTTTATTGCAGGAGTTCAGCAGACAGGCAGACGGCCCACTTGATGGATAGCGGTTACCATCGCCTATGGACATTTGTAACACCAAAGATACTACTAATGCGCTGCTGCTTTCTTGAAGGAGACTGGAGCCTGGTCACTAATGCCGAAACACACCTAAGGGTTGTTATGGTGACATACTTTAGACCAGGGGTGGTAGCCATCCAGTCGGGCAAATGCCCTACCACCTGGCTGTGGGTTGTTTTGTCGCCTCTTACGAGAGGCCGCCCGGCCGCAGGAGTTTGCATTCTTTCTCCGTTCCTGCACGGATAGAAATTCTAAATTTCGTGACGTCATATTTCGTTTATTATATCGTTATATGTCAGGAGCCTTAAGAATAGACGAGCGTGCATGACAAGAGCTATGAATGTCAAAGAAGCAAGTGAGGTGTGTAGGAATAAGCCTGTATGGCGCTCTGTTGTTCGTGCCTACCCCGCACGGGACCTGGCGTGAAGTTATGTATGTATGTATGTATGTATATCGTTATAATATATTTAAGCTTTAAAACACGAAATTTGAATTATTAACGAAACTCTTCAAAACATTTCCAACTCTATTCGTATGAGAATACTGTTTAAATAATTAAATATAATGTATTATATCTCATTCTCTTTGCAGGCTTTAGTGTCGCTTTTTGTTTCATCCAGTTTCAAATCACAACAATTCTAAAGAAATTTCGCTTCAAAAATATCACACAATTTATTGTTACATCAAATTTTCTACAGATCAGTGGAGAAATCACATTGAAATATTGTTTTTTTTTAAATCTGGCCGTTTTAATTATTTCAGTATAATAATCAGCGCAGCTTTTAACAAAAGCCGCATCGAAATCAGTAAATTTTTCGTGAATCCCAACAAGCTCACAAATAGTCGAGCAATCTAAAAAAAAATGCATCGCATTCTCCATCGTTTATATAATGTAGTCCAGTTGCTTCTTTTTTAAAGAGCTTCAATGTACAGACCCGGTGTTTTTAGAATTTTATAATATTATATACAGCGTGTTTCATTTCAAATGACAATAAATCATAACTTTAGCGGTCGTACTGCATACAAATTTTTTGGTACTATTAAATCCACCGTAATGTCAAAATTAAAATTTTGAAATTTCCGAACAAATTAATTACGATAAAAAGGGAATAAAAAACAGAACATCTTGTAAATATTGGTTCGCGAGCGAGAGCGTAAGAATGAACAATTTCCGCGTTTAATGATGTAGAGACGAGCTGGCAACATGATACATTGGTCACTAACCTACCGATTTAGACACAATAACTGATACATGTTGTTGTAATATTCTGATATGAAATATGAGGTCCTGTGGCTAAACCAAAGAAGTTACCTTGATTCATTTTTGTATTTGGGCAGAGTACGTCATGAAGAAAACGTGGTCTGATTTATTGTCGTAAGGTCTGAAACACGCTGTATATTGTTTTTATCTTAGATTATTTCTTGATTATTATTTTCGTTTCTACAAGGTCTTTCCGCAGCTAGAAATAAACGCTATTTTATACATAAATCTATAAACTTTATAAAACTATTTTGTGTTCAGTTTAATGTAAAACTACATCCTTTTAAATAAAGGGAAGAAAATAATATTTTTCGGTCCTTGCCTAGTGTCAAACAGTCCTGTAGGATACGATGTTTATCCTGATGAATCATTAAAATGCACCACTCTGACCTTAGGTCACTGCTCCAGTAAACCATTATTTACCTCTGCTCTTGGTACGCATCTACCCTCGCAGATACTGCAACCCCCTTAATCGTTAATAACTTAGAGGTTTGTAATTTAAATAAATAGTTAAGACTATATATTAAACGGTTAAAAAATGCTATATAAGAAAAGAACATTGAATGAATGAAATTTTTTTATTGTTCACCATAACTTAAACTTATACGGCGGCTTTATCACTTATAGCGATCTCTTCCAGGGAACCTGGTGTCCAAGGAGACATTACAAGAAAAATGAAATAATATTTGTTGGTTTAACTAAATTAAAACTAATTCAATTGTATTTCAATATAATTAAAAAAATGATAATTAAAAATTAATTACATAACATTGATGTTCTTCTAAATTTAAAATTAACATTTCCTGGCTGGTGCTTAGCCATATCAAATATACTAAAAACTTTTTGTTGGAGATTCCAATAATAAATAGATATAGCTCCACTAATTTTGTGATCTACCCTATTTTATAAGCCAAGGGTCAATGGGAAGCGAAGTTGAGGCGGCCATTTTGAACATTGGAACCAGTCGGTGTTTAGTCACTTATATATTAGGCCGTGCGTCTACTTTTTAAGCGGAGAGGATATTTTTCGTTAATTGACCATACTCGAATACTTTGTGAAAAGTTTAATAGTGTGAACTGATGCTGTGTGCTTTTCTTCTGTTAGCTGCAGCCAAAACTTGGTCCAGAAAAAAATATCAGAAACAAAACCGACTTCAAACTAAAAAGATTTTTTTTTATTCTTTTGCTTTTTAGTTTGAAGTCAGTTTTGTTTGGTTAAAATTATTTTCTATTTTTTAGTCGTTGCTTGAATAGCTTTAGAAATATATTTTAAGCACCTATAGTAATTTACTTCTGGCACGCATATACAAGTATTGCTCTTCGTAGAGTGTAGGCGCTCGACGCTGTTCAGCAAGGGTTGCTCTGGATTTCCCTAGCATTCAATCATCAGATCCTGACTCGGTGACAATGCGACTACCTCAGGGGTAGACACGATCGAATAAACAAAACTTTTTAAAATAGGATCAAAATTGACGGAGTAATCGCGTAATAAAACAATACAGTCCACTCGAGAACCTCCCCCTTTTGTACGTCGGTTAAAGAGTGGATCTTAAACTTACTGGAGCTTCTACGTTTCTGTGCAAGAATCAAAAACAGATATGGTTTCAAATACAGTCCACCATTTTAACCAGTCTAAAATTCTTTTTGAGATGTGGTAATGGAGGAGAATGTTGCGTACATCCTGGACTTCCACGAAAGGGAACATAGTCAAAAAACAGGCAGACGATTAATAAAACTAATTGTCATTGGCAAAATAGAAGGAAAAAGAACTCGAGACCGTAGTCCGATGCATTGGTCCACCCAGATGCGCTAAACTCTCAGCACTGCATATTACCCTTGATCGTCACTGAAGGTCAAAACAGTGCTACAGAAATTAGTGAGGAAAGGTCACGGCCTTCAGGAATGAGGAATACGACTGAAGGAGGAGGAAAATTCCCAAGGTACATCCCAGTACTTCACGTGCTGTATAGCCCACAAGTATACAGCGCGTATATACCTTTAATTACCCTACTGAGAATATCTTGATTTGGCAAAGCATATGACCTTTAAGGCAAGGCAATAGCTGTACTTTATTTAATAACCAAATTTAATACTTAATTAGCATTCCATAATACAAATGTATTATCTTCTTTTAACATTTAATCCATTAACGCATATTCATACTATACGATACGTTTACGACCAGATATTTTATTATCGATTTTTATATAAAAATTCAGCCTAAGATAGGTAATACTGATATCAAACGAATCAACCAAATTAGATCATTCTTTTTGAAAGGCACAGAACTGAAAAGAAGCTATCATATTCAATGACATTGAATGATTCAAACTTATGTGTAAATTGATTATTTTGGTTGGTGGGTGGATGGTCCCAAATGAAAGATACAATTATCCGTCTAATATCAGCTAAACACTTTATTGTTGATCAATTTTATCGGTGCAGAAACGGAGAATGATTACAAGTTACTGGGGCTGCGCGGCTTGTTTTCAAAGACGACAAAACAGCCCACAGCCAAGTAAGTATTTGCCAATCTGGATAGCCGCCATCCCTGGTCAGGAGTATGCCGCCATAGCAACTTTATATCGTGTTCAGGCACTAGTGACCAGGTTCCAGTCTCCCTTTAGAGAGCGGCAGCACATTGGGAGTACCTTTGATACTACAAGTGTCCACAGATAATGTTAACCGCCTGCCATCATGAGGGCCGTCTGCCTGTCTGTTAAACTCATGTAATAAAAAAATACAGACACAACAACCTAGTTGCAATACGGTTATATAAAACTACAGATGTGGTCCTAAGCAACATTCAATTGTCACGTAATTGCTTAATTGTTAGATTATCTAGCAATGTAGGTGATGCGTAAACTCAGATATAATATAATATAATACAGCCCATAAAT
The DNA here is from genome assembly GCA_012273795.1 of Dendrolimus punctatus. NCBI lineage: Eukaryota > Metazoa > Arthropoda > Insecta > Lepidoptera > Lasiocampidae > Dendrolimus > Dendrolimus punctatus. The sequence continues at coordinate 20,086,540 of CM022540.1, read as the reverse complement.
GTCCCACTGCTGGCCTCGGGCCTCCCATTAAGGGGGAACGGACATTATACCCGCCACGCTTGTCCAAGGCGGCTTGGCAGGTTTGACACATCGGTTATCTCGATGTGCAGGTTGCATCACGATGTTTTCCTTCACCAGTTTTAGCACGTGGTAATTGTAACAATATGCACATTAGATCAGAAAAACTGACTAAGAGGTGCATGCGTTCCTTTCAGGATCGAACCCGCGCCCTTCGATTTAGGGGCGCGTGTGATAACCATTATGTTACCACGACTTGTAAACTCAGATGCTATTGTTTAAATATACATAAATTAAATTTTCATATATCTAAGTATTTCATTTTATTTTTTAAATGGTTGAAGTATATTAAGGGTGTGTATTTAATTCTATAGGGAAATTAGCTGGATAAATGAAGATGTGATATTAAAAATTTCGTGTGGTGTAAATCTTCCTTTACCGATTGTTCCACTACCAAATATTAAGACGTTCGTAAATAGATTAAGATTCGCCCCCTGTAGACAATATTATGACATTCCGATAATTTATTTTAATTTCATGCATCATTTTTAGCAATAATTGTTTTTGACTGTCTCGACGCCGACGCACGACTGTGTCCAATATTTTCCCATCCGATCAATAATGTGTTTTTATCTTTTTATACGTTTTCTTGTAAAACGAGACAAAGAGCGATGCAGCATTTTTTCTAATACAAAAAAGGTTACTATAGTATATTCTGGAAATTATTATATACTCTTTAAGTACCTGTGATTTGCTGGGTTCTGCGTTATTACCTTTTAAACCAACTGTGCAAAGATTGTATGCCTTCATAACACCCTTGAGTTGCGGTGGTAATCGCTTTCCATCAGATGGGGTGATCAAATTTCGAATCCTATGTATTTCAGGCGAATATTTTAGGTACTGAAATATTGTCTTGTTTTTTTCAACTTGCTCTTTTATTAGACAGAGTACGTATATCATCGTGTGATATCTAGAGCCCTCGGTGTAGCAAATGTCCATGTAGGTGTCGGTAACCACTTTCCATCAGGTCAGCCTTTTAATTTAATATTAAATAAAAATATTAATAATGACATTGAATCAAAACGTATCTAAACGATTGTGGCAACGCGGCCAGCGTTTTGGGAATGTTCGTAACTGACGGAAATTTTTTTCTTACCCATTTACTATTTATAGTTTTTTTTGGCTTGTAAATTACGCTGTACATATTTTTAGTATAGCTATATAAAATAAAATAGAATATACTTTATTGCCCACAATGTTACAAAATAAACTCATGCATACAATCGCAATGGTTAGTACAATAGGCGGTCTTATCGCTGGGAGCGATTTTTTCCAGACAACTTTTGGATGGACAGAAACTCGGTATGGATAGAAGTAGCTATGCAATAAATATAATAAATTTATATATACGTAAATATAAAGGAAAATGTTACAAAAAAAACATGTTTTTATTGCAGGATTTCAGCAGACAGGCAGACCGCCCACTTGATAGAAAGCGGTTACCATCGCCTATGGACATTTGCAACATCAAAGGTGCTACAAATGTGCTGCTTCTCTCTTAAGGGAAACTGGAACCTGGCCACTAATGCCGGAACACAACCGGAACCAACCATGTAAACCTCCTTTCAACCTATGAATACTTTTCTTAGACATATTTAAATTCTTCCTCGAAATGTGACGGCGCGTTCCCCTTTCGCACGTCACTTCAATCACTCATTGTCATATCATTAAAATAAATATATCGCTCCGCAATGTATATAAATAAAATAACATAATATAACTTAATACATACCGCGCCCACACTATATAAATATAAATAACCCGCTCCGCGCCGCATTTTTATATACGATAAACATATCATACTCTAAAAATAAATACACATTAAATTCTATAAATATATCAAGTATAATAAAGTGTGTGTGAAGTGGATAATGGAGAAGAGGAGCCGCGTTTCATTCCCATTAACCAGGTAAGTGCGTGCTCGTTCTGATTCGCATTCCAAATTGTCCACACTTCTTTTCCCGCAAAGTTGACACAGTTCGCTTAACGTTAAATCCAGCGCCGCCGCAACACAACCCAAGGTTGTTATGGCGACATACTATAGACCAGACCTGGCTGTGGGTTGTTCGATTGCCTCTTACGATAGGCCGCCCGGTCGCAAGAAAGTATTCTTTCTCCGTTTCTGCACGGATAAAACATACTTATATATTTATCTAAATGTAAAAGTCGTATGTCGTCAAACAACAGTGGTTGCGCCGAGGAACACCTTCTTGTAAATTCTTCCTCCCCATCCTCGCCATCAAGAATAGAATAAAACTTTAAATGAGGAATGCGCTAAATAACAGACATATTCAAAACTGTCACTGCTGTCACCGCAGTAAATTACGTACCAAGATATTGTTGGATCACAAATAAATATAAATAAGCTGTTATAACTACATTTAATTATCAAAGTCACAATCCTAGTGAGAGTGTGAACCCCGGGGGATGAGTGCAGTGTGGCAGCGAACTGGTGGCGAGGTGAGCGAGATGAGTTTCCTTGCTTCTACTTCCCGTCCCTTTGCGATCTACCGGCCATCGAATCGCACCCATACGTATTAATCAGCATCCCAGGCATATAACTAAATAACATTATTATCCAGTCACAAATTTGAGATAGTATTGTTTCATGAGGACATTAAAGGAATGCAAAGACTAGGCTTTCATGTATGTTTTAAGGTAGTGAGTTCCAAAGCCCTACAACTTGCGCAGTAAATGATTTGTCATAATACTGTTACACGCCGTCAAAGTAAATGCACACCTTTATTTATTTCCCGCATTTGGACTTCTTTTGTTTACTTGGTGTTTAGATTTTGTAATTAAGAAAAACATTCTGGGCCTTACCTTACAGCAAGTGATTACTGAAAATCTTAACCACAAACTCCTCTTTAGCCGAATATTTTGGGTACAACCTACGTTAATCATTCAAATTTCGTTTATCTGTGCTCCTCTTAGGTAAACAACAGGAAATGCACGTTTAGAAGTGAAAAAAAAGATATTAATGGATTTGGGCAGTGATTCCCAAACTTTTTTGTATACCGCCCACTTTGAGCATAATTTATTTTTTAGCGCCCCCATTTTTTCACCTACTTAAAAACACTAGAACGTCAAATTAAATTAATTGATTATTTACAGCTACATTAGCGGAGAAATATTCATTCTAAACGAGACTTTTACTATAGCCCGCAAGAGTTAACTTGAGACCTAAGCGCAGTAGGTAGTACACACGGTGCTGAGGTCTTAAGTTAACTCTTATGGGCTACACCTGCCAATGCCCATTTTTTTTCTGGGTCTCTTACCGCCCCCTTTTAGGCCCGCAGCGCCCACAAGGGGGCGTTATCGCCCACTTTGGGAACCACTGGATTAGGGTCTGATTCTGATTCTCTTACTTAAGAGATGCCTAATCGTTTCTTAAGGAGATAGATAGAAATAAGTAAGGCCGTCTATTGTTATTGTTATATGTACTTATTTATTGCCGCAGGTGTGCAGATTACGGTTTCTCAGAAACTTCAGTCCACGCGGTCGATTATTGTATTGTACAGTTTAGTATAAAATGATTCCCAAACGGGAGGGGGAGGCAGTCAAGCGACGATTACGATACGAGCAATACGTGTGTAGTACATTCGATAAGCGATATAGTGACGGACTTTGCGCGTGTTATTGGATTGCAGTTTGTACTGGTTGTGTTCAGTTATTTGTACCTCTGTTATACGTGTTCTAATAAATTCTATAGTAATTCTAACGGCATTTGAATTCGAGTAAAACATTGTGTTATATTTTAGTTGTGTTTGTATATGTTAAGTGCAAATAAACAAATGTATAAATTTAAAAAAAAAATGACAATATAAACTTACGTAATAATTTTCATTATCAACATCACAAAATTACAAAACGACCGCATAAAATTCGTGCTCGACGATAATAACTTGTTTTCCATACCATTCGCATATTTATCAGTTATCAAAGCGATCTTATATCCTGTAATTAATACCGAGGCATTTACACCGATGGCTATGTTCAAAATTAAAACTAATGCAGCATAACATTTTTTATGTTACAAGCCGAATGCGCTGATTGCGGATACGTCATTTGAGGTTTTGCCGGAAACTTGAAAGGATTTGGTTAGGTTAGTAAGAAATTTATTTTTTAAATGAAATTTTTAAAAATATTTTATTTACATCAATTTTTACACGGTGGGAAACTAAAGCTGACTTAAAAAATAAAACTATATTACATACTAAAACATCTTAAAAACTAAACTGTACTACAAAAGAAACTAAATAATTAAATATTATTGATACATGCCGACAAAGTGAATGCACACCTGGTTTATTACCTTACCCGCATTTGGAATTATTTTGTTTACGTTGTGTTTAAAATTTGTAATTAAGAAAAAAATCTATTGTTAGTTGTTTATGGCCGCAGGTGTGCAGATTTCGGTTTCTCAGAAATATCAGTCCACGCGGTCGATTGTTGTATTGTACAGTTTAGTATAAAACAATGCCCGAATGGGTAAGGCAGTCAAGCGACGAATACGATAAGAGCAAGAAATGTGTATTGATAAACGATATAGTGACGGACGTTGCGCGTGTTATTGGATCGTGAAGTTTGTACTGGTTGTGTCCAGTTGTATTTGTACCTGAGTTATACGTGTTTGTATAGTTATAATAAATTCTATAGTAATTCCAACGGCATTTTAATTTGACTCCTGTAGCTCGATATTATAAAAATATTTAAAAGTAAAAAATGTAATCTAGATCGTTGTCGGTGGGAAGCGTTCCCAGAATGCTGGCCGCATTCCCACGTTATATAGCAACGCTAATCCATTGCCCTAAATATAGGCCTGCCCTTTGGTCACGCGAGATTTCTTTTAATCGCCTTGAAAAGTCTCGATAAAGTTGATAAGCCTCACGTCCCCATGGCCCCAAAGTTTGTCCTTTGGTATATTTTGATATGGTGTAGACAAGGATAATCACTGATAGGGGTCACGCTACGTTTATATTAAAGTCGAAAGCGCTTTGGCCTTTCCATAGTCCTAAGCAAGCCCCACAAAAGTCCAGGCCATTTTCATGAACCATGTCTTCAACCACATAGAATAATCAAATAGAATTTTCACGAATCTTTGATGGCAGCATACACTCGTTGAAAAAAGTGTTTCGACAATTTCGTTGCTCTCATTTCGAGCTGTCTATTTGGTAGACGTCTTAATAAATCAGCGCCCTCTTTGGTTATAATGACGTGGACTTTTTTAACGCGCCTGTACGTGGCGCAATCACAATTAGCGATGTGTTTCCTCGTTAAAAATCGTTATTCGAAACTGGAACTCTTTAAGTGTACATTCGTGTGGTAAAGTGCGTAAGGTCATATTGTTCAGGGCCTTATTTGTCCTCAAATGTATGACTTCATACCTTAAGAATCTTTCAATAAATTACAAAAAATCGTAGTTAGAATACTTTGTTTTAATTACTAATAAATAAATTCCTATTTAGAATGTTTTTTAAAGTATTTTAAAGAGTATATAGTGTATTAACTGTAGATCGAGTATGGACTGTGAATAGATATGTATGAATGTGCTATTGAATTTGTATTAAAGTATTTTTATAAAAGATATCTCTATATATTCTCATCTGACATTTGACTATCATTTGCCATTTTAAGTATGATAGATTAATTTAATTTTAATTTATGAAAAAATGTATCATAATATCAAACTCGAAAATATACTTTTATGAATTTGATGTTTAATGCTGGGCGTTAGACGGTTTTTTAGCTCTCACATAACTGTTGTTACTACTGAACTAAAATGTTGCCACTGATCGCAAAAAGCATTAATATAAATAAGAAACGCCTTTTTTGTTATCTAAATAGTTAAAAAAAAAAGATTTTGATTCGATATTTGCGCACGCATTTTGGTGGAGCCAGAGCTCTTCATACGTTATTGTATTGTTTTCCCTTTTCTTCTTCATTTGACAGGTATATTGTCTCCACTCTCTTAATAAAAAAATACTTTTTAAGTAAACTTTGTGTCATATTAAATAGTCATTGCATACCTTTTTTTGTTTAAGGTGAGGGAATGCGTGTTTGCATTCCCTCACCTTAAACAAGTTCGTATTTAGTTTCTCCTTCTTATTATGAATATGTATATTTTTTTTAGATTTAAATTTTGCTATGACTATATAATGATATTTTTATATGGGTCAAGTTAATATGTGTAGATTAGGAGATGAGCACTGAAAATCAGTGCTGTGATGGAGTGTCTTCCGATACAGCAATATACTGACTGCCAATCTCGTTTGTCGAATAGCGAACATATTTGATCGTCTATTTTATTACTTGTCTACGTCGCATTGGGCAAATAAACCTTTTCTTTCTTACGGTTGTGGGTTACCGGCCGCTGAACTACCCACTACCTTCTACAGTCCCCCCGCGTCTTTGCAAGGCGCCACGGGATAAACAATATTACGTACCATAACAATTTTCTACCCGCTAGTACATTATTCAACAACGCTACACTCCCATTATGTGTGTTAACAAGCGACATTGCTTTGCAACGTAAACGCTTGTCGCATCAAAAAACATCGAAAATGATGATTTGTTAAGTTGGCACCGCGACGCAGGTTTAATTAAACTGGGCGACGAAATACTCAAAGATGTCACTGCGCCAAAGTTTAAAATAACGCAGAGTGCCCAAATTATAATTAATTAAGATTTAATTTATTTGAACTGAAATTCCCTCATTGACTCAAAAAAAAATTAAAATTGCTCTAATAGAATAGATCTTTACATTTCTTTTTATTTTGAGTAGTAGTACAGGTGATTATAGACTGTGTAACAAATCGCTGCCAGATGGGAGCATGCCCAGAAGGCCGGGTGCATTGCCGCGCTGTATGGCGATGCTTATTTATTGGGCGAAATATGAGCCTTCCTTCTGATCACGGGTAGCATCAATGAGTTTCTTGCAAATCTCTTAGAAGAAAGTCTTTGCCGATGGACCTCACGAACCTAATGTTTCAACTCCATGCGGCACAAATATGTAACCCCTTCCTACGGTTCCATATTTGCGTAATTTGAGAGTATGAGCTTTTGAAGCAGCGTTGTCAGCCTTTAAGTATGGTGTGCACCGACATTTAACCAATGGTTAAAATGAAATAATCGCTAAAAATATATGGCTAAACATTGATTATTTTATTTTAATCACTGGTTAAATGTCGGTGCACACCAGTCCTAGTATTTTTTCCATTTTAACAATAATTTTCAGTTGATTTAAAATTGTATGTTTCGTAATTATTGAGTTGCTTATTTTTAGTACATAGTTTTGATAGCAGATTGTATTTTCTATAATAAAATTCTATTTCCTGATTAGAACATTTTTTTTATATAGCTCTATCTTTTGCCACATGTATCGCATTAAGGTCGGTAGGTGTATTAGCTAGTTAAATGCATTTCCATTAAAAATCGAAAATAAAACCGTATAGTTTATGCAATTCATTTTAGGGTTTATTAATAAAATGTTTTATCAACTAATTTACTACAGCTGATTCTTTCAGAAAAGAACTTAAGTAACAAAATTAAATGTAATTTATTTTATGATTAATTGAAGCTCTATAATACTTCTAATGAAATGGCTCTTCTGCTGATTTTTATATTATTTGACCAATGTATTATATTAAAACGATATGCCGCCTAATTATTACACATTTAACACTCATTCTTCAATTTTGTTGACAGCAAAATAACAAGTGCCAGAATTGGAACAGTGCCTTATTAATAAATTATTAATTTCCCCTTTTAAAGTTTTATTGTTTTCCAGAACCGTTGACTGTAGGAAATGTAGTCTACGTGACATCTCTGTTATAATCTATCATTATGTTTTTTTTTGGTTTTGATCGTCTTATCTATATTGTAGTAAAAATTGATTACTTCTTAGGACTTCATATTTTATTATCAAACAAACGTTATTAATAGAATATCATACAACATCAAAAAACTAATTATCATTTGTCATCATGTGGTCATAATCATCATCGTCGTTCGTCATTAACATCATCGTCTTGTCGTCATATCGTCATCAACATCATCGTCATGTCGTAATCAACATCATCGTCTTGTCGTCATGTCGTCATCAACATCATCGTCTTGTCGTCATGTCGTCATCAACATCATCGTCTTGTCGTCATGTCGTCATGGTAATACGAATCAAGTACTACTAGACACCTATTGAAATACAAAAAGATTTATGTGTCGTATCAACGACATGAAAATCTTTTCGGCTTTATCAAATACATGAGACAGAGTTTCTCAGTGCATCATTCATAATACATACGTCTACTTCATTATTCTCTCGTACATTAATTATGGATTTATCATTTACTTTTCATGTATGCTTTTAATCAAATTACTCAAACAGTAGTTCACGGTAGCTTCAGAGAATAATGAATATGTATTTTAACTTTCAAGAACCCATTTTAAAATAGACTTTACAACTTTTTCTATAGAGTTCATTTTATAATCACATTTAATGCAGGTGTATTCATGTAGATCATCTCATGAATTATATTGAAAAAATGCTATGGGAAAGCTTTTGAGTTCTCAAATAGACGCATGAAGAAAGATCTTAATATTTGTAGCTTCTGGAATATTTGCTAAGTCTATGGTCGGTGACCGACTACTAATGTAGTCCTAGGTAAAATATTTCAGTAAATCTTTCCTTTTTTATTGCAGGAGTCCAGCAGACAGGCAGACGGCCCACTTGATGGAAAGCGGTTACCATCACCTATGGACATCTGCAAGGTGCTACAAATGCGCTGCTGCACTCTTAAGGGAGACTGGAATCTGGTCACTAACGCCGGAACAGAAGTCAAGGTTGTTATGGCGGCATACTCTAGACCAGGGGTGGTAGCCATCCAGTCGGCCAAATACTCTACCACCTGGCTGTGAGTTATTTTGTCGCCTCTTACGACAGGCTGCCCGTTTGCAGGAAATTGTATTATTTCTTAGTTCCTGCACAGATGATGACTTTAGCTAAGAGAGCTATTTTAATTGTGCAGAAATTGATCTAGTCCGAGGTTTATATAATGAAATGTCAATAATGTAGTTTTATGAAAACACAAATTATTTTTAATTTTCGTATTAATCGCAATTTATAGCCGTGTTTAGACGTATTCATTTCTATATTCCAGTTTCTCGTGCTTTTTCGTTTCTAATATTTTTTGTTATTTAAAAAAATCTAAATGTTATAATTTGTTTTGCTATTAGTTATTTATACGTAACAATATCTTACATTTCAAACAATTGTTCTTGAACATACTCCATAATATAGTAGAGTAATAATCATAAATAATCAGTAATATATAATAATAGTTATGTATGTATGTATGTATATAATAATATATATGTCGCAGAACGGCCTCGTTCTCACGACATCTTCTTTAGTTATTGCAGGTTTAGTGGGCGTCATCAGGATAAAATGCGAGCATAAAACACAATAGCCACGGTTTTAATTTAGATTCTATCAACATTTTGACATAGTTTAGACCGAGCAGCGGGTTCAGGGCACCCGCTCATACTTCTAACTTAAAACACTTTCTTTAAAAATACTCTAAGGTCCAACTCGACCTGCTGCCATCAACCCAATGTGCCACAAAAACTCCTCAGTCTACCGAAGTAGATACTACTCAAAGTATAGAGGGCGCTGACCCCGCTCTAGACGTGCTCTGCTCTCATTGGTCGTTTATTAAATTACAACATTCATAACTTTTATTAGGTTAGAACGATCTTTAAGTTATAGAAACATTTAACAAATCTGATTAAATTAAATTAAGAATTTTAGAAGTAATTAAAATGTTAACAAATGATATTGTGCGTTATACATCCAGTCAATAATACATCCAATTATAACTTCCCTCCGACATATATATATATATATATATATATATATATATATATATATATATATATATATATATATATATATAATAATCTAATATGTCTGCCGATTATTATAATCTAATATATAAAATTCACGTGTCACAGTTTTCGTTGCCATACTCCTCCGAAACGGCTTGACCGATTCTCATGAAATTTTGTATGCATATTGGGTAGGTCTGAGAATCGGCCAACATCTATTTTTCATCCTCCTAAATGTTAGGGGTAGTCCACCCCTAAATTTTTTTTTTTGACAAAATTTTTAATTTCTATTTTTTTATGATACAGCATTAAAAGATATATTATACAACCCTAAATTTTCAACCCTCTACGATTAACCCCTATTTTTTACCGGGCAGGACGACGTCTGCCGGGACAGCTAGTAATTTATAATAAGTTTTTTTAATAATTAAGTTCGTCTATTCTTTTAAGTCTATAATTACTCATTTCTATCACAATTTAAAGATAGAAATACTAGATCTATTTTTAACATTATAATTACTATCTTTGATTACTATTATTTCTGCTTGTTAGTATAATAATATTTTGCTACCTCTTACTCTCAGAGAGGCCAAATTCTACCAACATTTAGAAATTTACTGAGAAAGCACTATCTAACCACAAATAGCTATTCTAGTCTGATTAACACAATATAATGATTCTCATACATTTATTATAACTTATATATTTATGCTGTTTTTATGACATTAGGGATTTTATTAGGTAAATGATTAGATTTAATTTATATTTTTAGCTGTGAAATTTGTTTTTTTTTACTTTATCTATTTTTTAATCTCTGTATTTAATATATAATTAATCAAAGTATGTTTATAAATTTAGAATTGTTATAATTTTTTTTATTGCTCTGTACCCAAATATTTGTATGACCATATTTCGGTCAAATACAAGTAGACCAATCGATATGAAAACCATTTTTGTATTATTACCTGTAATTCTATAAATAAAGATTCATTAATATTTCGAAATATATTATTGTATACGTGTATATATAACCGTTGACTAATATTTATGTATTTGTGTATTTATTTCTTACATTTCTTTGATTTAGGTTGCCTGGGAGAGATCGGTAATGACTAGAAAATATTCTAAATATGATCTGTTTTCAGTTTTCACTTAAAATGAGGCAAGGATATTTGTACATATACATTTTACTTACAGTCGTTCTATAATATTGTCATGTTGTCCCTCTTTGTCATGTCAATATCTATAGAGGCGTTATTGTACTGTAGTAGTATAAGCGTCGTGCCGTCCTTCCTCTTGCTTTTAAAAAAATAATTTAATTTTTTCAAAATTTTGATGTGCCTAATTTCAAATTTTGAGCCGTATAGGTACAAATCTATTTTGTAAGGGACAAATGTACTGCCTCACACGTGTACTACTTATCACTAATAAGTGGGGTTTAGGTGAAGTACTTACGCCTCTCCCTTATCTCTTCCTTTTCAGCTCGTCCTCACTAAGCTATCCCCCTGTTCCACCTCCCCTATCCTCTTTTCTATAACCCTATCCCGTTCCTCTTGTCGTATCCTTTCTATCTCATCGCTTTATATCAGAGCTGCTTGTCTGTCTGCCGGCTTCGGGCAATAATTTATACGTGCAGGAACTATCCTAAGAGGCGACAAAACCCATAGCCAGGTAGGGCATTTTCCCGACTGGATGGCTACCACCCCTGGTCTAAAGTATGCCGCCATAACAACCTTGAGTTGTGTTCCGGCATTAGTGACCAGGTTTCAGTGTCCAGTGTTTGGTGTTGCAAATATCCTTAGGCGATGGTAAACGCTTTCCATCAATGGGCTGTCAGCCTGTCTGCTGAACTCCATCAATAAATAAAAAAATGACTTACGTAAATTCCAATAAAACAACGCAACTCAAAAGGCACTCATGTTTAATTTTTCTCATCAAATATATTAAGATTTACTTATAAACGTATAAAAATATAAACACATATTTAAAGATATATCGTATCACACTAATAACAACGTTATTATGATTTAAGTACTTCTGGCTTGATTTTGCAACTTTATATAAGAAAATATTTATTAGCAGTCTTTACATTTTTTTAAATTATTTAACGCAGTTGAACACTTTCAAAATTTGAGACAGATTTGAGACAAAGGTTTAAATGTTGTAGATCTAGACTATATGAATACCAGTTTATTATGACTATATGAGCATTTTCTTATGGAATGTGTGAAAAATATTATGCAACAAAAATAAACAAGTAACAATATAAAATATATTAGATTAATATTGATAATTTTTTAAAGTCGATATTTTAAGATTCATTTCTGATTTTTAATTTAAATGTACGAAGTTATATATATAAATATATAACCATTAATCATTCTATGTGATTGAATTCTGTACCTTTCAGCCATATTGAATCAATTTCGTTGATTCGTCTAATATCAGTTTTATTCTTGACTTACTCTCCGCCAAAAATTTTTTTTGGATATTTTCAATAGCACAATAGCCATGTTGGCAAAAATAATCACCTTATCAAATTACTATGTCTGTCTTATATTACACAGGAAATTTTACTTATTTTTTTGTAATATTACTGTTTACTCATTTATAAACTAAATTATTGTATGAGTGTTGTTTTAGCAACTTCCGACTTAAGTTGTCCTTCGTATACTCCATCTGGAGATGGACCTGGATTTCTATCTAATTTCCTCCAGACAACCTCCTCAAGGCCGTCTGGAAGAAATTATTCATTTTATGTTGAATTTTTGCACAATAATCTTTTCTATTTTTAGGGAAAACTGCAGCAGTGTACAGATATATAAATAAGGTAAATAAAAAAATAATACCACGAACGTTCGTGGCCTCCACAGAACCCTTGAATATCTGTGACCCGACACTCACTTGGCTTTCTTCTTAATAATTATCAATATTAATCCAATAACGCAATAACACAAGCATCCCTAAAATTAAATTAAAAAATATAAATTACAAATTAATGTGACATCACTACATACTAATTAAAATAAAAAAATGACTCAATACAAACTGGCCTACCAACTAATGAAATAAATAAACATAAAAAACACACTATGCTAATTTTTACAAGACTCATGTTTGTACATTCAATTTTGAGCTTCGTTTTGACTGGCCTTAATCCCATTTTTAATTATACTATTTAATTATAATATTTCTAAAATTAAACTGGCACATCACTGGCACAATACTCAAAAGGCACCCATTGACTCTAACTAAAGCAGCAATCAAATTTTAGGCCTAATTCCTCTAAAGTGTATGTGAGACGTTTTGTAATCCTATTAATATTATTAAAGAGAAAAAATTGTGATAGTACATATTTTTGCTACTTCACCCAAAAAGTACTGAACTGTATTAATTGAGTTTATGCATGAGAACAATAAAGGAAATTGTTAAAAGAAAAATCACTTTTTGTGGATGAGTGAAGTACTTTCCTTTGAGAGTCCTACACTCCTAGAAAGTGTGAAACAGCATTCCTCTGATGTTATCAATAAAAAATATCTATGTTATGAAGTAGGAATTTTATATTTTTTATAAATATTGTCATTTCACTAACACTGGCCTCCTTTTATCTAGTTAATATATACATATAGCTGTTATCTAATTTATTTTAAAAAAAGTTTAGATATAGTCTGGGTGCTTTTTGTTTAAATTTAAATGTCTAATTAATCACTGTAATATTACGCTTATTATTAAGCAATATTTTAATTTTAGACAGGAACTGACATTAGCTTTAAGCAGAAACCGATTCTAGTTCAAAAACATATTTATCAACTAATTTTACACGTCGTAGGTTGTTAATTACAGATTGTATGACTAATTTATGCGAACGATTCCATCATTGGATGTTTAACTAGGCAATAGTTCCATAATATTTTCATTTATAGTCTTGACGAGTCTGGAGGTACCTTTAACAAAAACTATACGATTCACAACTACCATAAAAGTCTATGACTTTACATCTTACGATTTAATAATTTCACTACTATCTACAACGAAGATGAAAACCTATGATTATGGTAAAAAGATCAGGTAATCAACAAGAAAGGAATGTACAGATCTTAAATACTGTATGGCAGAGTATTTAGAAATTAAACTTAACAATATTTACATTTAAATTATTATCGAATTACGATTATCCTGTTAAAGGCACTTCTTCCGTCCGCTTCGGAACTAACGATAAATCTAAAGGATTCTTCATAATGTCTTTACTATTGTCTTCACTTAAGTCAATACTAAGTTCTGGTTCAGAGTCACTCACTTCGTCGTTCTTCGGACTTCTAAAGATTACAGCTGTAGATTTTATAGAAAGATCTATAGGCTGATCTTGTTCTATTGCAACTCCTGCTACAGCTGGTGAATGCAGAAGTGAATCGCCTCCATTACGTGTTTGCCATGTGGTTAGAGCTGGGGGTATAGGTCGTATATTCTTTATGGGTGTTGGGAGAAGTGGTCTTGGTGAAAAACTCGGTGACGATGTGTACGGGGAAATTGGTAATGTAGGCTTCCGTTTCTTAAAATCTTTACTTTGATTTCTTAAAGCTTGCAATCTAACATCCTTTTCACTACTAGGTGATGATGCAGGTCTAAAAACGCTCAAACCACTAGTGCTTCTGGAACTGGTGTCATCTTCAGGATCGGCAGAAGAAGCTCCTGAATCAGAAGGAGATACGCTCTGACGTGTGACATCGTCTGTAAAATGGCTTTTTTCGGAACTTTTATAATACTCTGCTAAAGCAGCAGCTGGTAGTAAATTTGTTGGTAAGAACGATGGATTGATTGTTGAGTTGAAACCTGGAGGAGATTTGCTGTTTTGCATGTGCTGTATGTGTTGTTGTTGCTGTTCTTGTAGCAAGCAGTGTATTTTGAACCAATTTGACCGTCTGCCGTATCTCGATCCAGATTTGGACATACCTACGAGTAAACATTTTCGTAGACGGCACGCTTTGCATGCGGTCCTATTTTTCTTATTTATGACACATTCGCCATTGTTCTTGCATTCTGATATCGAGGATATGTTGTTGTAGGTCCTCCCGAAAAATGACTGAAACAAGAGAAAATAAATTTAAATTAAATGTATATCACTGATGTCTCTGTAACAAATAGCGCCTTAAGGTTACTTGTACACGCTAAGAGAAGTCGCTGAGTCTACGCCAGAATTCATGTCGTTTTTACACATGAACTAATATACATTGCTCCGGTGAGAAGGTGAAATTTGACAAGTGCGCCCTACTATTATAACCTACGCACGACTGTCCGAAAACAATTTCAGTGTTCACACGTTCCTATTTATATTTTGGAGCAGCCACGACAAATTTTCGTGGCTAGATCCGACTAAATTCTAGTCTTGTACATGATGCATTGGTCCTGTCTGTCGCAGACAGGGTGAAATTTCTTAGCATGTACAAGGGTCCTAATTCTTGGAACAATCTCAAGAGATACCAAAAGGAGCGAATTCGAATTTTAAATCAACCAGAAAATATGATGTATGTGTGTAATAACTGGAAATTAAAAAAGGGCAACCGATTTACGCAATATGAACACCAGTTTTGGGCCGGTGCGAGCCCGCATTAATTTAGCTTAAAATATCGACAGGCTTCCATCGGTTTCGCATAAGAAATAGCAATTTATAAACGGTACAGTTAAAGAAGATACTGTAGCCGGCGCGCCCATACAATTTTGGGCGCTGAATTAAAAATTACATTTTTCAAAAAGTCATCATAAAGAGCATTAAAATCTGGGTCAACGTGCATAAGGTCGTATTTCACACATAATATTACAGAATCGTTCGGCCAGTGTCATTACAGGTCGCCTTAAATTATTAGGGTCTTTTGCGAATTTTCTTTAAATAAATTTGGATGTAACCCGCTGCGAGGCCCAACGTCTCTCCTTACTCAATTAAATTCGTACAAAAAGCGTAAAATATGTGACTGTGATACAGTTTCACCGGACACGGCTATATCCAATATACCGGACACTTTCAGCATTAAATAATGGCGTGTCTCGTTATTTTGGATTACCTCAATATTGTATGCGAACCAATTTAAAATTCTCAGGCATTAAGAATATTTATGCAATATTAAAAATTTCTAATTACGATGCAAATTTTGTGGATTTTAATTAGGGATTATAATTCCAACAACAACAAAAAAACTGAGTGTTGTGTGACGTTAAACATCAAACAAACGTCGACACTTATTTTAACCAATAGAGTTAAACTAAGTAATCATGGTAGTCATCCAGGAATTATTATCTTGATTACAGCTCTTAGGACTGGCTCAATCAGTGCTCTTACAGAATATCGACGTGAAACGGTTGTATTTACACTATCGTGTTTTATATGATTAATAAGAGTCCCGTGCTCATATCCTTCTCACTCGTTTTTTTAACGAGGGGAAATCTTATTGAGAACCATAGGCCGTGCAAAGGAGAAAGGTGTGTGGGATTCGCCAGGTCGGGGTGGCACTAGCACCTCTAGCCTGAATTAGAAGTGCTATTGCCGCACCACAGTCAGAGAGATACTTACTAAAACCCCTCAGTTTTCCGTACTTCGTCTTATGCCAAGCCTACGTGTACATACGATTCTAGCCCCTCCGCTAGCCCTGGCAAACGGTGACCCATCGGTCTTATCCACTGCAAGGGAACTTCTTTTTATCCCCCGCATTTTCAAACTCTTTACATGTGGGACGGTCTGTTACGGTCATGGACGGCATAACGGCTGATGAGAACCCTTTCCGCAACGATCCACAGTTTCCCCTGCGCTCTATGTCCGGTCCTTGCCTAGTATTAAGTAGGTAGAACATCGCTCCATCATGTTTTCTGTCTACCCGCTTTCTATGTGGTGACAGCCAATGCACAGCAGGGTAAGGGCAGCCATTTTGGACATTAATTCGATGTCTATGTGTGACGAGAAATACCACATCGAACGCTGATCCTTTTCTTGAATAAGAATCTCTCAAGTCTTTATGATTACTGGCCGTGCCAAAAACATTTACCATAGTTAGATTTTCTATAAAGTGTTAGCTTCAAAGATAAATTTACTATCATGTGCTGTTCCTTTTTGAAACCTGAACGGAGCCAGGAGAGGGCGGATCTTAAGGTTCGTGGAGCTTCTGCTTTTCTAGTGCAAGAATATAGGTAATATCTCCCAATAACGTCCATATTTTTACTTGTTTTTAACTTAGTTCACGGCTTAGAGCCTTTAAGTCTCAGAAGAGATGTTGGCGCTCTAAGCGCGTTCTACACTCTGTACAATGGAGAGTGTTCTGAGGACCTATTAGGTTCTCACTCTCCTTACCATCGACGGGATTTTGACATTGGTTTTACTGGGCTTATGTCAAAATTTACTCAATAGTAAAGCCAATGAACGGTCAGTTAGATACAGAAGTCAGGTCTAACAAGATTATCTGCCTGTTTGCCAGCTTCGAAACAATAAATAACCTAATTAATGCGTTATTTGACTCGTTAAGGATATGACGCCATAACTTCCTACTTTTGTACAAACGAAAGGCAATTTTGGCATTTTGTAAGATGATAAAAATTATCTCAGTGCATTTGACTATCAACTACCATTTTTTTTCTTATTTGTATATCTATGGTAGAAGGTCGTAAGTACGCGATGGTCACGTACGGCGAATGCGCGCACGCAGTGCATCCCCGCTCAATTAGCCTGCTATCGGCGACCCGATCCGCGCACATAAGGAACACACGTATCGCGCTTCTCCAATCTACCCACTAGGGTTGCGAAAATTATTAAAAACTAGCTTCTGCCCGCGAGTTCGTCCGCGTGGAATAGTTGAAAAAAAGTAAGTTCAAAAAAAATCCCGATTTTGAAACATTCTTCATTGGTGCTCCGCTCCTATTGGTCTTAGCGTGATTATATAGCCTTCCTCTATAAATGGGTTATATAATACAGAAAGAATTTTTAAAATCAAACCAGTAGTTCTTGAAATTAGTGCGTTCAAGCAAACAAACGGCCTCTTCAGCTTTATAACTATATATTAGTATAAAATGATTTCTTAAATTCTTGACGAGTACTGGCCATTTTTTATATCTTACCAACCTTTTATTTGCCTTGCAAGCGGTTTAAAATTGACGTGAGCTCCGTATAAGTAATGTCAAAATTAAATCGATAGTAAGGTAAGTGATTAATTAGCAAGTATACACATGTTTAAATCCGATTAATGTTTTTTATGGTAGTTTATGTTCGCGTTTAACTATTATCTCGCCTATTATGGAGCACGCTTATCTAGAAGATAATTATTCATACGGGAGTCCAAGACATCCAGGTTGAAAGTATCGGGAAAAACTTGCAGTACGCATGATGATGATAAACGCAAAGCGCTTCGTTCGTATAAGCGGAGTATCCACCATATATCGTTGGGTAAAATTATGGATAAAATATTCATCCCAAACCACTGTCACTTATCAGTAACGTTCCCGAAATGCTGGCGGCGTTGTCACATTGTATAATCCTATCCTATAAATATTATAAAAGTTTGTAAGAATGGATGTATGGATATATAATGTATGGAATGTATGTTTGTTATTTTTTTTATTGCATGTGTTCAGCAGACAGACAGACAGTCCACTTGATGGAAAACGGTTATTATCGCCTATGGATATTTGCAACACCAAATGTGCTATAAATGCGCTGCTGATCTCTTAAGGGAGGCTGGAACCTGGTCACTAATGCTGGAATACAATTCAAGGTTGTTATGGCGGCATATTCTAGACCAGGGGTGGTAGCCATCCAGTCGGGCAAATGCCCTAGCTGTGAGTTGTTTTGTCGCCTTTTACGACAGGCCGTCCGTCCGCAGGAAATTGTATTCTTTCTCCGTTCCTGTACGGATAATACTGTAATAATAATAATGTTACTTTTTCACGCAAAAACCACTGAATGGATTTTGATAAAACTTTACAGTAATATAGCTTACATATCAGAATAACGCATAAGCTATAATTTATAAAGATATAGGGTGAATTATCTAAAATATAACGATTTTCCATCACCACGAATAATCTTTGAGCAAAATATACGCCAGACTTTGGTCGTGTGTCTCACACGTCTACGTTTGGCGACGTCTCAATAAAGCTTTAGAGCTTTTTATATTATTCTAAACAAGGTAAAACCCTAGAATCTAGGAAGTTTATTCGAAAAAGATGTCCGCGCTACAATTTGTACCGTAAAGGTTATGAACATATATATAGTTGGCCAGTGACTAATAAAGCCTTTTATAATGTGTACATGATTGTAGGAGGGTATTAGATATATATCTTTTTGGATTAAATAACGGTATAATATATGTAAAAGTTCAAGGTAGGGTTTCAGGGGTCCTATAGCCTTGTTGACAAAAACGGAACCTTATAATATAGTTATAATCATACATACCACTACTACTACTGTTTGTCTGTCTTTGTGTAACAGAGACAAAGAGACTATTAGCATTATATGTATATATATTTTTCAATTTTAGCAACGAAAATATCTATATGTTCAGTATTCTATATGTAATAAATTTTTTGGGTATTTCAATTTATTACATTGCAAAAATGTTTTTTTTTCTAATATTTCAAAACGATCAGAATCATGAGCACAGCTAACTCGGCTACTAACTTGGTAACGCTTGTATCTATTTGGCAACGTTCCCAATGAATGACAGTGGTTTGGGACCAATTTTTTAGCTATAGTTTAATCTATTTATTATTTTATGCTAGTACTATACTACTATACTAGCGGCCCGGCAGTCACTGAAATGCCTTGAAAAACTAAAAATGTACTAGCGCCTCCTACCGGTTCCAATTGTGAATCTAAACCATTCTGATGCTGATGTAGCATAATTGATATAGTCTGGCTATCGAAAGTTGAACCTGGAATTATTTGCAAACTTTTTACATGGCAACTCTAATACGAATGTCAACGTCAATTTTGACAAACAAGATGGCGGTTTTCGTTTGGTTGTGAGTGGATTTGCCTGTGTTGATACTTTGGCGGAGTCCCATCTTCCGGACACAGCCTTGACAGCCGGAGCTGCTGCTTTACACCAGGAGGCCCTGAAATATTGTAAATATGTGTCCATTGGTAGTGGGTACGTATGTGGCTTTCGGGTCAAGACTAGGGGGCCGTGACGAAATCTGATTTAGATTATAGCTGATAAAACTAAGTTTTTACCGAATATTGCAGTTTATTGTTCAAAAAATGTAATGACTACTGATTTCCTGCTATATACCGGAATTAAAAGTAGATAGTCTATATTCTATTGTAGGTCATTCTAGATTCGAGATATATGGGTTAGTAATAACAAGTATTCCAAATTTCATAAAATCCGTTCAGTACTTTTGGCGTGAATGAGTAACAAAAACATCTTACAAACTTTAGTATTTATAATATTATCGTTAGAAACGAGTATGGTGTATCTATTGTCACACATAAAATACACAACATAAATAATTAAGTAACTACCAAGTATCAAAATAGGTTAATCCTAATAATTTTGATGTTGCCATACATATATTATTTAAATTTGCCGCCATTTTCCAGGGTCAACTTTCGTTGGCCAGACTATAGCACAACTCATACTTACCGACTTCTCGGGTTATAAAAAATACAATAAATAAAATAATCATATATTAAAATGAAACCTATCTTATGTCCTTAGTTGGAATAAATCCAGGAAAAAAAAGTCATCAAAATCAGTTGAGTAGTTTCGTAGTTCATCGCGATCAAACACTGTGACAGGGAGATTTTTATATATGTAATATAGATAAGAGATTAGAATAATTGTGTGTATCTGGTTTATTTATATTTATTAATAACACCAGTAAGCTACTAACCTACCATATAAACAATATTTTGAAATGTAGTTTCTATGCCTATACTGACCTTTTCGTTTAGCGATGTTAAAATGAGAAAAAATATACAACTACTTATTTTTAAATTAGGTAAAGCGACATAAGCAAGTATTATTTACATATACTGCATAACAAGTGAACAAGAAAAGTGTATTTAGTTATTAGCGTAGATTAGATGTATTTAAAAGTCAATGAGATGCACTTGCGCAGGTTCTAGTTAGGTTTGTAGTGTAGGGACCATTTTGCAAATTTATCGATGCTTTGTATTTTTTAGATAAAACTTTACTATAGCTATTATACATAGGAATAAATGTCCATGCAATGCTATAACTGAAGTAAAAGTTTGAATTTAATTCAAATTCAATAATTCACAGTCAAATGTTTTTATTCAAAATAAGTTTCACTGGAGAACACTATTTGAAAGTCAAATATATAAATTAAAATTTTATTTCCTATTCTATGTACACCGCTTCGCTATGTGTTATTGTTGTAAAGGTTATGAAGCGACAAGAAACTCCCTAGCAACACGTCTAACTAAAATTTGTTTTTCTTATCTTATCCTATTTATATCTCAAGTTCTTCTTTTTCATAATATCTATTTATTTATAATTCTTTCGGTAGATCATTTTAGATACAATATGATCTATATAGAATGAAAATATAGCATGATAAGTATAATGCAGTAAGTTGAGGGGCGTAGCTGTTTGTATAACTATACATACTTAAATAAGACAAGAATTGATAAACTAATATTATTAGTATTATATAATAATTAGAAGACTTCGTCAAATTATCAGGTGAAGAGGTATATTCAGAAGACTGCAGCTCTCAACTAAGCACAAATTTCGAAGAAGTTCTCTTAGATAGAATCCTAAACACTTGTCTTTTTAGTCCTGACTTCCCGGTCCGTTATATTATTTACCTTAAATACTTGATTTTAGATGTTTTTTTAATATAAAGAAATATAATTTTGTGTATTGAAATTGTAAATCGAATTCATCTTTGTTATTTAATTCGTATTACAAAATAAAAAAAATATTATGCTGCATATATTCTCAAAATATCAGAATGGTTTTAGTTATCGACATACAATATCGACACATAACAACACTATAGAGCATATAATCCCTACAAAGCGTAACTAATGAGATGTCTATTATAGCACGATTAAACGCCTTTTAGTTCCAATTTGTTCGCAGGCACTGTTTATAAATGATATTTATTATGTAAATTACAGGCTTATTACACTTTTCATGGGAGTTATCTACGTTATAAACAATTAACTATATGACATATCATCTTACAATAAACACTAACATTATATACATCTACATATTAATACGTGAAGTAAAAATGTTGTACCCATTTTGAAAAAATATACATAAAAACACATTACACACACTACCATGTATTTGACACACACACGCATATAAACTCTTTTGCTTTGTTGCCTTGGCGAAATTTTTGATTATAGGAGTATAGTCTTTGACAACAAATTATTATGGTCGAATTTCAACCACCCAGCGACCAATAGTAATAAAAAAATATTCGTTAAAATAACACCTTTATCATCTTACTTTAAATTAAAAACACAATATTATTCTAAATATTTAATAATACAAATTATTTCTATATATATATATATATATATATATATATATATATATATATATATATATATATATATATATAGAAATAATTTGTATTACTATTTAACTAATAATTGATCTTAAATTTGACTCCTTTTACTTGTGTAAAGTTATGAATAATTTTGTACACTCGTATACATAATAAAACTACGTTTTAACGGTTTTGAGTGTGGTATTTTATTTATTTTTTATTCCGACGTTTTGGCTAATATCAAATATAATACTGCGCTCAAAACTATGCTATATGAAGATACGTTTAAATCTTATCTTCGTTGTTGTTGGTGTTATTTCTTGCTCTTTATTATTATCTATCAAAATTATAAAAGTTAATTGCTATAATTAATAAGTCAAAAGAAAAGTTCAAAAAACAACAAAAGTATGTCTGTTTGTTCTCACTTTTTAGTGAGTAGTTATATATTGATTTATGTATAATTTGAAATATTACTATTCCCATGAGGCAATACATTGAAGCTTAACTAAATTTGCGTACCCAAGTCAAAATTTTACTTTTAAAATTTCTAAACTCCAAAATTTTAACTCCTTAAGTAATAACATTGGCTAGATTATCTATGTCGAGAATCCATTATTATATATTACTAAAATTTGAATAGCAACGCTTTAAAAAGTATCAAGTGTCTTAAACCATTGGAGTAGACACTATAAGAACATTACGTTGCTTACAAATAATTCATTAGAACATATGACCGCATCAAAAAGCTCAAATTACAAAATTATGAAGAACGCAGTCTATTTAACAGGAGCTGAATATAACGAAGATAAATTGTTATAGTTTTAAAAATGACTTCGAAATTGTAATAATAAACGATAAATTAATCGTTAATCTTTATAAAATACAACACTATGCTACAATTGACTTATCCCGTGCATTCGTTTTATAAATACATTGTTATTTGTGCTCATTGTTTTAGTAAGTAGTGTTATTAATGAAAAGAAATTAAAAATATTTATTTACTAAAAGTGTAGCAGGTTATTTTGCCGGATTTCCTTAACATGTAAACAAATAGTAACTTTATTTAAAATAGTAAATGTCAATGGATTCACTGCGTCTAGCGTCTACTTCACATACGTATTCGACAGTTTCGATAATAATATTATATAGTTTTTCGATGTCTAAAGAGCGACTTCACTGAATTCATTTAAAACACATTTTTTCATAGGGTGGAAGAAACGCACTCATTTGTACGAAAAAAATGTATAATCTTACTACATTGAATATTTCAAAATTAAGCAATTTACTCTTATGTTATTGGTAAGATGCAACGACCAACTTTAAGATCGAATCTAGATACCCAAAGGACAGTAAATAACAAAATCAAAGTTTGACATTTTAGTACTCACTCACAACGGACTACTTCAAAACATAAAATAAGCAAAGACTGTGCATTCATTTAATGTCCTCGTGAAACAACACTATGTCGTAACTTTTTTTTAATAAATGATGCATCTGTAGTGACACAACATTAAAATTACAATCTAATCTAGGAAATCTCGTAACTGAATAACATTGTTATTTAGTTGTAATATGCTTGGGATGGTGTTGTTTAACACAACATGTACATTTAGCTAAATATGTAAATTTGTATTGTAATTTATGTAACATTTTCGTTTATATTTCTGTATATATTAGTATATTATATCTATTGCATACCTACTCCCATATATACTGAATTTCTGTCCATCCAAAGGTTGTCTGGAAGAAATCGCTCCCAGCGATAAGACCGCTCATTGTACTTATCATTATGATTGTATGTATGAATTTATTTTGTAACATTGTGTACAAAAAAGTATATTCTATTATATTCTACTCGAACTCAGGACCTCTCTATTCTATTCAGATATGCGTAACAACGTTTAATTCAGTCGAAGACAAACGTCGTGAAATTTCAATTTCCATCTAAAAATAGCATGTATTTCTATTTTTTACTATTTAGTTATACATAAAATAGTAGCAAACCTCTTGATTTCGAAGCACTTATTTGGGTCAGAATATTCTATCTTTGTGATACTATTCACTAATGGTCGGCGCAAGTCAATTTTCATTTGAAAGTGGCTAACTAAAATATATTGTCATCTATGGAATTGGTGAAAAATGTATTTTTTATTCAAAAGGCCGTGAGAACGCTGCAGTCGCCCACGCGCCCTCTATATGTTAAATATCATATTTTCTTATGTACATTTGTCAGTTCTTTATGATTCATAGATTCGTTTTTAATATTTGGATGAATAGTTTCACTCAGTTTGGCGTCGGAATAACGTGTTAAGAATGTGTTGATGAAATTACAATGAATAATAATATAATTCACACCTTTTATTTCTGCTTCAAATTATAGGATTTTCTTAAGTTTTCGCGATTAATATACATACATAAAAGTATGATTTAACGGTTTTAAACACAGCGTTTTATGTGATTTTTGTTTCGAATTTTCGGCCACTTTTAAGTAGGCGTGACCCTTAAGACAAAGATGTCGAGTGTCAGAGTAATTTTAAAGTTAGTCAACACTTGACATCTTTGTCTTCCGTGATAACGACTACTGAAAAGTGGCCGAAACGTCGATATGATAAACAAACAAAATGTCGTGTATAAAATCATTTAAACATAATTTTAATTATGTATGCAGTCATGAAAACTGAATAATATTCATATATAAATCAAAAAATATTTTATTCATAACAATGTTACACGTTAACATCGATGATTCAAATTCAAAAGTTTTATTCAAAGTAAGTTCCACTGGAGTATACTTTTTCTTGCTTATTACTTCTTATTCTATGCACACCGCTTCACAACGTGTTATCACCGTTTAAAGAAGAAGCGGCTAAAAACTCCCCAGCAACATGACTAGCTAAAAAACATATTTCATAATAATTATTTACATTTCTCGGGCTCTTTTTCAATATATATTCCAGAATATTCCAATTGTTACAACCTAGGCGCCGAGAAAAACAAATTCACACCTTCATATATGTAAAAACGCACTTTATTACCTGTCAGATTTGAACTATAGTAACTTTTTCATCATCGTCTTCTTTTGTTTACTTATATATTTTCATGCTTTTACTAATTATTTTAGAGAACAGTGCATTCTTTTATTGTACTCGTTCATTAGCATCATTAGCCAGGTGTTACGGATTACATTTGTATTTTTGAGATATAAAACAAAGGCCCGATGGAGAGAGCAGTCAGTCGAGCGAGAACCATGATCATGCCGTGACGTGTGTGCATTCGGTAACCTATTAGTGACGGTCTTTGCGCGTTTGATTGAATTTCTGCATTACGTTTGGATTTGTTGTGTTCGGTTATATTTGTACTTGTGTTATACGTGTTTGTATTGTTCTAAAAAAAACTCTATAATAATTCTAACAGCATTTTAATTCGAGTCCTAAACTAGTAACACTGTTACTTATGATTACCATAAGCCATAAACTCTTCTGCCAGGGCTGTGGAGAGGCTAGGCTATATACTCGTAGCCGTAAGGCACAAGATGGAACATCCACGGGTTGTATTGGGTATCCCTAACTCAGGGGTTCTCACTCACCCGCACATGCCGTCGAGATGAGAGCGCGAGTGTTCCGCGCGCGCTCATCTCTCTTCCCGTGGGGCGCGTTACAGACCGCCCCACGCCTGGAATAAACCGAGTAGGGCCGGGGGAGTAGCTCCCCCGGCATTGGAAGAGGTCCAGTGAGCGCGGCCCACGCCTGCCAGGGCACGCGGAGACGGGATAGCCTACACCCGTAGCCCTGGCATAAGGCGCAGGACGGAAAGCTATAGCGTGGCACCGGTTCTGACCGGGCACGCCAGTGCCACCCCCGATCTGGCGAATCCCACACTCTCACCGGGTCGCGAACATCCCCCCAGGCTTCTGCGCCTGTCGCGGCTTAGTCCTCAAACGGATTTCCCCTGGCTAAAAAAAAAGGGTATCCCTAACTCGCGAGTGGCAATAGCATACCTGTTCTGACTGGGCACGCTAGTGCTACGCCAACTTGACTAATCTCACAAACGGGTCGCGAAGTATTCCCCTAGCTTCTGTGCTTCTCGCAGCATATGGTCCTGAATCGGATTTGCCCTGGCTATAAAAAAAAGGCATAAACTCTTCATGTCTATAAAAGGTGTGCTCGACTGACCACTTCTTGAGCCGTATTTGAAATGCATTTACGGATGGTGTATTGTATTGTAATATATTGCATTATAACTATTATCAAGTCTTATCCACTCAGATTGAAATAAACACTCCACAGTAATATTACACTCTTAAATATTCATATACTAAATGCAGGTATTGAAATCCATCAATTGACACCACTTCATCTATTCATGACGATAAATACCTATATGCATTGCGAAACTAAAAACAGTTTGCAAAAAGCAAAATCTTGACAGGGTAGACAGGTCATTGTGGTCACTGTGTTATAGACACTATTTACTTTATCCTTACGTCATACGAGTAACTATTGTTCAATAGTTCAAATCATAAGTGCACTGTCATTTGTGCAAATGATTTTTGTATGCATTCAGATCGTCTTATTTCTTAAATGCACCTGGTTTTTTGGAGGTTGTTTTTAATCTAGCTAGATTTATTTAAGTGTACTGATAAATCAGGTATCAGAAAGTTTGTTAACAATAAAAATATATGTGTGTGTGTGTGCAATTCACACATAGTAGAAGTGAAACTTCATTACTCACAGATAATTTCTGCAACTTTTATTAATAGCTATATATTAATACGTAAAGCAAAACACAGCAAAAACTTTGTACCCCTTTTTACGAAAATTGCGCGCTCGAAGGAGTATGTAGGAGTATGTTCGCACACTTATAGTTTATATAGAGGAGTGCAGAATGCTTATATATTATTTTAATTGTGCATAAAAAATACATTGAATCAATAAAAAGACACACACTACCATGTATTTGATACACACATGCATCTTTTGTTTATTGTTAAAGTCAAACTAAGGGTGTAGCTTTGGCGATATTTGTGATTTTAGAAGTATTATCTTTGATAATAGAACCTTAATAATGTTAAAACGTATAATTTAAAATAATTATTATGGTCGAATTTCGACCACGGGCGATCACTATTAAATATATAGTTAATTCATTTAGTCTACATCCGTCTACATATTATAATTCAAAATAAACTTCTTAAGTATTACTTAAATTTTTTCACTATTTTAGTCTAAAATATTATTATCAGTTTTATTTCGGTCCAAATTGGACCTATTCTTAATCATCGGCCTTATTGACTCTCTAATCTGTGCCGCACAATGCAAAACTCTTAACTCATTTTCTCTCAGGCTTAGTCCTATAGATTTATGTATTGATCTTTTTTTAGTGTCGCTATTTCGTTTCATCGAGTTTCCAATCACAACGATTCTAAAAAAAATCTCTTCAAAAAAACCAAAATTGACGGAGAAATTGACATACAAAAAACTATACAGTCGATTTGAGAAACTCCTTTTTGAAGTCGATTAAAAAAGAAAATGCGTGGGGTTGATGCAACCAGACATTTGATGCTGTAGTAATACGTATATACCTATATGAACTTAGGCAATAAGTAGATGTCCTAGTAAGACAATGTTTCTCATCTTGCGGTCAGAGTGTATACTTGTGAAACCAAAGGTCGTTCCAAGTTTTGAAATACTTGGTTCCAACTGTGACATCTTTAAAATTAAAGACTCTTCGTACGACTAGAGAAAGGTTTTACGACTTGCAAATAGATGCTTAGGTTTATGAAACACACGTAGTGGCTGCTTTATCGTTCGCACTTGGTTTGAACGCTGTGTTCACATTTTTTGAACTCGCAGGTCGCTCTTTATTGGTAAAAATATAAAATACTAACTTCTGCCCACGACTGCCCCGTGGAAGGGTTAAAGTGAGTTTAAAAACCTCCCGATTTTTAAACTTCATTGGTGCTCCGCTTCTATGGGTCTTAGCGTGATGATATACTATAGCCTTCCTGGATAAATGGGCTATCTAACACTGAAAGAATGTTTTAAATCAGACCAGGAGTTCCTAAGATTACCGCGTTCAAGCAAACAAAAAACTCTTCAACTTTGTATATTAATATAAAATAATAGGCGATTTTTCCTTGACACTTTTTTTTTCTCACGGGGCAATCCTCATGGGCTGCGAGTCGGACTTCAACCTCTATCTGCGTCCCTGCCGTTAGACTATCGCAGATAAACATTTGTCTTCTTCTACTTCTAATCTTCGTCCTTTTTCTTATTATTACATATTATTTTATTGACATATTTGTCAATTGACCTCCATTCATTTTTTCCTTTTAGCAAAGACTCCTTGACACTTGCACCCATTGATCTCTCCGTATAATATAATATAATAATAATAATGTCAGCCCATAAATGTCCCACTGCTGGGCTCGGGCCTCCTATTATAGGGGGATCGGTCAGTACCCGCCACGCTTGTCCAAGGCGGCTTGGCAGGTTTGACACATCGGTTATCTCGATGTGCAGGTTGCATCACGATGTTTTCCTTCACCGTTTTTAGCACGTGGTAATTGTAACAATATGCACATTAGATCAGAAAACTGACTAAGAGGTGCATGCGTTCCGGTCAGGATCGAACCCGCGCCCTTCAATTTAGGGGCGCGTGCGCTAACCATTACACTACCACGACTTCTTCACGATCTCTCCGTAGCAACAAGTTTTTCGATCGCGTGCTCACAGCATCGTTATATTATAACGTCATGAATAGCAATCAATTTAGAACCACAAAAACAAAATTCAAAAATACGCTCTCAATATTCTGTGGGTAATTATATAATATATTTCATAGAAGTTTTTAATTAATATCACATTCGGATTGATGTTCTAGAGAGATTTTTTACACGCTATAATTAAAAATAACTTTTTGTATAACATCGGTATTCTAGTTTATATAATTGGTAAATATTTTGATCTATATGGTTGGGTTAGAAGTTGGTTCAAATTTTTATTTAAGTCGATAGATGGTAAGATATTCGTATGAAAATCTTAAAAATTGTGTCTTAACAAGAGGCAATCCGTATGAGGACTATCTACCGGAGGGAAACGCGGCGGGGAGAATGAAATGCAATGAATTGAAAATTTAAATCAAATTCAAATTCAAGAGTTTTTATTCAAAATAAGTTCCACTGGAAAACACTTTTTGAAGGTCATACATATAAGTTAAAAATTTATTTTATTTCCATACCTACCGCTATGTATACCTACCGCTTTGCAACGTATTATTGCTGTTAAGAAGAAGAAAAGGCAAGAACTTCCCCAGCAACACGTCTAGCTAAAAATTAATAACTCAAACTTATCTTTTTTTTAAATAAATTTTATACAGAAATGTGTTACTCAATCACTTTTCGAAAACAGTGCATGCTCGGTAAGACGAAGACATAATATAAGGAAGGAAGAGCATTATTAGTTATAATAATAATATGACGTACAACAATATATACTGCAACATAATTATCTCTATAAACTCCTTAGATGCTTGGCAAGATAAAAACGTTATACAAAACATGATATTCATCTACCATCTGGATCATCATATAGCAGCTGGAGCGAGCTGCTATGTAAATGAAATTTTGTCATTTATTCGTAAGTAGTATTATATCCGTCTAGGAACGGAGAAAGAATATAATTTCCTGAGGCCGGGCGGCCTGTCATAAGGGGTGACAAAACAACCAAAGCCAGCTAGAGCATTTGCCCGTGTGAATGGCTACCACCCCTGGTCTAAAGTATACCGCCGTAACAACCTTGAGTTGTGTTCTTGCTTTAGTGTGTAGGACAACCTTTTATACGTTTATTTTTCTATAAATTTTTACTTTTTATTTGACATTGTCATCCTTTTGATAGCTCTTGAAATTATTCTTTGTATTTAATTGCTATAACCAGAAAATAAATAATTTGTCATAATACAAAGCCTATCTTCTTCCTCGCACCAATCCGCCACAAGTGACCAGGTTCCATTTTTTAATTGGAAAGATGCATGCTATGGATACGTGCTTTTTCTGTTGTCGATGCGTCGCATAGCTATACCTGCGCATCTTCCTCGGACAGCTACCTTGCGGCGGCGCATTTCATAGCACATCTCGCTCGCTCTGCTACATAGCTTAGCATCACTGGAAATGGTCACCTGGTTTCGTAGCTTAGGTTTTACATTTTTGTTGTATAGCATAACACAGCTCTGGTGGAAGGGCACCCTAAGAGTTGTAATCAAGATTATTATTCCAGCATGGCTTTACCACGTTCAATTTTATCTCTAATTCAAATATTACACAACATTCGTCTCATGGTTAAGACAGTTTCCGATCAATAATATCAAAAATTTCAAATTGTTATCTCTTACTATATTATAAAATATTAGGCACACACCAAAAATTTTCATAATCCACGATCACGATGTAGTCAAATCCATTTAAATTATAAATCTCTGATAATAAAGTCAAATAAATAAACTGGCAACCCACGCTCGATCGCTAAAGAGACATGATCTGTAACTAAAAAAAAATATTTTCCCGCTTTCCATATGACCCGCGCCCACGCATTCAACCTATGCTAATTATATTATATTTGGACAGCAATTTTATTTTCAAACATACATTTTTCTTGGATATTTAAATTATTTTATTATATGAATGTTGTCATTTCTTATACAATGGACTGTATTTGAACGTATATTATACGAAATTTGAAGTTGAGTGTTTTTCAAAATCGGTTCTGTGTTAGTTATATTACTCGGAGTTTTTTAAACTTTTTATGTGTACTGATAATTGGGGATATACCTTAAGAATTTACTATACGCACGATGTCAAATAGCATATTGTTTTACCATCGCCTATGGACATTTGCAACACCAAAGGTGCTACAAATGCGCTGCTGCTCTCTTAAGGGAGACTGGAACCTGATCACTAATGCCGGAACATAACTCAAGGTTGTTATGGTGACATACTTTAGACCAGGGGTGGTAGCCATCCAGTCGGGCAAATGCCCTACCACCTGGCTGTGAGTTTTGTTGCCTCTTACGACAGGCCACCTGTATTGTTTTGTATTCTTTCTCCGTTCCTGTACGGATAATAATCCTGACTTTACCACGTCAACATGACAAGTCATGGAGCAAGGGCATATAAAAAAAATGTATATCTTAATAATAAAAAAGAACGAACTGCATTCAACCACCAATCAACGGTAGTTATTTTTTAAAAGCGCTCATTATATTGTAACACCAATGTTACAAAATTGAGAACATAATTGTAACATCAGCAATAAAGTTAGTTGAATAAACAAACAGTATATGGGTCGAAGATGATTGCCGGTACTCGCTACTGCTAGCACGCAGTGCCCGGGGCGCACTCTACATCATCTTAATTGGGCGTACGACACTGTTGCAAGCAGAGCGGGGAGCGGGAAAAGTGAACTAGACACTACACGCAAAAGTTGAATAGTTAACAGACTGTAGATGTGAATTAAGACAAAAAATTGTATTATGTTAAACTCTTTGTAATTTTAATATGTAATCTTCTTCTAATATATATAAATCTCATGTCACGATGTTTGTCCGCGATGGACTCCTAAACTACTCAACTGATTTCAATCAAATTTGCACACCGTGTGCAGTTTGATCCAACTTAAAAGATAGGATAGCTTACATCTCAATGGACCCTGTAGATGGCGCTGCAATCGGGTTCAAAATTTTATTTCTTCAGGGCAGGACAACGTCTGCCGGGACAGCTAGTATATTTATATATTAATATTTGAAGGTTATACATATAAGTTTAAATTTAATTTTACTTCCTAGTCTATGTACACCGCTTCGCAACGTGTTATTGCTGTTAA
The DNA here is from genome assembly GCA_012273795.1 of Dendrolimus punctatus. NCBI lineage: Eukaryota > Metazoa > Arthropoda > Insecta > Lepidoptera > Lasiocampidae > Dendrolimus > Dendrolimus punctatus. The sequence goes on along the minus strand of CM022540.1, from coordinate 20,054,195 downwards.
GAAGAAGAAGCGGCAAGATACTCCCTAGCAACACGCCTAGCTATTAATATTGTTTTTTTTTTTATTTCTTATTCTAGTTATATCTCCAGTTCTCTTTCTTTTTTTACTAGCGACATAACGCTACACGCTAATCGCGTCTGCTATCACAGCTTGATGTACCCACGCCGTGAGAACGCCGCCTGACCATGGCACTTGCCACCGGTTATTATCGTGAACTATTGTTTGTAACCTGCAATATCTGTGAAGGAACATCATAGATCACAAGAGGCTGAAAGTCGATAGGCGAAAAGGTTATATGACCATTAGAGAGGGTATTGTTTTTATTGCAATTAGAGATTTTCGTTCTAACAAGCAGTACACTTTCCGTGCAGGAACGAAGAAAGAATACAATTTCCTGCTGTGAAAAGACAACCCACAGCTAGGTGGTAAGGTAAATGCCTGAAGCGGCCCCTTGTCCCTACGTGTTTGGCCAGGTGGTACGGCATTTGCCCGACTGGATGGCTACCACCCCTGGTCTAAAGTATGTCGTCATAACAACCTTGAGTTGTGTTCCGGCATTAGTGGACCAGGTTCCAGTCTTCTTTAAGAGGGCAGCAGCGCATTTGTAGCATCTTTGGTGTTGCAAATGTCCATAGGCGATGGTAACCACTCTCCATCAAGTGGGCCGTCTGCCTGTCTGCTGACCTCCTGCAATAAAAAAAAAACGTGTTGGCTTTCCCATGGCTTCTAAGCCCTTTAAAAGTCCGAGTAATTTTATGGCCCGTATTATTCAAGGAAATACAAGATTAAAAAAATGTTGAATAATATTTGTTAAAAAATAGTATCGGCAATGTTTATCTTAAATCTAATTTGAAAATAATTTGATCAAATATTAAAATAGTTAACACTGGCATGTAGCAGCGAAACTTTGTTTGTGTTTCTATGATGACGACGTATTTTATGTGAAAAACAATTTGGCTGTGGCCCAAAATAAAACACGACCGCAAAGTTATCTTTTTGGCAAAATACGTCTATCCCAACTTATTGGGTTTAAAAATCCTCTAAATTTTAATCCACAATAAAAGCTAGTTCTGTTTCGAGTTTCATTTAAGTCCGTTTGGCAATTTTCATGCTCTACCCTGACTTATTTTGTCTTTTTTTAATTTATTTTACAAACTCCACCTCTCACAAATTTATTATATCACAGAATTAGTAACAGTCGAACCATATAAGAATATGTTATTTACTTTGTTAATTATTTAAAAATGTTATTTACAGAAAACTACTTAGATAATTATTATTTAATTATAATGTTTCTCCGTTCACCTATTTATTATTTTTATCTAGAATACAATACAAATAAGTTAAGTTTTCTTACATTGTATTCAATAGTATGTAATTTAAATTTCTAATTAATAAAAATTGATAATCACATAATTAATGAAATAAACTAATTTCTAGATCTACTCGCTTTTACATTGATAGGACTTATGTTAGAATATAAACTTTTGGATCTCATATAAGTGAACTTTAATTCTTCTTTTATGAATAAAGTTCTTTAAATCGACTTTGTTAATTACAAAATAATTAAAAAATGCATTTATAAAGCCTGTACCTATACATTGTTCGAAGTTAAAAAATTACGCACCATACATTCAACATACAACCATACACCAAACAACAACAGGTACCTACAAAATAAGTAGTCTCATCTAAATACCTATTTTTACCAATAAAATATATAGGTACAAAAATATGATGTCATAAGTTTGTAAATTCGTACCAAATCTATGAGGCTTCGATATGTTATAAATTGTAAAATATATGTTAGTTGATGTGACTTTCCGTTGTCCTGTTCATTAAAATTCAATATAAATTACACAGCAGTTACGAAGACTAATAATAAAATAGTCAATAATAGTCTAGATAGAAACCGCACTAACCCAATTATCCTCTTAAAAACCGCTTCGGTATTTCCATACACAAGTGCGTGACAGCACATCGTATAAACAGATATCTTTACGAGTATCTTATAGTGTTATGTAAATATGGGTAATAAGTTTTAATGTAATCACATACGAAAATCGCAATCCATATATCAGTGGGACGCTGTTTTGCAACGCGGAGAGGTCGGTGCGGTACCGTTGCATATTTTTGTTTTGTTGCAAACGGTTGTTTAATATGTTGTTATGTTCCTAATGAGTTATTTAATAATGCATATCAAATTAATGTGTTTATAATTAATGTTTCGTGGTTTTTATGGTTCCGTGTTAATTTTAATGTAAACGGAAATTTTGTGATTTTGTCTTTTGTCGTTATTCGCCATTCAAATTAAAAAGATTTTATTCATAATAAGTTAGACTAGAGAACACTCAAGGTCATAAATATAAGTTAAAGTTTCTGTCTGTCGTGTCTTTTAAAGAATGAAAACACTTTTTATTTCACTAAAATTGAAACTACATTCTTCAAAACCAGGTACAATAAATTAAGGCCTTAGGCCAAAGGAAGGCCCTCGCTTATAGTGATCTCTTCCAAGACATCCCTTAAACTAAGGAAACTAACTATATTTATTTATGTAATTACTATAATACATTGGGATTCAAAGTTTTACGAACTGCATCTCCAATCTTTAACGTTTGAACTATAATAGATAGATAGATAACACTTTATTGCTCACCAAATATACAATTTCAAAATACTCAATTACAATATTGTCACGGTAGAAACAAAAGGGGGCCTTATTGCTGAAAGCAAATTCCTCCAATCAACCTAACTTAAGGAATTATTTAATCTAATCTGGCGATGTAGGTGGTGCATATAATTAAATATTTCATAAATAAACATACTTAAACTACATAATTTATATCTATAATAGTTACAATAAATTTTAAAAAAGCACTTACGGAACTTCAAAATAATTTTAACGGAACATGTTTGAGCAATATCTGTTGATTACTTTTACAAATATAGGATATTTTCGATTAATTTCTTCACTATAGTTCCGTAGCCGAATAACACAAACGGTGAACTTTTTCCACTTCAACGGAACCTTCATTATACCTAGACTGCCACGCACTCGCCATAAATATTTTATAATAAATATGTTAAACTCAACGTCTGTCTAAAAATACACAGATTTATGATTTAAATGAGTTTATTACACAACTTAATGAACAACACAATCAAGGTTAAACGGTTGAGCAAAATGCGATCTTAAAATAAATATTTTGCAATATAACGAACTAGATTCGTCATACGCGTTAAAAAAAAGTATCACGAATGTTCTAAGAACACATAAGAGGATGTGTGATTTCATTTTACATAGAATCGTGATACTTCAACCCATTTTCCTTACATGTTATAGATCTGGGCCAAATTATGACTAATATTGGAGGATAAGGTACGGCGGAAACATTTAAATATTTCGTGTACAAAGTTAATGTTTTGCGGTCTTATTCATATTGAGTTAGGTTAGTTAGAGGTTTTTAAAGTAAGGCGGAGCGGGTGCGTAAGTCCGGTTCTCACTCACCTGCACATGCCGTCGAGATGAGCGGAACACTCGCGCTCACGTCTCTTCCCGTGGGGTGCTTTACAAAACGCCACACGTCCGTATTAGGCCTAGACCTGTAGCCCTGGCATAAGGCTCAGTATGGAACACCCGGGGTTTTAATGCGTATCTCTAACTGAGGAGTATCAATAGCATGGCACCAGTTCTGACTGGGTATGTTAGTGCCACCCCCGATCTGGCGAATTCCACACACAAGTTGCGAATTATTCCCGCAGGCTTCTGTGCCTGTCGCGGTTTAGTCCTCGAACGGTTTCCCCTGGCTAACAAAAAAAGTTCTTAAAGTAGCCTATAAATTTACACTAACTCAATATGAATGAGATCCTAGGACATTATTAGTACGATTTTTTTTTCTCTTAGTGTGCACTACTTGCCACAACTGCGTTAAATCTTCTAAACGTAATTTTATTATATATTTCTGTATTTATATAAATGTCTGATATTTATATAAAATGTGTTGCTAAGGAGTTTCTTCTAATCGATATAATGTAGTTTACACACGGTATAATATCAATTGGCGTGGAGACCACGTCTTGGTAAACATAGTCAAGTACACCCTTCAATCCGGTGGAGTGATGACCTGCGCAAGGTCCCCAGAAAGGGCTGGATGAGGAAGACGAAAGACAAGAATATGTGACCCAAACTTGGGAAGGGCTATGTCTAGAAGTGGACAGGGATTGGCTGATGAAGATGAAATGATATTTTCTGGAATATGTAATCAACTTTACCTTAAAAAATCATCTTTATTCATCGAGTTCCCAAGAAAACCTAATTACACTCGAACCTTACTCCTGACTTAGCAATACGTAGTTGGCCTTTAATCTTAATATATATAAATCTCCTGTCACGATGTTTATCCGCGATGGACTCCTAAACTACTCAACCGATTTTAATCAAATTTGCACACCGTGTGCAGTTTGATCCAACTTGAAAGATAGGATAGTTTTATACCGTTGGAACCGGTAGGTGGCGCTGAGATCGGGTTCTAGAATCCTCTTAACAACGGAGAGCGATTTGGTTTTTGTGTGTTTGAGTGGGTCCCCGGATGGTTTAAATCCACAATTGGAACCGGTAGGTGGCGCTGGGATCGGGTCATAGATTTTTATTTTTTCAGAGCAGGACAACGTCTGCCGGGGCCGCTAGTTGTTATATATAAATTCGATTTTTAGGTCCAAATTGGTTCAGAGAAATCAACGATTGATTGTGTATTCCGTTTCAATAATTTAGTAAGTAACCGGTTTGGTATTAATTTCTTAATCGGCCGTAATCAATTTATAACGAATTTATTTATAGAAAGGAGGAAAAGGTTTTGTGGTTTGATTGAGTTTTGGGCAAAAATATTGCTGATTTTATATTTGATACTAATGATTGACCACGTTTCGTAAGAGATCGAAATTGTGAATTTCAAATATAAGATAAGTGTGTGAATATTCACGTATATCAGGTTCCGTAGAGATGAAAAACGAGAACTGTTTTCGTCATTTGGCTAAACATAAAAAAAGGTATTTTTGCGAAACCCTAAAAATAGTAACCTAAGTTACTTCCTTATAACATCAACAATCTGCCAGTAAGTCAAGTTGAAATCAGTCCAGCCGTTACAGAGATTAACCGGAACATCCAGACTGACAAAAGATTTAAAAATTGATTTGTTTTATATAGATACCGTATCTACTTTCATACGCATTTAGAAAAAAAACTCTTATTTTGACATTACAAACATAGACTTCAATTTTAGTTGTCTATATAGATATTCCATATCTTAGAATAGCTTAACTGATATTATTCGAACCAATATTAGATGAAAAATAAAATCATCATCTTGATTTTTAACCGACTTCTAAAAAAGGAGGAGGTTCTCAACTCGTCAGAATAGTTTTTTTATGTATGTTCACCGATTACTCCGTGGCTTATGATCCAATTTACGTGATTCTTTTTTGATCGACGCGAAATAGCTTCCAATTGGTCTCCTAAAAATTTTAGATAGTTTGGCCCAGTAGTTTTCATTTTATGAACATTTTTTATAAAAAAACCCTTTCGTTCCATATGTACACCGATTACTCTGAGATTTATGATTCGATTTACGTGATTCTTTTTTGTTCGACGCAGAATAGTTGCCATGTGGTGACCTAAAAATTTGACGTAGTTTAGCCCAGTAGTTTTCATTTTACGAACATTTTTTTGTTTCTTGGGACCTACATTTCTTAAGAAGCGCGGCACCATTCGTATGTCCACCCATACATAGCTAGATACTAAAAAGTAACAAATAAAAAATAAAAGCTTCGTTTAAAACCGACTTCAAAAACTAAAATGTATAAAATAACTTATTTATAAAACTATTATTATTAATATATATTTTCTAAAAAATCTTGAAGTCGGTGCAAAGTAAAACATAAAAATGACTATATTTTGAAAATTACCAAGCACCGACTTTAAGATGTTTTCGATAATTTATATTTATAATAATACATAGCTTTAGAAATAAGTTATTTTATACTTTTTAGTTTTTGAAGTCGATTTTTTTATATTAGTTTAGCACCTTTTAGTTGCGCCATATAAACTACATTTTAATTCAAATTTTAAACATACCCGTAGTTTATGAGAAAAATAATGAGGACATAGAAGAGTATATTTGTTATTTTTTGTATCGTTTTTGCATATATATTAAAATAATTTAAATATAAACTCTATATAGTTTTCTAGAAATGTTTTAGAATTCGTTTCCTGGTAATTAATTGAGCTAACATGCATGTAGTGTTCTTCTTTATATCCGGCGCGCAGGACCATTAAATGTACAGTTTATACACTTGTACTGCTAGATGCTGGCAGTAGTTGGTGGAGTGCTGGTGCTTTCTTGTAGTAGGCTGAAGAAAATACGCCTTGATGCTTACAGGGATTTATTCTCATATCAGTTAAGATTGGATGCTTTATAGTAAATCGTAGCGTATTACATATAATAGCAACTCGATCGCAAAGTATTTGTGAGAATTATTTATATTCATAATAAAGTAGCCCAATGTAGGCAGCAAGCGTCAACAAAACGTTGAACCGTACATACAATGCGTTTATTAAATATATTTTTTTTTTAGTGTGAGTCTGATTGATATAGGGGTTAATTTTATATTTAGTCATACTATTATTTATTTTCTAAATAAATTAAATACAGAAGAAGAACAAACTGGAAGACGGACAGGCGGATGAACGAAAATGACGATTTCACACAAGTTCCGTAATGGTGAAAATAGGTACGGAACCTTAAAAATAGAGGTTAATTTTAATTGCTTGATGTACTGGTTCGTTAGGTGGAGTTCGTTAATTAATATCGATTTAGTTCATTATTTTTTGCATATTTAGTATTTCCGCGTAATCTGTTTTAAACTCAACGTGGTATCTTGTCAGAACTCTAACTTTAATAAACCCAACGAAGTTATATGAAATGAGGGTCATCGCATTTAAACTGGTAGAAAATATTTAAAAAACTCACTTTCATGGTTATGTACCTACTAGTACTACTATTTGCTTGCTGGTTCTTATAATTACATATTTCTGGGTTATTATCATTACTTCTTATTCCATGTCTATATTCCCTTCGGACTTATAGCTACAATTTGGTGTTTTTAAATTTGCTGTATGACCATTTTTATTCATGTAACAACCGAAGAAGACCGAACAAGACGAAAATCACTCAAAAATTTGGATACTTATTTTGCTCTCTTATTTTTTTTTAAATTATACGTAAAAAATACCAATAAAAAAACATTAGATAAACTAACATGTATTTGATACACACACACGCATATACACTCTTTTGTTAATTGTTAAAGTCAAATTAACATTATATTAGCCTTGGGAAATCGGTGATTATAGAAGTATAGTCTTTGACAACAGAACCTTAATATTGTTCAAACTTATAATTTTAATTAATTATTACGGTCAAATTTCGACCACGGGCGATCACTAATTTATTATTATTATGTAATAAATCTATACATAAATAAGATTAAATAAGTACTGTTAATTTTAAAAAAAATGTGGAAGATACAGAAATAAATGTTAAAATGGTGCAATACTCGAAATTCCATTACCACTTGATAAAGTTCTATATAAATTTATCAGCGGCAGTCGGACAGTAAATCTCGACCCATAGAGCTATGGTGTCCGATGACCCTACCAGAATGACCACCATAAGTGACGCTTACGAAACTATGGGATTGGCCCGACGTAAGTTGGAAGACGTAGCGGGTTTGAAATTAAAAAAAAAAATACTTAAATTTATTGTCCAAACTTCAGAACAAAATTTTCAACCTTTGTAAGAATGAAGAAGTAATACTAATGACTGATAGCTTATCGTAAGAAGTGACAAAACAATCTACAGCCAGGTGGTAAGGAATTTACCTGGACGGCTGTTACCTAACAACACTGAATCGTGTTCCTGCAACAGTGGCCAGGGTTCAGTTCCCCTTTAAGACCAGAAGCAGGTTAGCAACACATCTGATGTTAGTAAGTCTATAGGCGACGGTAAGCACTTTCCATTAAGTAGGCCCAAGAGAATAGAAGGGCTGTCAGCCTGTCTATCGTACTTCAGCAATAGAAAATACTTTTAAAGCTTTATAAATCTTATTGAAATGACTACGTATATTCATTATTTAATGAGTTGTCACTAGTTTAAACTAACAAAATGTTATTTTTTTATTATTGTAATGTCTTGCTTTAATAGCTCGTTACACTACAGTCTGTTAGAGATACGGTTCAGAAGTTGAATCCTGATTTCAGCCTGTGCAAGAGTAATATTCATAAATCAGCATACCATAATAACTGATACAAACAAGTGACAAATATATTACTTTACTAACAGAACGAAATTTTTGGAAATTTCCATTTTTGTTTATAACTTATTTAAAACAATAGAAATCAAAGACATTTTTTATGTCACTCACACTCATTTATATTTAATTTTATATTTAAATTAATGAAAGAACTGTTACTCAGCTATTATTTCGTACAGTTTTTACAAATTCGTGTATTTTTTTTATTAAAAATCTGAAATGATGATAGTAATCATCATTTCAGAGTCAATTCAGAGTATCAATTTATAGTAATAAAAATAATTATTTGAATTTCAAAAAGTTATAATCAGATAATTTATTCCAAATAAGGTATACTTATTTTGTATTTTTGAAGTGAGCTTTTTTAGAATCGTCGTGATTTGAAACTCGGCGAATCGAAAATAATGCGACATTAAAAAGAGATAATTAATAATTTAAAAACTTTGAACATAAAGATATAAAGATAATTTGTGAAGTTCATAAATCAAATTGAAACTAGAGCATTTGTTTCCTATTTTAGTTATCACAAGCCTCTCGTGTCTTTTGTTCAAAGTTAAAACAAGGAATCTGAATGAAATGTTTTATAATATATCTTATTATAAAACATATATCTCTATAATTATGTGTAATATATGAAATATAATATTTTACATTATCATAAAATTATTTTGAGCTTGGTAAAAATATTAAATAAATAATAAACCTTATAATTAACCTAACACTTCTGATACGCTATATGTATCTATAATTGGCGAATTGCACAAACGCATTTTTTTAAATTGGGTACTGACAAACAGACGTATGGCTTAACTTAATGAAGCTAGATACTATACTAATTTCAGAACACAACACAAAATTGTTATGGCGGCATAGCCTAGAACAGGGGTGGTCACCATCCAATCGAGCAAATACCCACCTCCTGGCAATGTTTATATAAACAATTAAACATATTAACTAAATATAATTTTTCGTATTATATTTTTGAAATGAACACTTTTTTAGGCACATTGGGTACTTCTGGGATGGGTAAAGACCAGATACAAAGTTTTTACTTCTGAAGTGTAGTTCTATGACTGAACGTTATTATTATTTTTTTGATTTAAACCGCTACATCTTATGACTTGTAAACTATATCAACTGGTATTTTATCGACTCGTGCCGTGTAGAGATATAAGCTGTATAAATATAAAACGTGGAGGCATAAAGGAGCTGAATTAATTAACGAATATTTGATGTTGGCCGCGCCAGCCGCTTCACTGCCATACGACAAATTCTTACTATTACTATGGATTGGTTGGTGCTAGATGCCGCACATTTTTCAAAATTTTCTAATACTCTACGATTTTGTGTAGTTACTGTTACTATTATTTTTATATATGTATTTGATCACCCACGTGACTTTATAACTAGGAAGAATAATAACATAGTTGAATTGCCAAATTTTGAATACTGTATTAAACATAATTGCAATGCATTCAGACATTGAGTGCATTTAATAATACCGCCTTTTTTCACGTATGTTCATGGCTTTTATCATCACCCGTTCCTATTGATGTATTTGCCGTTAACCACTGGGTGAGACGTTCTTTGAACAGACCCCAATCCTGGCCCAGATTAAATTGAGGAGCATTCCTAATAAAAACATTCATTTTTTATTGGTAAAGATCTTCGACGCCACTTGTTATAAATAAATACACGTGCCTTAGGCTATAAGGCATTTATTGCACTGGCTCATCGCCAGCACGCAGGCCGGTAACTTATCCTAACAAAAATGTCTATTTAATTTAAAATAGGTCAATATTGAATAAAATGAATAATAAAAAAAATGAAAGTAAAAAAAATAGTCTTTCTTATTCTAAAAATTGTAAGTCATTGGATTCTAAATTACATTTTTTTTAATTTGGGTTTTAACTTGATATAAGTAGTAGTTTAAACATAAAATCGTGTTTTTAGTTTATAGGTATTCAAAATTATGTAAAGAATATACAGCATAAACCCATCCCCGCCCACATGCATTGTCATAATATCAGGTACTCGAAAAAGCGAACATACGTTATTTTTATTGGTGTTTATTCGATTCTACATTCAATAAAACCGTATACTGTACGACTTGACCAAATTGTCACGTAATGTTTGTCATGTGTTTATATAAAACATACATACTTAACTGCATATTTTATTATTGTATTCTAGATATTTTAACGAGAATTTGAAAGGTGGTCTTTTGATGTATACTTCTATTGTGAGAATATTAAATCATACCATTGAGATGACTATGATGTAATACTTTATTATACAGGGACTTCACCCGCCATGATTTTAAAGGTATTGACTGTGGCCAAATATATACATATTATCATGCCTGTTTCTATGAGGGTAGGCAGAGACTATAGATCTCCGCTTGCGACGAGCAACTTTCACTTCATTTACTTTCATTAGTATAATTTATTCTATTTCTCTAATTTCAAATCACGTAAACTCACACACACACACACACACACACACACACACACACACTCACACACACACACACACACACACACACACACACACACACACACAACACACACACACACACACACACACACACACACATACACACACACACACACACACACACACTCACACACACACACACACACATACACACACACACACACATACACACACACACACACACACACACACACACATATATACACACACACACACACACACACACACACACACACACACATACATACACACACACACACACACACACACACACACACACACACACACACACACACACACATACATACACACACACACAAACACACACACACATACACACACACACATATATATATATATATATATATATATATATATATATATATATATATATATATATACATTTACGTACAATATATACATACATATAAATACACAATTACACACTGCACATCTATTTACACTCGATGACATTGTATCTCTGATTAATATTGTTACATACCGACAAAGACAGCACATCTGGCATGCTGTAAAAACGAATTATTTTATTTACTTCGTGTTTAAATTATAACAACATATATTGTTATCGTACTTATTTTATGGCTGTAATTAGTGTCGAACGAATCAATCCTTGTTCTTATTTCATTGCATCGAAGCTTGCCAGATGTGCGTGAACGGGGCCCCTTTGTCGGTATTATACAGTTTAGTATAAAACAATGCCCGAAAACGAGAGGTGGGTCAGTCAAGTGACGACTACGATACGATTAAGACGCGTGTAGTATTTCCAATTAGCGACATAGTGACGGACTTTGCACGTGTTGAATTGTTTTGAATCGTGAGGTGTGAACTGGTTACATGACATAGTGACGGACTTTGCGCTTATTGAATTCCATTAAATCGTGCAGTGTGAACTGGTTGCATCCAGTTTTATTTTGTACCTGTTTTATACGTGTTTTTACAGTTCTTATAAACTCTAGTAATTGTAACGGCATTTATTTTAATTCGAGTCCTGTAGCTCGTAACAATATAATCAGTAAATCAATAATTAACATTACATTTACATCAGGGAAGAGAGGCTGGTGATCAGGCCACACGATTTTTCCTTCTACTGACACCAGGCGCTCATCAATTTTTAGTTATTAAGAATCTTTTCTAGAGTTACGTATGTTATGTTTTGTTGTGAGAGCAAATAAATACCTTTGACCAATATAATATGTTTTTATTCCTGCCACGGGTTGTCTGGAAGAGATCGCTTCTTAGCGATAAGACCGCCCATATTTTTTTAGGCTATAAGTTCATCTGTATTTTCTATACAACAATAAAGTATCTATCTCTAAATAAATATTACTCGTATAGCAACAAATAGCAAGTAAAATATAAACATAGTATAGGTTTTGCAATATAACTGATATATTAGCAAATTGGACAATAACAGCATCAATAATTTAAATAACAGCAATAAAAGTATTAATATCACTCAAACGCCAATGATGTCATGCTTTAAATTCATATGGATCTACTAGTAGCGGTTTTATAACAAAAAAAATAAAACATAACTAATAAAAAAGGTTATAAATATTCTAGTAGGTACATCACGTCATCGTCAATAAAATTCAAATTATATTGAATTAGTATGTGTCGAAAACGTCATTGGTCGCGAAATGTTCGCGTCAAACGGATTTTAAAATAATTTATCGATATAAGACCTTCTAACATTGACTACAATATGTAATAATACATTTTTATCCGTGCAGGGTTGGATATATTCCCTGCGAGGCGGCTTGCCGTAAGAGGCGACAAAACAACCCACAGCCAGGTGGTAGGGCATTTGCCCGACTGGCTACCACCCTTGGTCTAATGTATGCCGCTATAACAACCTCCCAGGTCCCAGTCTCCGTTAAGAGAGCAACAGCGCATTCGTAGCACCTTTGATGTTACAATTGTCCATAGGCGCTGGTAACCGCTTACCATCAAGTGGACAGTCCGCCTGTCTGCTGAACTCCTGCAATAAAAATAATAAAAAGAAAATCAGCTTAAGAAAATGATGCTCAAAGAGATTTTTTTTTTATCAAACACCTACAAATACTAGTAAAACACTATACACGCGAGCTATGCCCAAAAACGGGTTTTACTGTATAAGAGCAGTTTAAGAAAATGATGCTCAAAGAGCAATTTTTTTATCAAAGACCGACAAGCAATAGTAAAACACTATACGCGAGCCATCGCCCAAAACCGGTTCGTCACTCGAGCAAACAACATTACGGCAAGCGCACACTGCATATTTACTTCCGCGCTTGCTAAATGACTTACCCGTTGAGGGAAAGCATTACACCAAAAATAAACTTAAAATGTACTTTTTAAAACAAATGTGATGTTAAAAGTGTTAAATACCACGGACAAAGATATCCATAGCACTAATATAAACCCCAGAGGATATCTATGCTATGTATAATTCAATAAGCAGTTATCATTTTTTGTCTTGTTAAAAAAAAATATTGCGTTTAGCATGTGGTTAGTAACACTTTTTTTACATGACAAGCCCGATTCCAGAATAAAAATTAAATTCAAAGAACATAAAATATACTATACACTTTTATTTATACTCTAGACCCTCTATTTAATCATTAGAGTCTCCACTCCAGGACTCGTTTGCTCCATCAGCCTTCGGTCCTGCCGGTGACAGACGTGACCGGTCCACTACCACTTCAGCTTGCCAATTTTGCGAGGTAATTCGGATACTTTCGTTCTCTTACTTTATCCACAAGAGAAACACCTAACATAGGTTTCTCCATAGCCCTTTGAGCGACTTTGAATTTGTGGACCAGTCCCACTGTCAGTGTCGTGTCCTCAAAAACCCGTCGGGCAGCTTAAATAGCGTTATACATTCGATGGAACATATTTCAGATTGAAACAGTATTCATTGGGGTCTTCTCCTAGTAGTCGTAGCGTGATGATATATAGCCCTACTAGCTGTCCTGGCAGACGTTGTCCTGCCCTGAAGAAATAAAATTTAGAACCCGATCTCAGCGCCACCTACCGGTTCCAACGGTATAATAACATCATAACTTTCAAGTTGGATCAAACTGAACACGGTGTGCAAATTTGATTAAAATCAGTTGAGTAGTTTAGGAGTCCATCGCGGACAAACATCGTGACAGGAGATTTATATATATTAAGATATATAACCTACCTCGAAAAATGGGCTATCTAACACTGGAAGAATTTTTCAAATCAGACCAGTATTTCCTGAGATTAGGGCATTCAAGCAAACAAACAAACTCTTCAGCTTTATATATTAGTATAAGAATTCATTTTACAATATCATAGCCAGAAATCTAGACTTGCACATTTATACATCGCATATTGAAATTGCCAAACTCTCTAACAATTCTATTATAAGAATCGATTGAGAATATCGATTTGCGAATCAATAAAAATCGATATATTAATAAAAAAGAGTGTTACAATACTCGTAAATAATTCGATTATCCCATTTTTCGCATATCACACCGAATGGTCTTTATATTAATTGCTACATTTTTAGTTTTTATGCAAATTGCCGTATAAAGTAACGTATGTAAGGAATTTAATCATCCCATCTAATGGCAGGTTAAGCCGTTAAAATAAATGTCTTTGGACGTGGATACTTTTAATAATGTAATAAAATATAATTAGGAAAATACTTAATTATGTCTTGTAATGAAGAAATGGTCAGAATAATATTTTTTCGGTATGTTAATGATTAACATTCATATAATCGTAACGATAATCGATGTATTTTCTGAGATTTTAAATACGTAAGTACAGACAGGTGGATATTGTGGTAACACACAAATAGAATACATAGAATGGCCTAGACCTTCTATCGGAATCTGGCGGAGTACAAATGTCTAATCTAGTTAAAATTCTCGCTTCTCGGTGTTTGTTACCAAACTTCTCCGAAGCGGCTGAACCGATTTATATGAAATTTTTTGTGCATATCAGGTAGGACTGAGAATCGGCCAACATCTATTTTTCATACCCTTAAATGACCTGATGATGAATGAATAGGTGACCCATCCCTACATATTTTTTTGGAATTTTTTTATTTTTTTCGGCATTAAAAATGTATACAACCTAAAATTTTCACCCTTCTACCACTAACCACTATTTTTTAATAGCGATATATTATAGCGTCAGGCGTAAGAAAGCCCCGTCTTTACTGTACGGAGTCCGGGCTAGCACCAGTAGTATAATGAGGGTATTCGCGGAAAGAATAGACTCCGCTTTCCTTCAATGCTACGTGAGGCATATCTAGTATAGAAAGATAGGTGCAATTAGGCCATTCTGTCTGCTTTTATTGAATATTCCTAAATGACTATGCTGTTATTTTCTTATATGCTCCATGATTCCCTGACACTTCTTATACAAGATATGGATTTTAGCATTCTCCGACTCATTCAATCTCGTTCAATCACACACACTTATTCTTACATCACCTATGCGAACTTACAGATACACAGAAAATACATCACACCTAAGCACTTGAAGGGCTCACTCTAGTACGATTACTTACAATAATTTTACTAGTATATTTTTATCTTCTATTAATTAGCCAAATATCAAGTCCAACGGGCTAATACTGGTGACCTGTACCATAGGTTTCTTTTTAACCTAATTCAAGAACCAGCTTGACTTACTAGACTACTAACAAAGATGTAACGTTTATCACTAACAATAGGATCCAAACTGGAATGAAAATACGTTGTTATTTATAGCACGACCTTAGTCCCGTATTCAAATATCTCCATGCTCGCTACAAGCAAAGTTCAGTTCCCGATATCCATAGCAATAATTACCTAACAAACACACAGTCCATAAAGATCCCGCTGGTGGAAATCTGTGATCAGAACTGTAAGCACGCCATAAGTAACTTGTTATCTCAATGTTGTTAAAGGTTGCTCTGCGAGTAAGGTGCAAGAGGAGAGAACGAGGTGATGAGCGGAGCGATTTATGAAGATTTTTAAACGTTGTCTTATTCGATTAAAACTTTGATTTGTATTTTAAAATTAATAATAACAAATTAAAAACATATACTATAGTCGACTTTTCTGAGTTGGATTATTAAAGGATCTTTAATTGCCTCGGTTTGACAATCGAGACAGAGAGGGAGAAATAACCCTTTATTGCATACCAAAATATACTATTACAAAAACAGACCATATTTACAATATTTTATATGCAATACAATAGGCGGCCTTATCATTCAAAGCGGTCTCTCCCAGGCAACTTTAATAAAAAATATAAAAAATTTAATGTCACTTATTCCTTGGAAGATGGGAAGGCCGCTTGTGTGGGACGCGACATGCGTTGACACTCTGGCGGCATCTCATCTTCCAGTGACTAAGTTAGGGGCTGGCAACGCTGCTTCAACAGCTGAAGATCTCAAACGACGCAAATATGGAACCCTAGGAAGAGGTTACATATTTATGCCGTTTGGAGTTGAAACTTTAGGTCCGTGGGGTCCATCGGCAAAGGGTTTCTTCAAAGAAATTTGTAAGAAACTCTTTGATACCACCCATGATCAGAAGGCTGGTTCGTATTTCGCGCAACGAATCAGCATTGCCATACAGCGTGGCAATGCAGCCAGCCTTCTGGGCACGCTTCCCTCTGGCAGCGATTTGCATTTGCACATTCTTTATATTAATTAATCTGTTTATAATTTAGTTTATTTTTAGGAATATTTTTGGAAAAATAAAGAGCAATGTAGAAAGTCTTAACAGTAAAAAAAAAAAAAAAAAATAATAATAATAATAATAATAAGTTACATAATTGATAACTAAATATTCCAACAAATTTAAGAAATAAATATACAAATACATACATGTATAAATAGTCATATATATACACATACACAATAATATATTTCAGCATGATTACATTACATTGTTACAATCAGACATAGCTATTTATGGATAAATAGTTTTTTTTGAGATCATTTCTGTCAATAAATTATGTCACCAACAAACTCAATGAAACAAGAACTTGAATAGTATTGTATCTAGACAGATACCTACGTCTACATCGTTGCCAGCCAACGACAGTCCACTGCTGGACGTGGGCCTCCTTAACTCGATGTCACGCATCCCGGTCCTCTTAGTCCGGGGCAAGCTTGTGCAGGCTACCTACTGTCTGCGTATCACAAAATATTTAAGTAAATCTAATACAATGGTTTATCGCTACCACCTGTCGGGTCGCTCGCCACCAAGCGACCTCGATACCTTTGACCATAGCAGTACTGTCCCGAGGTAATGGCCGATATTCGCCTCAAGATAGCTCGAGCCGTCTCTCGATTTAGATTTTTAATTAGATTAGTTAAGCTCTTCTTCTGATTTAAAATAATTGGTCCGGTCTGTTTGAATCACAACGACAACGGTTTCATGAGGTTATGAAATAATTTCGTCTATTCTAAATTTTCTCGAGATTTTAATGATATATAATGTTCCGTTAGCTAAGCTAAAGGTAGATAAATGTATCAAAATTTATTGATTGATAATATTTTTTTGAGAAGTAAATTTATTTTGAATGCCTAGTTTTTACTTTTTATGTAGGCTGAGTAATTGGGGTATCTACGTTTCGTTTCAATGATCATGGATATAATTCGAAGTATGAGGTATACTCCCTTTTGAGTTAAAGGACAAGAACATTATATTATTGATATGTAGATGAATCGCATCCCTGAAAAATGAAAGCCCTCTCTATGCTCCTTAGCGCTCAAGATCAATGCCCGGAAACACACAGGTGTACAATTTTTTATAATTACCAAGTGCTGACTGCGAAGAAATCTACACATTGATGTTGTGTGAAATCTGCCAATTTAATTTGATCAAGAATAACAAGGTATACTATCAGTTCCTCTGAATGAGGGGGGTTTCAGAGCAACTGATATATAATAGTAGAATAGTGAAATATTTCTGAACTATCTAATATGCAACAGTTATATCTTTGAAATTTTAGCGGGCTGAGCAGGCATCCTTGTGCAAACCCTTGCTTTGTAGAGGTACGGTTCTTGACTCTTATAAATACGGAAAGCACGCCAATAGCAACGTATACGAATTCTATCTAAGACCTTTGACTTCTAGCTCTTAAATACAATAACTCAAGTACCTGCCCCGAGCAAAATAGATTAAGCACAGCCCGCCCGTATGTAATAATTGAAGTGTTTTTTTCATTCGCAATGGACGATATAGAAGGAAGAACACCACAGTCTGCATCTAATAAATATTGCCCGTCAAAAATCACTTTTCGATTATCTACGAAATTTGATATCAATCATACAGACTACCAAATGTTGGGCTTTATTTAAATGGTTTAAGCCACAAGAGCATGTGATTTAAATTCAATGATCTAATAAAATTGTTTTTTTACTACAAAAGATTTACTTCAGATAAATACTATCTCGATTGTGATAAGACGAAATCGGAGTATCTAAGCCAATAAAGATAGATAGAAACATCGAATCTGTGTGGTTTAAACGTTTGGTTCGTTGCGTAAATATTCTGATGGTTATTTGCTTGTGTTATTAGATCTAGTAAATTGACGATATTTTATGTCGCTCTCTCTATACTAGTAAATTATTGTTCTTGTTCTCTTTATAATACTTTAAGATGGTTTTAGAAAGTTTTTCCTTTTCTTTAGCGTTAGCATCTAATGATTTCTGCGTTAATTCTGAAAATGCAATGTAACAATTAGTTTTGCATAGTGATTGATTATGCATAGTGATTGATTATGCATAGTATTGAGGTGGAATAAAAGATATATTTTTAAGACCTTTGCTCCTGACTTTGTCCATTTTGATGTGAAATTGATCAAATCAACGTCTATAGATATGGAGCCAAACCCAGAGAATAGAATATTGTTATTATAACCTAAGAGATAATTTATTCATTGTTTATAATTATCTAAGTGGCACATTAAATAATTTTAAAACAATCATCATATAGAGGAGTGGGCGTTAAATATCTTGTTCCTGTCATACTTCTAAAATTTTTAATAGAACTATTTTTTATTATTGATTAAACTGTATATTCTTTGACTGTTAAAAATATGGCATTACCTTGTTATGCACTTATAAAACCTAGGAAGCTTCCACGTTTTGTAGGACGATAAAAAATATATCAGATGATTTTGATATCAAGTAGTCATGGTACAAGACATCCAAAATTATTGAGAGTCCTTTCGTGACATTCACATATAGACCTTATTCAATGCTATTAGATTATAATTTTATCGCCATCTGCTCTTAACTTGATCCTTGTATTGTAAGAGAAGTGATTGTTTCCACCGTGTATAAAATATAAAACATTTATTATAATTTCTCGGGCTGTCAGCTTGTCTATTGAAAGTCGAGCGTATCTTATCGATAATTGGATATCATTATCGAGTTACCGGCTGCCGAATCGATTTACAAATTATGAAACCGATATCCATGTTAGATTTGGTTGGTGAAAAATTGATTTTTTGTCGAAGTAATTAGATTAAATAATTCAATTGATTGATTAAATAATTCAATTGGTTGCGGATGTTTCATTACATCCTGGAAGGAGGACATTTTTATCAATGTCACAGGATATATACTAATTCCGACCTTCTGAATCTGTGAATAAAAGTTGTGAATGTGTTGTGTTGAATATGTGCATAAGTCGCGCTAGCGTAATGGGTAGCGCACGTGCCCAACTCAAAAGACGCGGGTTTGATCCTGACCGGAAAGCATGCACCACTTAGACAGTTTTTGACCTAATGTGGATATTGTTACAATTACTACGTGCTTAAAACGGTGAAGTAAAACATCGTGATGCAACATGCACATCGAGATAACCGATGTGTCAAACCTGCCAAGTCGCCTTGGACAAGCGTGGCAGGTATACTGTCCGTTCCCCTATAGTGGGAGGCCCGAACCCAGCAATGGGACATTTATGGGATATTATTGTTTATGCGTATTTGTGGAACGATTTAATTACATTTTTTAAATGTTCACGTTTGTTTGTTTGTCCTTCATGGGTTTGTAAATAAACGATAATAAAGATGAGAATACCTTCTATTCCGGGAAATATGATAAAAAGTCCAGACTATAATAATAAATGATACTATATTGTAGTTTGTTTGATAAACCGTTGAATTTATTTTATTTTTAAAACAAGATAACAGACAATCAACATAAGAAAAGCCATCTTAACCCTTATAAGTAAATTCTAATAACATAGTAAAAGAAAGAAACAGGTTTATTTTTAGGACATATACAAGTGAAACATTAAAATTAATAAATAAAGCACAATAAAAAAAGACAATACAACCACAAAGTAACTTAGGATATACATAAATTAAGTCCTAAAAATTGGATCAAGCTCAGCAAAAATTTTGATCTTTCAGACCAACGCTGATCTTCCGCTTGACCCTAGAGCGACGTCACGGCGAATAAACAACCTACATTAAGATAACTTGTACCAATAAATAAAATTCAATTCTCTCATATTCATAAAATAATAATCAATATTTTATATAACTGTATTAATAAAACATACGTATTCTTGATTCATACTTAATAATACACGAATCGGTAAAGATCTATCATCATTAATCATCATATGATTTAACGTGAGTCAAATTAATTTTGATAATTAACAATTTGATGAGGTTTAATATTCAAAGGTAGTAAGGTAATTATATTTACTTATATCACTTTGTTTGAACTTTACCGCCTTGTTGGTTTGATCTTTTATGTATTACTGATATATGGGAAGAGAATTCGAACTCTTGTTTGATTGGTTAATAGGGGAAAGTGGATCTATGATACAATAATAATAATATTATTTTATATTAATCAATAATTAAATTAAATGTTATTAAAATTAATTCATGAGAATTAAAGATTGAATCAAACTATATCTCGTGTAGATGGCACCGTTGCTACGACTCCATCATGCTGCAGTTTGGTGTATATGAAAACTTTTAAGATCAGCGTTTTTAACAATTACAAACTATGGACAAGAGTCAGTTTGCTTATTGTCGAGGCAACACATCCAAAATTAAATATTTTGTTGTAAAACTGTGTTTCACTGCAAAAATTCTGCACCATTCCAACAGATATCTACCCTTTCACGCCGCCCACCGCCGATGCCCGCATGACAGCAAAAGTGCGGCGGCAGGGCGGTAGCGGCGCGGGCTAATCTGTGACCGCTTCCTGTATCTTAATATTTATTTACTTGCTTTACCATCCATAGAAGTTTGTTATTGCTGACTGCTGGTTGTTTGTTATTATAATTTGACATGAGCTTTGTCAAATTTTAACCGATAAGGCAAGGTAAGGCAAATAAACGGTTGATACGGTACGGTTGGTGGTTGGACACGACACACGACATTAGAGGCCAGATACCAGTCAGTACAGCTTTGGTGACTAAAAAGTCCACTGGCGACGATAGCTACTTGGCTTTTAAGTGGACTTTCAGGCTGTCTGATGTTCTCAATTTAAAAAAAAAATTAGTTTGCCGGCCAGATTAAATATAAACATTTTAATATCTTTCTAGTTAGAAAAAATAAATAAAAGTTAACAAAAATTTCAAGCTAATTGAAAATTGTATACAGGCTCTGGGGGTAGAAATAGAATCTGTATAAATAAATAAAATTGAAGTGTTGATTTGTAGTGTCGAAATAAAAATGTGAAAAAGTCACGGGGTATAATTTAGACCTGAATTTTGAAAATGCTGAAATTTTTAGATTATTTTCTGTCTGTCTGGATGTTCCGACTAATCTCTGAAACGGCTTGGCCGATTTTAACAGGACTTTCACGGGCAGATAGCTGATATTATGAGGAATATCTTAATCGACTTTTAAAATTAGGGTTAGTAAATTTGACCAAGTCACATCGTTCGGAACAAACTTTCACCGTTACAATAATAGATCTGTCACTATCTAGCCACAATCGATAAAATTCCCACACAATAAAGCACTATTTAAAAACCAGACAATCAAATCAGAGAGAAACGTTCGAAACGGAGCTTGGGGCGATAACAATTATTTCAGTAGCGGCTACCACACATTCAAATCTCAGATCCCAATCTCATCGCATCCACAAAAGATAAATTACGCCTTTCTTAAGTACGAATGGAATGTCTCGGATCATTCATTCATACGAGTGACAGCACGCTCATTAGTTTGATTGGATGTTAATTTTAAAGGGTATCATTTTATAATGCGATTGTTCAGGATACAGTAGATATCTATCGATAAAGTTTCTTGGAGACATTTGCATTTCGTGTCGACGGTAGTTATCTTTATTTAAAAAAAACTGTTTGTTTATTCATATTTAAAACACTTCATATTCAATTTTTGCGCGTACAACTATTCACCACCAACTGCTATTCACCAGCAACTGCTATTCACCAGCAACTGCTATTCACCAGCAACTGCTATTCACTAGCAACTGCTATTCACCAGCAACTGCTATTCACCAGCAACTGCTATTCACTGTTGTACCTAGGTACACATATGTATACATATATACCTACATGTATACTTACGGGGTGCACATGCGGTGAGTATGGCATTATAAAGATATGATAGAGAACTTATACACCTATATACTTTCTCATAAACAGCTGCTTACGTATTCGTCCGATTTCGGAGCAGCTCGTCTCAATCCGTGCGAGCTTCGTATTGTCGTACCATATATATACACGTTAAGCGAACGCTCGGCCGAGCTACATGATAGGCGGAGTGGGGGGTGGTAGGTTTTATTATAGCTTTTTTAGCTTAAAATATTGCAGGAGTTTAGCAGATAGGCAGACGGCTCACTTACCGGAAAACCACCATCGCCTATGGACATTTGCAACACCAAAGGTGCTACAAATGCGCTGCTGCTCTTTTAAGGGAGACTGGAACCTGGTCACTAATACGCAACACAATTCGAGATTGTAATGGCGATATACTTTAAGCCTTGCTAGGGGTTGTTTTGTCACCTGTTACGACAGGCCGCCCAGCCGTAGGAAATTGTATTCTGTCTCTGTGTCTGCACGGATAAAAGTCTTATCTCGCTACTACATAGTGTTGTAGTAGCGAGATGAGATAGTAAAAAGTAGTGATAATATTATAATTTCAATATTCACCGAAAAGAATCCAACACATACTGTATATAACAGCGAAACAATTTACGCTTGTGTTAAAAGTAATAAAAACACAAGTTAAAATTAAGTTATTAAAACTAATTAATAGAAAGAAAATAACCCGAATTAAGGAAACATAATTATATACAGTATATCGTTTCATAGATTATCTCGG
This sequence comes from Dendrolimus punctatus, assembly GCA_012273795.1. Taxonomy (NCBI): domain Eukaryota; kingdom Metazoa; phylum Arthropoda; class Insecta; order Lepidoptera; family Lasiocampidae; genus Dendrolimus; species Dendrolimus punctatus. Next base: position 20,031,020 of record CM022540.1, on the reverse strand, counting down.
CCACCATAATATGCACAGACTGAACATGTCCCACCATTAACCGAACCCTACCCACAATTATTGTCAGAAAATTAATTTACGTAAGTTATCATGCCAGGAATCAAAGCAGGGATCACTGTGTTGCAATGAACTAGGTAGACCATAGATAATTTGAATTAAACAAAAAACGATATAACTTATCATTTTAGAGAAAACTGTGTCGGAATAAGGTAATGTTTATGCACCTGAATCACTTGGAATCGCTTCCTGGAAAATTCCTGTCGGATACTCGGGATGATAAAATCTCACAGTTTAATAATATTATTATGTAAACTTTGCTATGAATCACTGAAAAAATTACATTTTAATTTAAAAAAAATAAACTGAGCATTTTATTTATTTTATTTTATTTTAATAAGGATCACCAACAGTTTTTAACATTTAATCAGTTACTAGACTTATGACTTATGATTTTGGTTTACAATGCAATGTAAAAACTAATTATAGGTGAACACAACTTGCAGTATAATTTCTTCACTGTTATTTATTTAGATTCTAATAATAAATGTGACAGAAATGTGTAGGGTATTTAAATTAGTCTCTCCGCTAATCTGTCTAATGAGTGTTCTGTTGGGCTTTTAAATCCTTCCCAGAAAAAATCGCGCGGGATTCACAGGATAAAAAGTAGCGTAGATTTTAAATCTATAAATTGAAGGTCGACTGGCATAAACCGCATCGAAACCGATCCAGTAGTTTTTACGCGAATCCTGAATAAACAAGAAATCTAAAAAAGTTCATCGTGTTCTCCATTGTTTATGTTATCTATTCCAGTTGTTTATAAATAGCTTCAATATTATAACACGAGTCAAAAATCAAGTTGCTAACACTAACTTGTTATATTATTATTCTTGTATTTAATGGTGGATTAACCATTATATACTCGTAAGTATAACACCGTACGTAGATGTGTTCAATTCCCCAGTAAGTTGTCAACTACCCTCCACTACACAAAATAAAAAGTTATACATTACATATACTACATTTTTTTTGCGTGAATTCAGCAGACAAGCAGACGGTCAACATAAGGGAAAGCATTTACAATTGCCTATGGACTTTGCAACATCAAAGGTACTACAAATGCGCTGCTGCTTTAGGGGATATATATAGGGAGACTGGAACCCAACGCTTTATGGCGGTATACTGTAAACCAGGGGTGGTGTCATCCAAACGACTCTTATGACAGGCCGCCCGGTCGCAGTAAATTTTATACTTTCTCCATTCCTGCACGGATGCATCTTTGTAAATATCTAATGAAAAACCAACATACAGATCTAAAATCTTCAATCTACAAAGAAAAAAGTATTCAAAATATTCTAACTATTACACTAATAAGAGCTATCGGTTCTCATGTCGATCATAGTTCAAAGAAGGCTCAATTAGTTTATTAAGATAATTATAAAGAGAAGCGTTAATGAACGTGTATATTATGATTATAGTATATTACTGACGGACTACATCGACGGCTGGGAGGTAAATGGGTGTATCAGTCATTTTACCAAAAAATACGACAGAACTGAACAGCAATTCTATTAACGAATATCAAAAATTATATGGGCTTTATATGTAATATTACAGAAAAATAAATATATTACCAAATGATATACACTACGTGACTAACGGACTTAGTTATCTGGATCGATTAGGAGCACGAAATCTCGAACAGTATTTATAGCAGTCGATGTTGACATGTCATAGAAATTCAGATACAATCTAGACAACACACTCTAGCAGCATAAAAGAGAAGCGGTTTACTTTCATAGAGGAAAAAAAAGATAAGACAATCATTTGGTATAAAATGTAACTCAAAAAATCTAGAGAAGATAAACTATTTTTCTTTTTTAAATTGTTGCTGGCTTTAATAAATATATTGTAAATAATTACCTGTGGCACTTACCTTACTGTGTACCGTTAAGTTTACATTATTCTTAATTTCATGCCATGAAAGTAAGTTGGAAAGTGACAAGGGAAATTGGCAGTTCTAGTGTAAACTTAACATTTTCACTATAACAAGTGTGTAAACTATAAAAAGTGGTTTGAGTTTGTAAATTACATTTTTTACATTTATTTAAAAAATAAGAATTGAAGGTTTATATAATATATAAAACACCTAATTAAATTTTGAATTACGTAACTTAGAGCTGCCTATGATTATGACGCGGCGCAGCCGTGGGGTAACCTCTAGTAATAAAATTGAAAATGGAAAACTTGCGCACACCATTTTTCTGTTTACTACCTTTGATGAGTTATAACATTTAACGAGCGAGTCGAATATCATAATGACTCAATACATAATTATTATACCAAAAATTATGATAACAATTTTTTCACATTTTTTAATCAACTTTGTAAAATTAATTAATTTGTGGTTTAACCACTTCAATCATCTCATCGGCGAATCGTCAATTATAGCCTATAGGCTTTTAGTTCCATGAGAGTATATTATTATTTAATTACTGTTATTTAAGTTAATCTTGCAGTTTTAGCTATATAAGACGCTTATTTGAAAGTACATTTTAACTGATTTGTAATTCTTTCTAAAATTAAATAACCTAACAGCAAATGAAGATGCTGAAATACCAGTAATTTGGGCAGTAAGCAGTAAAGTAAATGCGTCTTATCAAATTAAAGTCAAAAAACATGAGATACAAGGAGTTCAGAAGTTTTATTTTTTATTGCAGGAGTTCAGCAGATAGGCAGACAGGCATCGCCTATGGACATTTGCCACACCAAAGGTGCTACAAATGCGCTGCTGCTCTCTTAAGGGACACTGGAACCTGATCACTAAACTTAAGGTTGTTATGGCGTCATACTTTAGACCAGGATTGGTAGCCATGCAGTCGGCCAAATTCCCTACCACCTGGTTGTGGGTTGTTTTGTCGCCTCTTACGACAGGCCGCTCGGCCGCAGGAAAACTATTATTTCTCCGTTCATACACTGATAAAGATTAGACCACAAAAGAAAAATCCGTGTAAGTAAATAAGCAAAACAATATGAACTCTAGTGGTTATCAATTTATCTTCACCTGAATACTCACATTCTCAATATTCTTTATAGTATATTGTTTCTACCTACTACGCGTTACCTCAAGGAATGTTTCGAATTTCTTTATGTATTTAGCTCCCATAATTTGCGCCCCTCCACTAAATACAAAATAAATAAACCAGCACACACGTCCTGTCTTTATGATAACTCCTTCACTGTCCAGGCTGTGAGTCCCTGGAATCTTACTTATTGCTATAAGACTTACCAAATCCTAAATCGAACCCGTAGCCTCTGCGTTGCAGCGAGGTAGGCCGTCAAAGGCTTAGCCCGCTCAACCACAGAGGCCGTCTATGTCGTGGTAGCATAATGGCTAGCGCACGCATCCCAATCTCAAAGGGCGCGGGTTCGATCCCGGCCGGAACGCATGCACCACTTAGGCAGTTTTCTGACCTAATGTGCATATTGTTACGATTACCACGTGCTAATAACGATGAAGGAAAACATAGTGATGCAACCTACACATCGAGATAACCGATGTCTCAAACCTGCCAAGCCGCCTTGGACAACCGTGGCGGGTATATTGTCCGTACCCCTATATTGGAAACCCGGGCCCAGCAGTGGGACATTTTAGCTGTCCCGGCAGACGTCGTCCTGCCCGGAAAAGCTTCAATCGATATGCCGACAGCAGCGCCACCTACCGGGTCCAATTGTAAACCAACTCAGAAACCTTCTCTGGCTCATGCACAACAACTTTGCTAAAGATCATCAAATGTATAGTTTACGATTCTATAAAGGACATACAGATAAACATTTATTTTTATATATATAAGATAGTTATTTATTAATAAGACAGTTAAGACATACGCAACTATGAATTGTAGCACCAGACCATTATCAGTTATGTTAACACAGTTAAATAGCATTACATTATTAATCGTCTCAACAACCTCTTCGAATTCGGTGCAACATAACCAATAAAACATCTCAAACACCTGAATTAGTTACTCAACATACAAAACTGTAACCTCAACAGAAAAAAACACATAATAGATCAAAACCGTGAGAACGTGCAAGTGAAAGTGTTAAAGTTAAACATAACGTTACAACCATCGGCTTTTATAAAAGTAACAATAAAAAAACAGCAAAAAAAAAACAACGCGAAGATATTATCCGAGCAATCACAGACTTGAACTGTAATCTTAACTAGCACTTTAAAGGATATTAGACATTTTTTCGTAAATTTTATTCACAAAACAATAATAAAATTACATATAATCGTGCACAATAAAAGAAAACTTAACTTAGGTACTTGTTTTGTATTCCACCCATAGTCTTGCGACTATAAGTAAAATACTGAGCCTAGATCACCGTCTTCTTTGGGTTAGGTGCCCAGAAGGCTGGCAACGTTTCCTCGCTGGATCTCCATACTGTCCATTCGATCCGTTGCCTGAGGTAAGCACCAGCTTTCTGATTTATCTAATTCGTTGATATTCGTGACGTAATTGGGTAATATGTATCGATTTTGTTTAGTTGAAATTAGGTCCAAATTTTGTCAAAAATTAACCAATGCATGTATTAGTTATGTAAGGATTAGAATTATTCAGTTTTTCAATTAAATAAATAAAGTGAATTCAGGAACTACGTCTATCTTACATTAGAGAGCGGGAAAACAGTTTATTGTATACCATTACAGAAAACACATAAAAACTTATAGCCTAAAAATATGTGCACAATGGACGGCCTTATCGCTAAGAAACGATCTCTTTCAGACAACCTGTGGCAGGAATAAAACAGATTATATTTATCAAAGGTGGTATACATAATGATGCGCTATGAAATTACTTATATTACATTTTGATATAGACGTTATTAGTATATAAAATGATACTGCAATATATTTTGTTTATAGGGTATGGACATATATGACGGTCTCTGTGGTTGAGCGGGCTAAGTCTTTGCCGGCCTACTTCACTGCAACGCGGAGGCTCCGGGTTCGATTCCCGGTATAGTAAATTTCGGAAACGTATTTTCTCCGTTATTTACCATAGTCTGAGTGTCTGGGATCGGCCCCAGAGTGGTCCGTTGTATATTACCCATAACACAAGCGTAACTTGCTTAATTTGGGGATATACAATGTGTGTGTGTTTGTCTGCCGATTATTATTATATTATTATTATATTTGCATTGGAACAATTCACGAGGCCTTATCGCGCTCTTCCAGCTATATCCATGAAGACTTTACAATGAAATTTAAAATATTATAAATAGCATATGGCATACTAATTTTTGAACACCCTCTGAATTAGATTAATTAAATAAGATAGTTTTAAGCGATTGAGCCGTATTTTGTTTCCCTTTATTTAAGTAAGTAATTAAAGGCCAATTTTATAACCCAAAAAATACTAGTCCAATATATTGAGTGAATTAAAAAATGAAACCATTTAACTGTTTTACACATGCAACTGACATTGTTAATTTTACTCTATGAATACATTTTATATGGTGATTGATAAATCGGGCCTTAGTGTTATATATTTATCTAACATGAATACAAATGTTATCCATTAAATAAAAAAGATTTGAAGCAATTAATAAAATGTTTAATTTACACTGATAGCTTTATTTATTAGATCTCGCGTTTCGAATTCCGAAAGTATAACGTATAAATATGCATGACCCTTAAGCTATCAGGGTTCAAGAACAGCATTCGGGTCTTCATTTAACCTGTCGCAATATAAAGGTGAGAACAGACCGTAAGAACAATATATCACGTTTGGTTACGTAACGAAATTGTATGTAATTACCTTTATGAGTTCAGGTGTCGGGTGATTTACCGAAGGTTAGAATTTTTTTTATCTTGATTCTATTTAAAGACGGCCTCTGTGTTTAAGTGGCTTAAGCCTTTGCTGGCTTGCTTCACTGCGGCGCAGAGGTTGCAGGTACGATTCCTGCCGTGGTAAATTTTGTAAATGAACTTTCAACTATTTACTATGGCCTAGTGGTCTGGTATTTACTCCAGATTGGTCCGTTGTATACTACTTATGACACCAACGTAATTTGCTTATTTTGGGGTCATACAATGTGTGTGATAGTCTGTCAATTTTTGAGATTTTATATCTGAGTAAATTGATATAGACGGTTAGTCATATTGAGTTAGAGTAAGTTTGAAAGATTCTTTACGGTTCTTAACGAATGCTTCAAATTTACTTTTACTCAATACTAATAATACCCTAGCGTGATTAGCTTGGCTACATTTAGGCATCTGCTTGAATCTTGGCTGGTAAACTTGCATTGTTTAAGCGGTATTTATTACCTATGCGTATTGTGAATATCACCACGTTAGGAAATTAAAACACCATCCTGAGGTAATCTACACATCGATTAGATAGATTATTAATATATTGTTACGAGTCGCGAGACTCGAATTAAAATGCCGTTAGAATTACTATAGAGTTTATTAGAACTATATAAACACGTATAACACAGGTACAAATATAACCGAACACAACAGGTCCAAACGTAATGCAGAAGGTCGTCATTCCATAAAAAAACGCGCAAAGTCCGTCACTAAATAGATTCGCTCGTTATCGCTCGACTGCCTCGTCCCTCAATCGAGACATTGCTTTATACTGCACAGATGCAATATGTCTGCCCGGCCGGTTGGACCGAAATTCCTAGAATCAGTGTGTACTTTAAACACGTCACACCTAGCTAATGGCTACCATAAAAGATTACAATAGATAATGGGCTGTTTTCTTATCACAAAGTAAACAAAAAAAAGTCCAAATGCCGAAAGGTAATAAAATGTGTTTCTAACGGTATGCAGGTGTGGTTTTGTCTTTGTCGGCGTCTAGGTCTTACAAACCCGCCAATCCGCTATAGACGAGTGACGAGGATATAGTCTGTTCATTAATTTTCTGCTGAAGATATGTGCATAGTGTTTACTTTTAATTAGTTTTTACATTGCAATATTTAAATCCTTTATTATAAGTCTATGTCACTTGAATCGTGGAGAAGAACTGTAGGTAATTCTTAATTTTGAAAAAAATGTATGGATAGGAATATAATGATGTAGTGCCTACACCATAGGAATTAAAATTATTCGAGTACAAGATCACGTGAAGTTCTCTTTATAAGCCGGACAAACACCCGTAAGTTTCGCTTTCGTAAACCTCTAAGGGTAAGCTCGCACTACAATTGTCAACACTACTACAATTTCATCCTTTACAGTTGAGTGCGATATTGATATATCGTAGTGCGTATTTAGCCTTGCTTACGCGACTAACACTTACAGATTTGTATTAAAAGATTTATCTTCCTGAAATAAATGTATACATTATCGTCGTTTTCAAGTTTTTTTATTGCAAGAGTTCAGCAGAATGGCAGGCGGCCCACTTTATAGAAAGCGGTTACCATCGCCTATGGACATTTGCAACACCAAAGGTGCTACAAATACGCTGCTACTCTCTTAAGGGAGACTGAAACCTGGTCACTAATGTCGGAACACTACTTAATGTTGTTATGGCGACATAATTTAAACCAGGGTTGGTAGCCATACAGTAGGGCAAATGCCCTACCACCTGGCAAAATCAAATAATATTACTTTTAAAAAATTCATGATAATTGATTTATAAGCAACTAATTAACAAAATGTATATAAATGAGAAACAATAAGAAGATTAATAGATTATAATGATAGATTTTAATTCAAGTTGTGAAATAGTTTGTCTGTATACACGTTCAATACATTTGCACACGTGCAAATGTGTTGCGATTGAATGACCTCACGCGCACATAGAAAACCACCTGCAGATATGCTCGTGCGCACTGTCGCCTATTAGGGAGGAGATGTATCAAGTAACTTCTGCATTCTTAACGTAACGCGTAGCGAAAGAAAGTTTTTAGTTTCTTATTCGCTCGAAAAAATGTATGCTCTAAAATATTAAAAAAAAATATGAGTGATCTTTTAAAATTCTAATTTTTAACTGAGACTTTAAAATTAATAAATAAATACTCAAGGTTTGGCAATTTTTTAATTCTTAAAAAATGTGGAGCGACCTCTTAACATTTTTTTGAACTGTCCTTTGCAGGGAGTTCTTAAAACATGAAACACTTAAAAAATAGACGTTTTTCGCCACCCTAATATATATATATATATACACGCCTAGTAACAGCAATACATTTTTTATAATAATTCATTACATAAATAGCATAAAGATGTACAATAATAACAATATACTTTGAGATAGTAATCTTTAAGAAATCTATTAAAGGAGGAACTAACTGGGCTTGCCTAACTTCCACTTTCCTTATTATACATATCTAGAAAATATATAATTATTTTATATTTTATAAATACTGTTACATTCAACATGATCAGTATCTGTGGAAGGCATACCGATTCAAAACTTGAATTATAAAATTATTAAGTTGTTTCCAATATTCCCATTAAAGAACGGTCAAACTTTTAATTTATTTGTTTTCCATTCTGATAAATTACCGTTAAAATACACTCGCATTAAAATGCTAAACCAACCTATGTTGTAGGAAAAGTAAAATACGGCAATAAAACAAAACGACTACTTAATTATTCCAGGCCATTAAAACAACGTGTTTCAAAATAAATGTGAATACAATACAAATTCTTTGTCCACTCTGATTTTGTACTAGAAATTAACATTAATTTATTCTATGACAAGTTTTTTTTTCTAGAATTATAATTAAGCGGTTTGTGTCGGTGACTTTATTTTTGCGGTATTAATCACTTTAAATTATGTAATACGATAACTTTAAAAATATATTATGATAATTATTTGAGGTTTGCTTTCTTACATGCCTTCACCACTTCACCCGACTGTTGTATCAGCTCATGACTTCGAGCTAGCATTTATTGGGCCTATTCCTTCCATTTAAACCTAGCTGCTAGCTAGGAGGCTTGGTTAAATATTTTTCAGATCATAATATGTGCAAAAATACACATATACACTTTTAATTATTCTATCGATTATTATCCCCGCAAATTGCTATTGCGCCTGGCCGCCATTTTGGTGACGTAACCGTAGCCGACTCAGTACTGTTAACATCACTGGCCGGCGAGTACGCGTACATATAGAGTTGCGGATGATGTCAGGTGAATGTTAATTTGACAAGGTTCCAGCGCATTATCAATTTGCGAGGATTATAAATATTATAATAATAATTGTAGTGGAGTGGCGAGTCACCGTCTGCCCTTTTTGTCCATGTTCACCGAACATTGCGACCGGCAGATACCATAGTCCCCATAATCCTAAATTGATCAGGGCTTGTCGTTGGTTGCTTTTTATGTGGTGTAAATACAGGAATAATTGCCGGTAAGTGTCACTCCGCAATGATATTGAATTTGTCAAGGGGCCTTTTCGTGTTGGGCTTCCTATGACCTCATGAAACCCCTACAAAGGTCCGAACCATTTTATGCCCCTTGGCCTTATGTTATTATTCTAATTTTTTTTTAAATATTGATGTAATGTTAATACTGACTCGATAAGAATTATTAATTGTACTAGGCACGACATTTTATACGCCCTAGAGCCAAAACATGTGAAGCTATGGAACAATTCTACCATCTTTTTATGTAACATGTTTTATGCAATAAATGATGATTTGATTTGGTATTTAAAGACATATATTATTGTAGTTTAAACTATGTATTTACCACAAGCACTAACACATTTTCATATTAGCAGATATTACATGGCATATTATATTATGTTAATGTTTATTATGTTTAAATAGTTGCATATTATCACCATGTCTTGTACGTACGTGTATATAACTTATGTGCATATTTGTATATATAGTATGTTATATATTTATTACTAGCGACCCACCCCGGCTTCGCACGGGTGCAATGCTGATACAAAATTAAATACACTACAGAAAAACTATGAACGTTGTATATAAAAACATAGCGGCCCGCTCCGACTTTGCACGGGCATCACTACATAGAAACCTCTAAAATTAGCAATGTTGCCTTAGTATATGATGCATGTATTATACATATAAACCTTCCTCTTGAATCACTCTATCTATTGGAAAAAACCACATCAAAATTCGTTGGTTAGTTTTAAAGATTTAAGCGCACATAGGGATATAGGGACAGAAAAGGCGACTTTGTTTTATACTATGTAGTGATTAAAATGTATGTAATCGTACAAAATTATGTATACCACCATTGCCACTCCTCATCAGAATATTCTAGCCACGGGCTGTCTAGAAGAGATCGCTTTTTAGCGATAAGACAGCCCTTTGTACCCAATTAGAATAATACTAGTTGGTAAGTTTTCTGTAATGGTGTACAATAAAGTGTTATCTATCTACCTAATATTTAAAAAAAGGAATTTATTTTAATATATGCAAACAGATATATACATACCGATATATACAAACAAATTAAAATAATAAAAACCGCACCTGCCCAATTGGGATATGAGTCAGTCTGGTTTTTACCATAAAATAATATAATCAATAAACTGGATCAAATATTTTCTCGCCAACAGATTCCGTTGATTATATTTTCTAATACCATTTTAATATTATAATGTTTATTCATGTTCAATCAGATTATAAACAATACGGTCAATAAATTATCATGTTCTAAATATAATAATGATTTTTATAACATTTTTGTTTATATTTTAATAATTCGATGACCTTTGATACAAAATCTTTAAATGATTATTCGAAAGCTATCTATTTGGATAAATTATTTTAGTTAAACGATTATATTTTAAATGTTTTTATTACATTATTTCTCCCATGAGATTATATCAATAATATATGTTATATAAAATAATTACTATAATGACTTTTGATATAACTGTAACTACGACTGGATAAAATAAAAGTAAAAACCACGACTAATAGTGAACGAATTATTATGTAATACAATATCGCATTTTAATGCGACAACTCGAGCTCGAGGAATATTTGTGGATTAATACTTTATTGAAGAATTTCTAAATATGAATAGATACTAAATATCAAACATATACAATACTTTCAATAATAATATTTAAAAAATACTAAATCCATAAATACATGATAATAAAGTATCAATCTATTAATCCTGAACATTTCGATTCATCAAGAATCGTTTGAAATACTACTTGTAAAAGATAATTGCTTTTCAATCAATATAAATGAAATACTCATCTAAATAGAAGACAAGACATGCTAAAAATCTACTAGTTTTACATTTTAGATATTTTCATTAGTGTGCCTCGATCCTAATACATAAACTCTGACATTACTCACACAAATGCAAACTTGTATACACACGCGCGTCTATACGTGCATAGGCACCGGTGCGCTTGCGCATCGCAAGTCACCTGTCGGGTCGACCGCGACCTCCCATCTACCGGGTTATTAATAATGGTCAACACACTCACACTGTTGTTGATGAAACTAGGGTTGTCTAATATATTTTAATATTTTTAATGATTACATATTTATTATCAAGAGACTAACGAGATTGGAACCACTTGAGGAAGAAGAAGTAGGTATAGGCCCAAATCTAACAGTCTGGGAAATAGGATCAATAGGACAGTATAGTCTAAATAGGACTTTTGAGTGTATATTCAATTTGGTTATAAGTATTGCGATTCACGAAGGCGAGAGAGAGAATTTTACACATGGAATATGAACATGCATATTACGACAGTGTGCGTGTCTGACGGGACGATCACTTGTGAGCGTGGCGTCCAACATACCCATTTTTGGTCTCACATAGACTTTGATTATTATTTTATTAGTCGCATTTACCATAAGTAACTCCACTCACCTTTGTGTATTAGAAGAACTATACTACACTTAAGGTAGATTGTTAGACTTGGCCTTATCCCTGCTTCTTTTTCTTCAAGTCGTTCCCGTCTCGTAAAGTCTCCATATTATCTGGCTTCTTTCAGGCTATATGGCCAGACTGCTTCAGTACCTATCTATAGGTATACTGCCGATAGCCTCTGGTGATCTCCAATATCGAGGCATTTGTTCTGCTAGCTGTCCATAGAATGCTGAGCATCCGCATTTATTTAGCATTATAGCTACTATAGGATAAAATTTTATATAGGTGTTTAGTAAATTGCGTATATTAAGAATAACATTGTATAATGTTTATTTATTTGGATGTGACAGCCCTACACTTGAAGTAACACCCATAGCACTATCAGCTATCGTCTTCACTTCGCAACGGAACAGTCTAAATTCATATTTCACACACGCACACAGGTGTATCGCCTGTTGACTCGTTCACGCTGGTTTAGCGGTATTTCTATTATTTTTAATATTAAAATAATTCCAGTTGATTAAATTTATTTGAACTACTTTTGAAGTGAAACTGCTTTAAAATAGTTGTGACTTGACACACGATGAAACGAACAAGCGACACTAAGAAGAGACAAACAGAAAATTCAATCTTATTTAATTCGAAATAAAGCACATTTCTCTACCCGTTAGTATTAATTTGTATTTTTTGTATATACTCAAGGCAATTATTTTGCACGTAGATTACAGGAAAATTTGCACATCAGTGCATGGAATTTTGAACTTTATGCTATTCATTTAAAGTGGTGTATTATATAAAACCTCTTACGGTCACTGGCCGGTCGGATAGTAAAATTGGGATTGACAACTGTCATTATATTTATGGAGAACTAGCTGCGCCACGCGGTTTCACCCGCGTTATGGAAAATTGTGATAATGATATTTTATAAATTATAGCCTTTGTGTTATTCTGATGTGTAAGCTATATTATTGTAAAGTTTCATCAAAATCCATTCTTCTGTAATTTTTTTTTTGTTTGGTGATGACGGATTTTCATACAAATTTTCATCCCTATTTCATCCTCTAAAAGGTTGAATTGTCAAAAATCATACCGTAATTTTTTATTGCAGGAGTTCAGCAGACAGGCAAACGGCCCACTTGATAGACAGCGGTTACCATCGCCTATGGACATTTGCAATACCAAAATGCGTACCCAAAGTATAGAAAAAACATACATATAAATTTTCTCACTCAGTCCAGGCTTCATTACTCTGTTCTGCGTTGCTATGTCAATCTGTCAGTGAAATAAATTTTTGTATCGAAAGACACATTTATGAAATTTTGTTTTTTAATGTTTGTCTTCTTTCTCGACTCGGCCATGGAAATGATAAAATGATTTCCCTTTATCCATCATGTAATTTATTCCATCGAGCATTAGTACCTAAGTTTGTATGCCTGATAGTTCAGAGGCGGAGTAGTGGCACTGGGAAGTGAGGCAGGCAGAGGTCATGGGAAGGTTGCCTTGAGACCGCACGCGGCTGTGTCCAACATAATGCATTGATAACAGGTATGCTACGATGTAGGATGGAAAGTGCTTTTGATACTTCGCGAAAGCTAAACCTTTTATGATATGACTATTCAGCTTATAATAGTGATAGATGATTTCTTTTTATTGTAAAGTTGGTAAACAACTTATCACCACCTTTAAGATAATTAAATCATTCACTTACTTTTCGTAAGCACTTAAAAAACTACCTCTTAGGTGAGCAACAGAAGCTAATAAAATGAAAACGTCCATCTTTCTTATATGATTTTATCTTTCACCTCTGCAACATTATTCTGTTTATATAAATACCTATATACTAAGCATTTCATATACGTGTATCATAAATAATAACATTCTTGTTAAATATTTTATCAGTATCCTTACAATACTATATGTGAGTGTGTGTACGTGTGTAACAGTGAAACATCCGTCATGCAGATGAAAACCAGTATCAGGCACCCGTTGCCTGGCATATACTGAACTGCACATTTCCTTGCCTTTCCACCAGAGATGTGCTATGAAGCTATGCTGCAAGAATGTAAAGACTAAGCTACGAAATTATGTGATCGTTTCCACTGATGCTAAGCTATATAGGTGAGCGAGTAATATGCGCTGCTGCGAGGACGACACTCAGGTCAAGCTATGCAACGTATCGGCAATAGGGAAGGCACGCATGCATAGCTCGTATCCTTCCATATAATAACGTAGCTTAGTTGAATCAGTTTCTACCAATGCTATACTATATGGACCTAAGAATATGATTGGTGGTACCAAACGTATCAACGTTATACAACATCAACATAGCACATCTCTGGAAGAAAGGAGGTATATATCATAGAAACTGTCAGTTTTTTTTTAAAGTATCAGCGGATATATTTCCCAGCAAGGTATTCTTACTTCAAAACAGAAGCCATTAAAAAACTGCAGTATAAACTTCACACTTTGCTTGCACATGATAAAAAATAAATATATAACCTAACGGTCAAAGAAGCTATTATTATTTCAATTAAAATTCCGTTAAAAATTAATTCAGATAAACAAAAATAAGAAACACCCAAAACATTTAAGTCGAGCATTAAGTTAATCTCTTCATAACTTTAAAGTTTTTAAAAATAAACTGATTTGTATGCGGAATTTAAAAACTATATCGATTAAGCTATCGGATCAGGAATTTTTAATTTGCACTTTTCTATAATGCTTATTTTCAATAGAATTGTCTAAATTGTTTTATATATCAATATTTAAGTTCAGTTTTACCAATATATGTGGAAGAATTTATGTGTTTAGTTTTGTTAATTTACTAAGAGATGGCGCCACCGTCGTTCTGCATCGCGATATGGTTTATGTATCGTGTAGTTACTTGTATTATTTGATTTTGTCAATAAAGGTTGCTTACGTGTTTGCATTTCAAGTGCGAGTGTTGTGACTGTTGTGAGTTTTTTATCCCTGTGTATAGTGAATTGTGCAGTGCTAACAAGAATATAATATATAATTTTTGACTATAAATTACGATAATTCTTTACTTTTAATTAGCGATGGGCGTTTTCGTAAAATTTTGTCATCCAATGCGCATCGTTAATTGTAAACGGCATCCGATGCCGGCATCGTTATTTCTGGCACCGATGCCATTTGCCAAAATTAGTTGCCGGCTAAAGTATCTGCAACTCTGCGTATAACATTGGATGCCTGTTGTCTTAGTTTCTAGTTGTTATGTAAATTATTTAGATACGATATTCAACATTACGACTTCTACTGGTGTGGAAGTTAAAAATAAACATAAGTTAATTAATATTAGTCGTTATTTTTAACAAAATTAGAGTTTACATTAAGAAAAACCAATTTTGAACAAATTTGGAACTTGTAAGACGAGTTCTTCGTTCATTCAAAATATGGCTTTGGAGAATATCTGTTCGCATGGCACAGAAGTTATAATAATACTGCACCTCGAACGGTATATTTCTGCCAACGTCGAGTATATTTTGGAATGACGAAGCCACCATTCAGTGGGATTGTTAAAAAATACATGAGATACTTTAAAAAATAAATAAGTACCTATATTATTACAAAAATTTCTAACAGTTACGCACGCTCCTAGTGTTGTATTACGTTGATTGTTTGCCGTGCACAACCACCGATCGTACCGAGAGCACCCGAGAGATAGCGAGCGAGCGATACGTCGAGTCTTCGGTTTGTCATCGTTGCGTTTTCCGTGGCTTGGTTAACGGTGCCTCTCGCTCGCTCGCATTCGGTGAAGTTCGCATCGGATATTGCGGGCATCCGTTTTTCAATATATCGGCATCGGATGCCGGCATCGTCTACTGGCATCGTTGCTCAAAAACGTTTTTACAAAAACGACCATCTCTACTTTTAATATTCTCTCGGACATTTGGGCCGGTACATTATGTATTATCCTCCCATACTTCTCTATTCTGCCATACAACCCCCACAAATTATAGGGAAATAGATCTGGACTCCTGTGGTTGGTGGTATGTCGTCATAACAGCCTCTGGCACCTTTGATTTTGCGTATGTCTATGGAAGACTTTTACCACCTTCCATCAGGTAGGCCACCTGTCGGCTGTTTTCCAGCAATATTGTTTTTTTTTATTAACTAATCTACGGACTCTATTTTCTTAAGTTTTCGCGACTTGTACACATAATAAAGCTACGTTTTAACGGTTTTAAGCGCGGTAATTTATTTGTTTTTGGTTGGTCATGGAAGACAAAGATGACATTAGACGACAAAAATTTCATCTTTGTCTTCCGTGACCACGGCCACTGAAAAGCGGCCGAAACGTCGGATAAACCAAAAACAAATAAATTATCGCGCTTAAAACCGTTAAAACGTAGTTTTATTACGGACTCTAGTTCCGTACCCTTTTTACAACTTAATTATTGTTAGAGTTTTTTGAATTTATACACGCTTATTGTTTATGTGAGACATTAATTTTTGTGTTGTGTTGTGTACTTTAAGAATAAGTTTTTTTTTCTAATTTTAATACTTAACTTATACTAATGTAGAGTGTATCTGTTACATGCTGCTGTTGTGAGAAAGTGCATGTGCAGTGTGTGCCTTATGTCTATACCTATATATATTATCTTAACTAGTGCCATGTATGCTGTTTTTTCTTTCTGTGCCTAGGTTATTAATTTTTAGGCTCTTTGTGTGTCTATAAATATTATATTCTCACTTTGCTAAATACCGATATTTAACCGTTATTGAGTGGATAACTCACGTTCCAAATAGTCTTTGAAGTGACCGACCGGTCAACTGCCTAATTACAAGTGAAAAATAATTATTTAATTCAACTAGTTTTCATTAATATGAACATATAAGTTAAATTGATATTTCTTAGTAATTGATAAAATTGTAATCATAGTTATAAATCGCTTTAGTAATGTTTGATTGAGATATTACGCTCATTATATTATGGACTTACTGTACCTGACTTTGTCCGCGGTATTTTTTTGTGGAATCCTCATTTAAAAAGTAATTTAAGTTACTCTTCATAACATCAGCTGTCTGCCAGTGAAAGCTGTCAAAATCGGTCCAGCCGTTTCAGAGATTTGCCGTTACAAACATTTATATTTACTAGTGGTCGCCCGTGGTCGAAATTCGACCAGGATAATTAATTTAAATTCTAAGTTTGACATTATTAAGATTCTGTTCTCAAAGACTATATTTCTATAATCACAGACTTCGTCAAGGCTACTCTGTTTATTGGACTCATATACATGGTAGTGTGTGTAATGTTTTTTTTTTATTGATATAATGTATTTTTATGCGTGAGTTTAAAACAATATTAGCATTCTATACTGCTTCTCTATTTAATGTAAAAGTGTGCGAAATTTCATACTCCTCCATCGACGCAATATCCGTCAAAAAGCGTACAAAGTTTTTGCTGTGTTTTTGCTTCGCGTATTAATAACACTCACTGGTCGACAAAAAAATATGAAAATTCACTCCTTGTAAGTGCCGCAATTTTTTTTTATAATTTCGACACTTATGAATATAAATATTGTATTAAAAGCTTTGTACCACGTTTTTTTTGTAATTGATGTTTTAAATTAAGCGTTTTTTTTTGCTTTACATACAAAACGCACATTGAATTATTATGACAATACCTCATTTAATTCCTTCGAAAACATTTAAAATCATCCAAAATTATATGTCTAATTAATTAATAAACTCATTCCAGTTAGCAGTTTTCTCCATTTTTATGTATTCTATTGTCGTTTTGTGGCGAATGAAGTACCATAATAATTCTGAGCATTTACCATTCGTGTCGTTTCTCTATATATGCCAAAAGGGTAATAAAATGTGTTTCTACAGACGCAGGTATGAATTTGTCTTTTGTCGGCATTCAGGTCGTAACAATATTATGTTGCTTAAAGATTTGTGGAAAAGAAAAACTAAATCTACTGACATGATAAGTAAAATATGAAAAAAATATACGCGATAGCAAGAAACTGAAACCAGATCCAAATTCAGCATCTCAAATTCTATATATTTACTAACTGTCCCGGCAGACGTCGTCCTGCCCGGTAAAAATAGGGGTTTGTCGCAGAGGGTTAATAATTTAGGGTTGTATGTATTTTTGTATGTTGTATCATAAAAAAAATAGAAATTAAAAATTTTGACCAAAAAATAAATAAAAAAAATTAGGGGTGGACTACCCCTAACATTTAGGGGGATGAAAAATAGATGTTAGACGATTCTCATAGATACCGGATAAGCACAAAAATTTTCATAAAAATCGGTCAAGCCGTTTCGAAGGAGTATGGCAACGAAAACTGTGACACGAGAATTTTATATATTAGATCGATTTTTTCTTTAAAGGAGGATTTGATTGGCGACCCGTGTAATATATAGACTATACAATACTGTTAGTAATTGATACTTAATTTATGACAAATTACACAGATAAATTCTACCTTTAATATGTTAATAAGTAAAGTTAATTAAAAATCGATATTCATAAATTAAATTCTAATTCAAGTTTTTCTTAATTCATTAAAATATGAAATCAATAATATATTGATGAAACTCTTAGCGTGTGACGAATGTGTCATTAATTCGACGTTTCTTAAGAAATAAGATGATTAAATGATTGGCATATTATGATAGGGTATATCTTGTGTCATTATTCAATTTTTGATTAGTGTATTATATATTATGATTAATTAAAGGTTACTTGTCTTTTATAGTCATTATACTAGTGTAGAGTTCCAGAATTTATTAGTAGTTTGTTATAATCCACAATACATAATATTTACCTACACATAATATTTATATGTTTCGTTCATTATCTATAATATCGTTATTTTGTAATTATTTTTATTTCTGAAAATAAAAAATAAAAATAATTTTCTTAATTTACTTTTCTTTCCTTAAGAATAGACGAGCTTAAATGACAAGAGCTATGAATCTCAAAGAAGCAAGTGAGGTGTGTAAGAATAAGCCTGAATGGCGCTGTTTTGTTCGTGCCTACCCCGCAAGAGACCTGGCGTGAAGTTATGTATGTATGTACTTTTATTTCTAAAAAAATATTCGTTTTTTACTGTATGAGTTCAGCAGATAGGCAGACAGCCCACCTAATGGAAAGTGGTTACCATCGCCTATGGATATTTTCAACACCTAAGGTGCTACAAATGCGCTGCTGCATTCTTAAGTGATACTGGAACCTGGCCCTTCATGCCGGAGAACAACTCAAGGTTGTTATGGGTGCATAGTCAGACCAAGGGTAGTAGCCATCGGCAATCCAGCCGGGCAAATATGCTGCCACCTGGCTGTGGGTTGTTTAGTCGCCTATTACGAGAGGCGGCAAGAAATTGTATGCTTTCTCCGTTCCTGTACAGAAAAGTTGTAAACTTTGTAATTGAAACTATCGGATAATACTGTTACATACCGACAAAGAACACACACCTGTCGTAAAAAGCAGTTTGTTGCCTTTCCTGCACTGGGAGTTCTTTTGTTTACTTCGTGTTTAAAATTTAAAGACGAAGTCGAAACTTGCCAGATGTGCAGATTAATTGAGTGAACGCGGCCCCTTTGTCGGTATTATACAGTTTAGTATAAAACAATGCCCGATCGGAGGGGTGGGGCAGTCAAGCGACGATTACGATACTAGCAATACGTTTGTAGTACTTCCGATTAGCGATATAGTGACGGACTTTGTACCTGTTTTATACGTGTTTGTACAGTTTCTAGAAAACAGCCCATTGTTTTATTGCACTCTTTTATGACCGTTTGCGGCCGAGTCATTAGCTAGATGTTGCGGATTAGTTCAACTACGATGCGGGCAATCGGGAATCTAGTATTAACGGACTTTGCACGTTTTATTGAATTACGACCGTCTGCATTACGTTTGGACTTATTGTGTTCGGTTATATTTGTCCTGTGTTGTACGTGTGTATAGTTCTAAAAAATCCTATAGTAATTCCAACGGAACTTTCATTCGTGCCCTGTGTAGCTCGTAACAATACAATTGCATATTCAAAATCAAATTCAAATCAGAAATGGCATATTCTTAACACTCTTTTTGAAATATGTAAGCTGATAAAAATGAGTATAGTCAAGGTGGGCAAGTCCATCAGTGGGGTAAGTTCGAATATCTCTCATGTTTTACCCTTTTTAAACGCAATTTAAACCCAATTACAATTCGAATATAGAGTAAAAAGTCTCAGCACGGAAATAACGAAAGATACACTGAGTTGCCCCACTGATGAACTTCCCCACCTTGACTATATAGTAACAAGTAACGAATATAGTAACGGTGCCCGGCCGGTGTGAGTGTAAACATAAGCACTATAGCTCTGTTTGTTGATCATTTCTTTGCTGAACTAATGAGTGTGTATGGATCGAATACCGCGTATTTGCAGTTGTACATTTACTGCATTAAGGGGACGAAAGGAAAAAACAACACACATGGCACTAGATAGGATAATATATCGTTTCTTTGCTTCAATAACGTGGTATCTTGAAAAACCCAAATTTACAGTACGCCACTTTTAAAGTTTCAAAAAAAGATTTTACCCAAACATATTACACATTTTTAAAATATTTTTTACAATTAAATTTAGTTTCAATTTACTAAGCTTTTTGAAATATATGAGAAAGTTGTGGTAATATGATAAATTTAGCAAAATATAGTGAGTGAATGAAATAAGTGAGTATTGGGATCTGTCACATTATTGAAGCAAAGAAGCGATATATAGGTATAGACATAAGGCCCACACTGCACATGCACTTCCTCACAACAGCAGCATATAACAGATAACTCTACATTAGTATAAGTTTAGTATTACAATTAGAATAAATTTATATAAAAAGTTTTTTGTAAGATACACACACCTCAACACAAAATCACTCAATTAATGTCACACACAATAACAATAAGCGTGTTAAATCCTAAAAATTAAATATATATATTAAGTTGTAAAAAAGGGCACGGAACTCGAGTCCGTAGAGTTGTTAAAAAAGAAGAAAAAAAATTACGTCACACGTAAGGGCCCCTTACAAACGGGGAGAGTCAACGAAGTGTGACATTGTGTGACAAGGGGTGGGACGGGTCCTAAATTTCGTGACCTAACCTAATTTATGGAGTGCCCCTAATGAGAAAATTGTCGGCAGTTAAAACTTGATAATGTTGAAACAAAGCACTTTTATTATCCGTCGGAATTTGAACTAACAACATTTAAATCCTTTTATGGTCGTCTTCTTTTGTTTACTTTGTGTTTAAAACTTATGATTAGAAAACAGCCCATTGTGGCATTGTAATCTTCGTCGACTTAGATACGGGGGCATTGCAGTTGTGCAGTATAAAACGATGACCTGATGAAGGGGGGAGGCAGTTGAGCGAGAACCATGAGCGAAGCGAGATTTGTGTACTACAATCGGGAATCTATTTAGTGAGGGACTTTGCGAGTGTTATTATATTTGCCTCTGTGTTATTATAATACGTGTTTGTATAGTTCTAATAAATTCTACAGTAATTCCAACGGCATTTTAATTCGATTCCTGCTACTCGTAACAGTATCAATAAATTTTCAATACCTTATCATTCTCACATTATACGTATCAAAGACCAATAAAATCTATGTCGATGATTCCTAATCTATTACTATCTTTATCATATCGAAGTCTCCCACAATATCGTATGCTGTTACAGAAATATCATCCATAACACAACGGCCTAAGATTAATAATAGTAAATCTTCATTAAATTTCATCTGAAAACTCCTTTACGTTGTGATACCAAAATTTAAACCTTACAGTGCAGGATTAAGGTTTATTGTCAAATGTAAATGATAAATCTTTATTGAATAGATATTGTAAGATTCTACACACGATGAAAAATTAAAATACAATGATGGTCTGCAATGAGACGATATGTCAAGTCGGTGCACATAAAGGGGTTTGGACGACGATATATCCTTCAGAAGTTTGTTCCTAACAGACTGAGTTTTATGCTCGTCCCGACCGCCATGTGTGAACTCTGAATGGATAAGTTGAGTATTTTATGATGGTTTTCTTGCGTGAGTTTGTTAACGGGATTGGTACAATTTAATGATATTTTTTCTATAGTTTAACATTTTCATGGCTCTGTTAATTGGAGATTGTATTTCTGAACATCAACCTCTACCAACGCTTACAAAATTATAAAGTGCTAGCTTCTGTCGGTGACTTCAACCGCTCGGAATAGTTACCACAGGTTGTCTGGGAGAGATCGTTTTTAGCAATAAGCCGCCCTTTGTACACAATTAGAATAATACTAGTTTGTAAGTTTTCTGTAATGGTATATATACATAAAGTGTTATCTATCTGTCTATCATATTATAATACTGAATTTGTGAAGACAATTGAGTAAGGTATGTCCGCTATATATGTCACCAAGTCTACATAGTTACGTGCGACTGAAATATTGTTGGTTAAATGTAGAAATTATGACGATAAGGAATAAGAGGAGAGAGCAATAATTTTCACAACTTGAGAGCAAAATCTGGCCCTATTGATTTCTTAAAAAATATAACTCTTGCTCTCTTCTCTTATTCTTAAATGAATGCTCTCTTTTCGTCATTCTCTGACCTTCACTTCACTATAAAAAGTTCTTTAAAGAAATAGAATTTTTAGATCTTTTGCAAAACTTCAACAAAATCGATTTGTAAAAGGTTTATTGAGTGATATGATTCAGTAGCCAAAGGGCGGTAAAATAATTTCATAATTTCTGACGAACCCTTTATTGTACGCGGAGTGCCACGCACTTGTCTAAGTTAAACTAAACGTTTCGCCTCCACGTTCCTTGTGCGTACCGCAGAATTGTGGAATGCACTACCAGAGTCCGTGTTTCCCGAAAAATACAATCCGGGTATCTTCAAGTCTCGTGTAAATAGGTACTATCTAGGTAAGCGTGCTCCATCTTCGACCGCATCATCGTCCAGCATCGGGCGTGATCGTGGTCAAACGCGAACCTATTTAAGATAAAAAAAAAAAAAAAAAAGTTAACCTTTTTGTAAGACGATAAAATAACTATGTAAATTTTAACATTTACAGAAAAATACTATAACCATGAAGTTAACTTTTTAACTATAAAACCGGCCACTTGAGTGAGCTATACTAGTCTTAACACAACAATTAAACGAAACACGATACTTCACACTTGATGCTATAAACGAAGCTCTTTGAAACGTTTGCATAATTTACAAGTAATAACACTTCCCAATTCCGGCTCTGGCGAGAATTTTCACTATTACAAATACAATGTTGTCGTTTTACTGTCTGTCATTTGAAAGGTTTATATATGACTAGTTTTCTCACTCGGCGTTGACTGTTTTTATCGATTTCTTGAACTCAAATACTTTGTTTTTTAAACAGGCTTTTAAATACAATCTTTTGAGATCCTGGACGTCATGTAGCAGCAGAGTGCTAGCTAAGACAATCAAAACGAGCCCAAACACGACGGGTCTATCTAGTTTAGTACAGGAGTCCCTATGACCACTTTCCGACTCCATCATTAGATCAGATCCATGGTACCATATTATTGCATTGTCACGCGATATACATATGCGTGTATAATATATAAAGTTGATATTAATTTATAATTAGTTTTATTTAAGTTATATATAATATATAATTACAATAAAAAAATAGAATGCAATGTAATTAAATGCAGTGCAATGAAATTCAGGGCAGTGCAGTGCATAGATAGCGATACAATGCAATGCGATAATGTATAAAGTCATTGTAATAAATTATAATATACTTGAAACGTAGGAAGTCTTCTATGAAGCACTTCTTGCTTGAAATATACGTATGTTTTATGTTATGCGATTTTACATTATTTTTTTGTTGCACGTACAAATGTTCGTCGTCGTTCCGTATTGAATTTTCGAATATTGGCGGTTGGCCGTATACAATGCGCGTTTGTCATAGGCAATCTTGATATTGCGTGTACACACCGGCGCGAGCGTACTGACTAAATACTCGGCTGGTCCGGTGTGTACCTTAAGCCCATAGAACACGGAGTATTTTAAACGCGCAGTCGACGCGCAGATGACGCGCTTCAAACGAGATTCGAACGAACTCTGTAACGCGTCTACTGCGCGTATACGCGCAAATTCAAATTCTAAATTTTTTTATTCAAAGTAAGTTCCACTAGAGAACACTTTTTGAAGGTCATACATATAGGTTAAAATTTAATTTTACTTCCTAGTCTATGTACACCGCTTCGCAACGTGTTATTGCTGTTAAGGAGAAGAAGCATATACAGCAATACAGACGCATTGTAGTCGCTCGTAGCTTCTACGTTTTGATCAGATCAGTTCAGTTGTACAATGGCGTCGGTTAAGACTATACTGCTTCTGCGCCCCTTCGTAGGCGCTTCAAACGACTAGCAAACGCGCTTCACACGCGCGTTTGTATCGCGTTTTTCGCGTGTTTATATCTATACAAACGCAAAAATTGGCATCTACGGCGCAGATGACGCGCTATCCTGAAACACGCGTCGTCTGCGCGTTTTAAATATGCCGTGTGCTAGGGGCCTTACTTTTGTACATCGTGTCGCAACAATACTTTATTTTTCAAATTTAAGTTACCTATATGTCTGTTATCATGACTTGAGAGCTTCTTTCTTTTATTAAGTCGGTTAATAATCTGTGTTCAACATGGATAAAATCGCGGGAGCAGCTAGTAACTGCATACAGAGAAACAAACACACTGAACTTTAACATAGAATAATCGTAAATAACACGTGCGCGCGTCTGTGATTGGATTTCAAATCGATTCGATTGTGCAAATCGATACAAATCGATTCAGCTGTGATGTCATTTGAAATTTTCCTAGAATCGAATTATTTGGATCAAAGTCAAGTGTAATATACATACAAATCGATGTTTGTTAGAGCAATGTTAGCCGTTTAGTGATGTGCTTGGAATACGTTTAAATTACTAGTGTTTTCCAACAGAACAAACAGACAAACAGAACAAAAATCTCGGATATTAGAAATATATCTAACTCTAGACGTGGCGCGATCCAAACTGACTCCAATTGTGGTGTGCTGCCGAATAAGAATAGCAGAGTACGGGATGCTGAGGAAGTATGCCGTCAGTATTTTAGCTTACGGTTTAGGGATGTAACAGTTCGCGTAGATTAAACAATCATTGTTTAGGCAAGTTTTCTGAAGCTTTTGAACCTCCTTAAGGGTATTTTTTAAACAACTGTACTGACCATAGTTCCGTAGCCTTTTTAACAATTTAATTTAGGAAAAGGTTTAGAAATTATACGCGTTTTTGCAGTACGATTTACCAAAGGTACACACTGGTCCAGCCGGGCATGAACCAGTACGCTCGGACCGGTGTGTAGGCGCAATATCATAAATTTACTATGACAAACGCTCAACTGTCTACGGCCAACCGCCAATATTCGAAAATTCACTATGCAACGACGACGAACCTTTGTACACGCAACAACTATTTATAAAATTATTGTAAAATATCAAAATATGCGCATATTTCAAGTAAAAGGTGCTTCATTGAAGACTTCCTACGCTTCTCACGCTTATTTGTTCTTGTGTGTAATATTTAATGTATGTTTGTGTTGTGGTGTACCTTCAGTTTATTCTAATTTTAATACTAAACTTATACTATTGCAGAGTATATCTGTTACATGCTGGCGTTGTGAGGAAGTGCATGTGCAGTGTGTGCCTTAATATATAACATGACACTAGTTAGGTTAACATATATATAGCAAATGGACGGACCACTAGGCATATGAAATATTTAAAAAAAATAAAGTTTTTTGGCGGAAATTTCAAATCACTTTTTTGTTGAGGTGATACTGACAATTACACGTTTTACTAAGCAGTATACACTTAGTTACATAGCCAGATGTATGAAATGAGTCTACAAACTACGTTCATGTATGCAACTAGGATATAATAATATACAGATCGATAACCTTTTCTTTAGTGTGCACGTATATAAAATGGCCGCGCTCTGACCCGATGTCCAATAAAATCCATCATTTACAACTAAATCACTACACTAAATTTTCATACAAAACACTAAAAGCTATACGACAAATTATCGGTTAAGCAGCATTTCACACGGGTGGTCCGATTAACATGAATATACTGGTATACTTGTCTATGCCTCGTTTACATATCCGAGTCACGCATAAATTGTCATTAGGCAATCATTCGATACCTCCAATCGATATATGTGCTCGCATCGATACTTAACCGACACGGCTGGACGCCTCTAAACGTTCCATTTTCAAAATCTATTTCAACTGGACTTTTTTCCTATACTCTAGTGATGTGTTACACTTGTCGTTTACAACGCTCAAAATGCTCCTTTAGCTAATTTAGCGATCACGGTCATCAGGCCCGTCTTTAGCCGAATATGCAAGGGGGACTATGGCACTCGGACGTAGAGATTTCAGGGACGCAAGCTGATCTCCTTTTGTATAAGCGGAACAAACGTAATATGCTAGTTTTGAAAATTATACATCTACATCACATTGATGGGTATAATATGTTTAATGTTATAATTGCAGTACTTATTTTAGAAAAACAAATAACTGTGATACACAAAGACAGATGAGCCAATTTTGTTGAAATATATAAATTGTAAGGCTGCCATTGTTGTTAAAATGGTTATGATGAACTTAAAAAAATACTCTGAAAAATAATTGTCAATTTTTACTGTTAGCAGGAGGGGTGTCGTTGTATTTTAACACTCCGTCTCCCTATATAGTTAAGATGGCTCAGACGGTGGTTATAGTCGCCGCGGAAAAGTCAGTAAGGACATCATAATTTTCGCTCACGCAGTGCTCCCATCGACCCATGTCAAAAGGTGGCTCAAAATGAGCGTTTTTTTTATTGACCATAGAAAATTAATTCGTTCGACACATTGACAAATTTGCGATTTTCAAATCAACCAATAGCATACACATATACAACACTTTATTGTTCGCCGTAACAAAAGTTACAAAAATGCACATCAAGACAATAGTTACTTGGTAAACAAAACGCTTATCGCTAAAAGCGATCTCTTCCAGGCAACCTGACTCAGAGGAAATTCTTAAACTATCTGTAATTACGATGCAACAAAGAAAAAAATATAAACAACGTTTATGTATTATTGACATCAAAGCTCCAAAATCCATTCCACTTAAGTTAATGATTGTAACCCGCAAGTGGAATGGGAAAAATTGCGGTCGCGAGCATGGTCGTTGTGAGTATCTAGTGGAACGCGGTTTAAGTGTCAGCCTTTACATATTTTATATGTCACTTTATGGCTTTTGATCGGTTTACAGCAATAAAAGCCGTAAATAAGCTTTATATGATACCAAGTTCAGAATGAATGCTCGATTACTGAGCATCGAATAATGTTAATTTTTTTTTACCGATGACACACTATCTGCGTCGTTAAAATATAATCTAATATTGTAATGGGACACATTTGAATTTTTTTGAATTCGTTTTCTTTTAGATTTTGACAGGTTCAATCAGAGATGACGCTTCAATGGGAATTAATATAACTGTAAAGACACTTGTTTTTTTTTTTAATTTGGTTCAATTGTACGTTCCGTTCGTTTGTAATTAATGTTCTAGGAAATTTTATATGAATTTGATATTCAGAAATGTGTACCTTTGATCTCTGTCAGCGTTGCGATAGTGGATAAAGGCTGGTCCAAACGATTTGTTCTAAGCTATGCCGGATTCTATATAGAGTTACATGCCGACAAAGTGTATGAACACCTGGTTTATTACCTTTCCCGCATTTGGACTTCTTTTGTCTACTACGTATTTACAATTTGTAGTAAAACAATAGCCTATTGTTATTGCATTCGTTTATGGCCGTTCGCAGGAATAATTAAAACTCAGTCCGCGCGGTCGATTGTTGTATTGTACACTACTATGAAACAGTGCCCGAATGGAGGGGTGGGGGGCAGTCACGCGACGATTACGACACTAGCACGACGTGTGTAGTACTTTCGATTAGCGATATAGTGACGGACTTTGCGCGTGTTATTGAATCGTGCAGTTTCTACTGGCTGTGTCCAGTCGTATTTATGCCTGTTTTATACGTATTTGTACAGCTCTAATAAACTCTATAGTAATTTCAACGGCATTTTAATTCGAGTCCTGTGTAGCTCGTAACACTATTTAACACCGACGATGCACAATAAAATCTTAATATATTTTATTGAAATAGTATTGAATAGGAAATCTAAACTAAAATCATAACTACTAAAATGATGATGTTTGTCCGTATCTAATGAACTCGCCTTGTAAAGCGACTCGTTATTAGTAAACATCATTCGAGGTAACAAGACACCTTATGAAGATTATTAAATTAAATGCATTCTGGGAGCAATTCCACTTATTATTCATAATCTTGTCCTTCCATATCACATTTCTATTCTACTTTAAGATAATCTTGATTTAACAATCACTACATATTAGTTGCATTAACACCCGTAAGAGAACGAAGGTAACCGACATAGCTTGCTAAATTTGCAAGTTGAACTGGCAGTAGGCCGGTCACGTCTGTCGCAGAACCGACGGCCGATGGAGCATACGAGTCCTGGAGTGGAGACTACGTCTCGGCAAACGTAGCGTAGGACGTCCATCAGCCCGATGGACTGACGACCTGAGCAAGATCACCGGCAGGGTCTGGATGAGGAAGACGGGAGACCGGGAAATGTGGCGCGTACTTGAGAAGGCCTACGTCCAGTAGTGGACAGAGATCGGCTGAAGAAGAAGTTGCATTCATTGTTAAGCGAAACTCACGTTTTAGATATTGGTAGAGGAATCCTGGAACCATTGTCTTTATTACAGCTCTTAAAGCAAGCTTGATCAATGTGATACCATGATCTCACAGAATATCAGCATCAAATGATTAGCCGCGAGCTTATTGTGTTCCGCACTGTAAGACCAGTGACTCATTGTCCTCTTTCTCCTATCTCCCTATCCCATCCCCTATTTCTTACCTCGCCTATCCCTACTCTTACCCCTACGCCACAGTTCCAAGGAACACCTCTTGACATCGCGTGCATAATGTACATAACGAGCAATTTCGGGGTCATCTGGAAGACAAGGCTAAACTTGCCTCAAAAAAGCTGGTCTGCTAAACCGGTCCAAGCAGCGTTTCACCCCGTGGCAAAGACTTGTGCTATTATAAAGCACAAATGAGGCCGCATAAAAAATATTGCTGACACTTATGGGCTAGAGCACCAGCTTACCAGACTCAAGACTGTCCATCTCGACTCCAGCCAGCGTCGCACCGTTCGTATAGTTGACGATCCCATTAACAGGCGGTTCAGAATCGCTTAGCCTTCGGAGAGACTTTACGACCCTCTGAGTATTCTACTGTTTGAACAACGAAGAGTGTTCCGAGGAACTGTTTGATCTGGTGCCAACGCCTAATTTTTACAACCGCACTGCTCACCATTGATGGGATTTTCACCCCCATTTCCTGGAGTACGCAACGGTTCTGTATAACGTTTAGTCTGCGTACAACAATTATCTGACTTCCCACTGAGGTTTTCCCTCAGCGCTACGATGTGGGATCGTTTAAGAAGGGCGTTGTACAAATTCTTAGAGGCTGGCAACGCGCTGGCAACGCACCTGGTGTTGCAAACTAAAGGTACTACCAATATGCTGCCGTTTTCGAAGCAGGGACTGGAAACTAACACAAATGAAAATGATAAATGCCTTACCTGGCTATGAATGTTTAAGTAACAAGTTTATGTAACAGGCTTTCCAACCGCAGTAATTTAAGAAGTCAATGAAATGAGGAAGACAAGAGACGGGATACGTGGCGCAAGCTTGCGGAGGCCTACTTCCAGAAGTGAACAGATATTTTCCAAAGAAAAAGAAGAAAAGAGGCGGAAATAAATTTCTCAGGAACATGTTTAGTATTTTTTTTTTAAATCTATTAACCAGTTTCTTTATGTATGCATCAATTATAACATTTATATGTAGAATTGGTCATAATTCTATAAACAGAACTTGAGTACCTTAATTTGTTATTGAATTTATGTCACCCTATTCTACTTTTGACTTGTAAAGCAATAAGCAGCGCAAACGATTTCAACATAGCAGTTATTAATTCCTTGACCATATCAGATGCCTATTTATCTAGGATCCATGCACAATCTAGATCTTATATCGGAACTTGTATTAAGGAAGTTCCATACTAAGGCGTAAGTGTACTGATACTAATTTATTTTAATTGCCTGAAGCAGGCAAACTGGTAGGTTTTTATCCGTGCAGGAACAGAGAAAAAATACAATTTCCTTCGGCCGGGCGGCCTGTCGTAAGAGGCGACAAAAAAATCACAGCCAAGTGGCAGGGCATTTGCCCGACTGGATGTCTACTGACACTAGATTCCGGAATTAGTGATCAGCCTCCCTTAAGAGAGCAGCAGCGCATTGATAGCACCTTTGGTGTTACAAATGTCCATAGGCGATAGTAACCGCTTACCATCAAGTGGGCCATCTGTCTGTCTACTGATCTCCTGCAATAAAAAAACAGTGGGCCAGACGGAAAGCGCTTACCGCTACCGTCGCCTATGAACGTTTTTAACACCAATAATGCTGCCGTCTCTAAAGGAAAACTGGAACCTGGTTATTAAAGCCAGAATATAGCTCATAGTTGTTATGGCGGTATACTCTAGACCAGGAGTGGTAGCTATCCATAGGGATAAATCTCCTACCACCAGTCTGTGGGTTGTTTTGTCGCTTCTAACGACAGGCTGCCCAGTCGCAGGAAATTATATCCTGCTTTAAGTGCCAATTTTTTTTTCCATAATCTGCCAGCTGCCATCAAAATTGCCGCGCCAATTGCAAGAGAATTATATCGTCTCTTTTATTCTAATACAAATTCAACTCAGTTAGAGGGAGAAAGCATCAGTTTCAGCGTTCATTTGTATTACTTTTATTTGACCACAAATTTGTGGGATTTCCCAATGGGCCGTGTGTAACAGTTCGGCAAGAAATTTGTGGTGGTTCCGTCTTAAAGAACACAGCTGAAGGTTGTTGTGGTGGCATACTTTCGACGAAGGGTGGTAGCTATCCATACGGGTAAATCCCCTACCACCTGGCTATGGGTTGTTTTTCGCCTCTTACGACATACTGCCCTGCCGCACGAAAGCGTATTCTTTATCCGCTCCTGCGTGGATAATATTGCGAAATTATATAAATCATCCCTTATTATGAGCCAAGAATATGACACCGAGTGAACATCATTAATGGCTCAAACATACGACTGTGGGACATCGCAAAACGCCTTACATATTACCAAGACGCTTGTTTTTAATAGGATGAACAAACATAGGCTAGTTTTATTGAGTTGACATTCTAGATTTTACGATTAGGCCGTGCGGGATATGGATATAAAAGTATATTCTATGAGTCAGCATTTACGCATCTGCCTTCATGAATAATACTAGCATTTGCCCGCGGCTAAGTCAACATTGGACAGTTAACAAAGATTACAGTTATTTTGCCAAATTACAAATTATCGCTGAAGCACAGCAGACAGACTGACGGCTCAATTGTGATGGAAAGTGGTTGCCGTCGCTTATGGACATTAGCAATACAAGTCTTGAAGGAGAAACTGAAACCTGGCCACTGATGCCGAAAGACAACTCAAAGTTGCTGACCTCTAAGAAATTTTATAACGCCTTTTTGGAAGAACCCCATGTCCTAGCGCAAAGGAGAAACCGCAGCGAGATTGTATTATTGTAGTAAGCGGAATAAATGTTCTAGAGGACCGTTGCGTAGTTGAGCATAGGAGCTCAAGAAAACGGGGGTGAAGCGTTGGCACCGGATTAAACAATTCCTCGGAATACTCCCTAAGAACTACTTAACAAAACCTGACACGATACCATATATATATATATATTCCTCGTGTAAATAAATAGTAATAAGAGGAAATGTATGTATTTCGTTATATTTGTATTATAAGAAACAAAATATAAAAAGCAAAAAACAGAATAATAGATATTACGTTTTAACGGTTTTAAGCGCGGTAATTTATTTTATTTAGGTTTATCCGACGTTTCGGCCGCTTTTCAGTTGCCGTGGTCACGGAAGACAAAGATGACATTTGTCAAACGTGTATTGTCAAAGTTTTTATTCAGCCTACCGCCAACTTGTTCATTTTAATTATTTAGTTTTAATTTTGTTTATGGATATTATTTACTCTATGGGAGCCTAATCTAATTTACAATTTAATGTGTACAAGTCGCGAAAACTTAAGAAAATATTATAGAATAATAGATTATTTATAACAAATAAATAATGTAAAAACTGTAATAGAAGCAAGGAAAAGTAATAGTTTTAAGTTTTGTTAAAACGAAAGAAAGAATTGAAGAAAAGGAAGAAATAAAAGACATCCCCCCTTTATTTATCCCATTAAAATTAAAGAAGGAAAAGAAAAGCAAAACAATAATCTCCATTTTAACCTATAATGGAGGAGAAGACGAATAAATATATATCCTGGAAGATCTTCTCTATCCTGCCATTAGAAGTGTAATACTCTACAAATTATTGCTGTCTTACACAAACATTACAATAAAAATCACTCAGAACAAGTACATTTTATTTTATTTTATTTTATTTTATTTTATTTTATTTATTAAGGACAATAAACAGATATACACTAAAGTTACAATAAAATTACATTGACCTATTAATCCATTTAACTTACATAACAATTGTGTATACTGAATAATAAAGTTCTGTTTGTTTATTTGTAACACGATGGATGCCATCATCGGTGAGTTTAATTATTACGGCTAGGGCTGCCCCAGAACAAGCATTAAAATATTACGCTACGCTGCTTGTGGGTTCATTTCTCTAAAAAAAAATCAGTATTAGACAGCCCATAATATATCGAGGAAGGTTATAGGCGACTATAACCTTCCTCGATATATGGCTACAATCACGCTAAGAGCTATAGGAGCGGAACACCAATGAAGAATGTTTCAAAATCACGGGGTTTTTAAAAACTATTCCGCGCGAACGAAGTCGCGGGCAAAAGCTAGTTTAATAATAAAATTGTATAAAATTTATTGTAATTATGGATCTTTGTGTCTGAAATAAATATGTAAGTTATTATTATAATATATAGCACTCCGCTATCGACAGAATGTAGATATACTCAACGACTAATTGTAGCACCTTGTCTATCTATATTCGCAATAAATGTTATCTTTTTGAAAATAATACTACACAACAAAATATTAATTTTAAAGCTCGAGCAAAAATACCTAAATACAAGTGTCAACCCTAGTAACAACAGAATCATGTTTTATTCAAATCTCAACTTTATGACAAGTGCAGCATAATTCATATTCGAATTGAAACCTATTGCTTTTATTGTTACCGATTTCGAAGCGAGAAATCCATTCAAATGATGGCGTTAACTCGTGTTGGTCCAACAAAGTATTTGTAACACGTTACTCGCATGTTAAGTTGACTTAATCGATTATTCGATCGTTTCTGAGCGTAAACAGAGCAAATAATGGTCATCATGATAAAGCACTTTGGTTTTTGACATTTATTCAAATACTAGCAATGATCACAAAATTTTTGGGTCATACTACCGTTGAAATTATTAAAGAGTTTATTAGAACTATACACGTCTAACAGGTACAAATATAACTGAACACAACCAGTCCAAACGTAATGCAGAAGGTCGTAAATAAAACGCGATTACCGAATGTACACATGTCTCGCCTTAATTATGGTTCTCGCTCGTCTGCGCCCTCCTTCAACCAGGCCATCGTTTTATACTGCGCAAATGCAATGCGCTCGTATCATAATTCGAAACACCTGGTTAATGTATCGGCCGCAGCGGCTATAAATTAATACAATAAAACAATATGATGTTTCTCTAGAAACGTATGCCAATAATAAGTAAACAAAAGAAGACGATCATAAAAGAAATACTTCAAATGCCGATAGGTAATAAAATGTGTTTTATTTCAGATATGCCGGTGGATTTTATTTTTGTCGGGACCTGCGTTGTAACAATTATGTATTTGTTATTCTTATATCTTTTAACTATAATAGACAAGAATCATAAGTCATAAAATATTAAAGAAGTACGTTACAAAATAATCTCTTAGTACAGTACTCGATCAGTAATTCAAGTGGATAGTGAGCTATGCGCATACGCATTGCCGTCACCTGCTGCGTTAAAGTCATAAATCCGCAGCGCCGCGGTGACAGTGCGGTAGTGTATCACCGCCGCAATGCCGCATGCCACTAGAGACGCTAACGCTACAGTAATATTTCAAAATATCGATATATCGATCATAAACATCGACGTATTTTAACATTGATGTTAACACCAAATAAATTTATAACGATATCGTTGTAATCTTAAAAAATAAACTTTATAAACAAATTTAAAAAAAGCTAGACACATAGATAAAAATATTAAAAAAATATGAAAACAACAAAAAATAAAATCGGTCCATTGTAATTAAGTATATTTTTGTAAACAAATTAATTCGTTCACCTGATGAAATATCAATATAGTGTCCTTTCTGAACTATGATTGTCGATATTTGATTGTTAAAATAACACCATCTGTTTTAGTGTTTCTGTATTATTTCAAGAAAACGAAGTATTGCAAATTTGGAAAAATCGGTGCAGCTTTCAGTTTTCCATACTATAACGTAAGAAAGGTTCCACTTAGTTCACCAAAATTTATGAATTTAGGCTTAATATCTACAACTAAACAATATTTTAGTGTTGTTCAATATAGTCTAAAATATTGAATAAACATTCGATGTATCCATCATTAATAATTAAATTAGAATTTTCAAATTCATTTATTGCAGGAAGCATGGAGATTCAAGATATAAACAATTAGATACATGGTACAACATGTTTCGCTTGGTGAAGACATAAAAAATTCATTTTTTAATTCGTCATTCAACAATGTTCAAGTATGAAAGTATCGATATTTTTTATCGATGTTTTTGATGTTGTATCCCTATTATAGTGCCACAGTGCGACAGTTACCGCCGCGAGGCTATTGTGACCATTAAGCATTGAACTGACGGTGGGATGACTTGTCAATAATAATTTACGAATGCTTTATTTATTACTTGGAACCTATTTTGACTTAAGTTTATTATTAAATAGCCACTTTATATTATGTTAATTTATGGTTATACAAAACTAAAAGAGAAAAATATTTTTTTAGCTGCGATTTTAGCCTTTTTACGTTTCTAAGAGATATATCGAAAAAATCCTTTAAAATATTAACGTTATAAATGTACAGTGATCTCATAATAAGGGTTCCTAAAGACAATACTTAGTAAAAGAGAAAAACTACAGAACCCGCAATTCATATTTAAAATTTAGTATACAGCCAACATTTGAACATAAGATTCTACGGAATATTCAAATTTTATTTTACTACTAACACGTGAAATGCACACTTGACTGGTAACAAAGTGCGTTGTTTGATCGCAAAAAGTTACAACGCATATCAATTTATAAGCAAATTAATGTAAAATATAGTTTGGTATATCTTTTAGTACGCATCAGGTTCAAAGGTCAAGTGCCATTTGAATATTAAGACCGTAAATAAACAATCGTCTTGACTAATTTCATTGCTCTGAATAGCCGATTAGATTGGAGTTTTGCATAAGAATATAGGTCAACTCAGCTATTTTAATTTTAATTAATTTTAGTACTGAGACGGATACAGAATGAATCAAAAACAGTTTGTATGTCATATTTATATTGAAATTGATATTGAAATATTTTTTTAAATACCATCAAGAATTTATTTAGGTATTTGAGTACGTCCATCTTTTGTACGACCGTAACACTAAACCAAATTTAGTAATTTTTTGGATAAGTACCAAAGTTGGGAAAGAGAAAGTATCTGCTGAAAAGAGATCCAGAGCAGTAATTGTCAAGAAAGAAAATTTAATGTTGGACATAAATTTTTACAACATCTAATAAATTAATGTTGAGTTAAATTTTTTTTAATACAATATGCTCTGAAAAGATATTATTATAGTGATTTTTTTTAAGTTGTCCAAATTTAATTTTAAAAGTAAATGTCACGTCTTTTAATGAAAAGCCTGGTTGTACATTTATAAACGGTTGAACTCATTTTTTTAGCAATATGTTAAATTTAAGAAAATAAAACCACTCATTTTTACGTCGTATTGTTTTTCGACGAATACATTAAAGTATATTATTTAAGCAGTGAATTTTTCATGCTAATTATTAATTCGGAAATAATTTTTCTATAGCAAAAACATATCTCTAGTTCATCTCTCTTATAGTATAGCTTAGTTTGACCACTACACGCATGCCTTTACGACACTACGCTACATGTCGTAACAGTACAGTCCCGGTCGTATGTCGACGGAATTTTAATATGTTTTTTCGCGTAAGCCAAAGGTCAATTGAAGCTATAACATACATTATTTGTCTTAATTTGTATGATCTAGGTTAAGATGTGGTCAATTGCTGGTTTTATTTATTTAAATTTGAAGGGTTTAATGATGATGCGTCTTGTATCTGATTTATTCTTACGGTGCACTGAGTACTTGTGTTGCATATTTTATTTTTGATACAATCTAAATTTTATATTATTTGAATATTTAGTCTTAATACAGTTTTTTTTCTTAAGAAGAATTTTGTAATACAAAATCCTTAAAAAATAATTCGTAGAGGAACGGAGAAAGAATATCCTGTTGCCGGGCGGCTTGTTGTAACAGGCGAAAAATAACCTGCAGCCAGGTGGCTGATGGCAAATGACCAAAAATCTCCCCCCCTTCCTTCAGAGTTTTTAAAATTGTGCGCTTCTCTTTTACCGTATCCAATACTTCTTCATTGGTATTCTTTTTTCCAACTTATTCTTTCCATGCGTCTTCAACACCATTTTATCCGTGCAGGAACAGAGAAATCATACAATTTTCTGTGGCCGGATGGTCTGACGTGAGGGGTGAAAAATAATCTAAGCCAGGTGGTAGAGTATTTGCCTGGCTAAGTAGCTACCATTCCACCTCTATAGCATGCCGCAACCTTGAGTTGTATTTCGGCATTAATGGCCAGTTTCCATTCTCCCTTTAGAGAGTGGCAGCACTATTGGTAGTGCCTTAAGTGTTACAAATGTCCATAGGCGATGGTCGCCGCTTTCCATCAGAATCCAACTAATAGAAAAAAAATGAGTTGGTGTCCTGTTGTAATTATTCACATGAGTACAGGACCACATGATGGAAAGTGGTTACCAATTTGCTGCGAAGTTGCTACTAATGTGTTGCTGACCTTGACAGTGTGAATGGAACCAGATCACTAACCCCGGGACACAATTCAAGTTTGTTATTGCGGAATACTCTACACCAGGTGGTAGCCATCCAGACGAACTTAACTCCCTACCACCTGGGTGTGGGTTGCTTTGTCGTACGACAGGCTACCCGGCATCATAGGGAGCGAAGTGCTTCGGCGCGTGCTACGGTCTCTTCTCGAGGTCGCCGGTCTTCAGCTGGCACCCGGAGAGGCAGGTACGCGCATTACTTCCCTCCCTGAGTTAGGTTCCGGAACG
This sequence comes from Dendrolimus punctatus, assembly GCA_012273795.1. Lineage (NCBI taxonomy): Eukaryota > Metazoa > Arthropoda > Insecta > Lepidoptera > Lasiocampidae > Dendrolimus > Dendrolimus punctatus. The sequence goes on along the minus strand of CM022540.1, from coordinate 19,993,563 downwards.
AGGGGGCCCTTAGCTACTAGGTAAAGCAAGGGATTTAACAACTAACCCCGTCTCGAAGTGGGGTGTGTTCTCCCAGGGCACACTTCAGGCACTTTATTGCGCTGGATCGACTGTTGCGTAACTATGTTCTATATCTCAGTCTTTCCATCACAAACAAAAGCGCAGGGTCGACAGGGAAGAGGGGGTTTTTAGTGGGTATTGAGGTTGCTCGCCCGTGCGGCATCGCTCTGAGTCTTCCACACTCCTCTGTGTAATCCATCGCGGACGGAGCGCAAATAAAGCATACTATTGCTAGCGTTATCGCCCCCGGTGGATGCGTGCCGTTTCCTAGTGACGGCCCAGAGAGTGCGTAAATCGGTTAGGCATTTTCCCACGCCTCAAAAAAAAAAAACAAAAAAAAAAGGCTACCCGGCACCAGAAATTAGTACACTTTCTCTGTTCTTGCACTGGTAAACATTATGCAAATATTTTAATACCGGTGGACATACAATATAAAAAAAATATTCTAAATTAACGTGAGTGAAACCGCCTTGGAGCTACTGTTGGAAATTAAATGACATCAAACAACAAACATCATAAAAACCTCATTTTACTTTTTTAATTTGTGCGATATAATATACATGACAAGTTATTATATTTTGTGAATGTTTGAATAATTAAAAGATTAGATTTTTCTCACTAAATTTATGGATATGTCACAATAGATCAATATTAATATCAACACGATATTCACGAATGGACCGAATATGGTAATATTTTGACATTGTTAAACATACCGGTAAAGTGGGAGCTGAATACTTTTGTTAAGTGGTTCCGTTAAAATTTAACCATAAATACTAATATTAACTTTAAAGAGAAAAGATTGGTAATTTTGTATGTTTGTAACGTATAAATTCAAAAACTACTGTATCGATTTCAAAACTTCTTTCACTATTCGAATGCTACTAATCCTTGAGTAATATGGGCTATATCTATTATTAGACAAAATTAGGGATCCCTACTAAAACTTTGATAATGTAATCCAAGATGCAAAAAAAATAGCCATAAAATCTCTTTCATCGCATGCGCTGCGGAAACTATTGAAGATAGAACAAAAACATATTGTATTAAAGAACATATAAATATCTATGACAAACTTCGCGATACCATATGTCCAACTATTTTAGTTATGCCAGTATAACTTTTTTTTATAGCTGGAGTTCAGGTCACAGGCAGACGCCCCACTTGATGGAAAGCGGTTACCATCGCCTATAGACATTAGCAACACCAAAGGTGCTACAAATGCGCTGCTGCTCTAAGGCAGACTGAAACCTGGTCACTAATGCCGGAACACAACTCATGGTTATCATGGCGACATACTTTAGACCAGGGGTTGTAGCCATCCAGTCGGGAAAATGCCCTACCACCTGGTTGGATGCGGTAGTATACTCATGACTTTCAATTAGTAATCTGTAAATTCCATTTTTAAATAGACACATTAACTTTCAGTTTCATTTTCATAGCCTTTACAACGGCGATCTTAAGCATTAATATAATTAGGTATAATTTCACTGTTTAAGTCAATGGGACTTTTGCGCCAATTGTTTTGACGCGCGACGTAAGTTTGTTATTTGACGAAGAACGTTAAAGAAGCATAACTACGGTGCTACCTCATTATGGATCGTATAAAAGCATTTGAAGTATTAATTGACATGTTAAGTGTATTTTTATTTGCACAAGATTTATATTTCCGTATGACATTAAAAATTCGCCTAATAATGCATTATTCGTTATATTTACGAGATTTTGTGACGTAATTATTATTTTTATTTTTAAATTATTACTTCATAATTATATTTTTTGGTATTTTATTTCTATTACACGTTTGTTAATGTTTCTTCTTGTTTTGAGTTATTTATTTGATTGAGGAGCGCTGAAAATATCTCTTGAATCGGACTATTTTTCGGCACAGCAAATTACTGAGAGCCAACCTTATTTCGAAAATTGCGGTATACATTTTTATTAAATATATTTTTGGAATATTATTTTTGTATATCGCATTTTACATAATTATATTTTTTATAATTAAATAATTAAAAAATAATACTATATAATTAGTTAAATCAGAGTTCTGACGCGGAAGTTTAAGATTAAACTGCGTTTTTTAAATATTTTTGCAGTCAATTATAAACCCTGTACATTCCAAAGTAAGTTAATAACGCTGTGTTGTGAATAATGTATAACATCTAAGACTCAGACTAACCACAGACATTCAGACCAAAGTAAAGATCGGAAAGTTTGTTTATAAAATTTACCCCGCTTGGAAACGAATCTGGGTTTTCTGCTTTAATGTAGGCTGTCCAATGATAAGATCGCTATCAAGGGAATTGTAATGAGCTAACAGCTGAGGTTTTTCGTTCAGCGCAACACAACGTAATATGGGTTTATTTTTAAGTCGCATAAAATTGCTTCGACACATGGAGCGTACGGTGACTCTTACGGTGTTGCGAATACCCATATACAATGATAACCAATTTCCATAACGTGGCCCAGCAGCCTGCCTGTTCTACTTCAAGATGCCATAATAAGTTAATGATCTATTTATAATTTTTTTTATTGTATGAGTTCAGCAGACATGCCCACATGATGGAAAGTGGTTACCATCGCTTATGAACATTTGCAACACCAAAGGTCCAAGATCAAACTCGCCGCTGCTCTCTTGAGTGAGACTGGAACCTGGCCACTAATGCCGCAACAAAACTCTTAAAGTTGTTATGGCGGCATACTCTAGACCAGGTGTAAGCCATTCAGTCTACCACCTGGCTGTGAGTTGTTTTATTGCCTCTTACGACAGACCGCCCGGCCGCAGGAAATTGTATTTTTTCTCCGTTCCAGCACGGATTGGTCTTCATAAACTAAAGTACATAGCTTTTTGCACAATTGCTTTTGCTATACACATATTAATGATGTATTTATTCGTATATACATAATATTAATATGTGTTATTGTTTGTTCTCAATTTTTTACTAATTTTAGGTATATATATATATTGTGTGATATATATATATATATATGTGTATTTAATTTGCACACCACCGTCATAAACATGCGAAATTACCCTTCATGGAATCCATAGCCCGGGTTGTCTGGAAGAGATCCCTCTAAGCGATATAAGGCCTCCGATTGCTCCTACTTTTATCGTATGATGTGAGTACTGTAAATTGTTTATTTTATGTGTATGTGGTGAACAATAAAGTGTTTTCTATTCTATTCTATAGCTTCTTGACTTTGCATAACAATCTCTTACTATAACGTCTACGTTATAGAAAGTATACTACGACGTGTGTCGGACAAACCAAATACATTACTGTAACAGCTTTTCAAGTACCGACCCCTAGAAATACCGTTGACTCACTGATTAAAGCCCACTCGATACAACATAATAAATTCACACAACACATCTCAACCTTTGGCTTTAAAACTTTCTTCACTTAACATAAAAGAATCAAATCATACTGTCCGCTGTACTTACTCTACATACTCATGGGTCACTAACATTAATAGGTATACTACACGACGTATAAGTGTTTTTTTTAAATTAAGAGCAATTTATTTATACCAACTTTTTTCGAGCTCTTATTTAGTTAGATAGTTTTACTATTAATTCATCATCATCCGAGCGTTAAATCCCGGTTGCGTTCGGAGCGTTCACTCCGACGCCCAGGGTCCGCTTTCCTGCTTTTTCTACTCCACTTCGCGCGGTCTTCGGCATCCAGTTTTACTATTAATTAATGTAGGAAAACAAAAAGTGAGTTTGTTTTTCTTTGAAATAAAATCTATTAGTAGATATGCTGTACAAACCCATTCGTTCATATCTAACTTAACTTAATTGGTACAATTGTCAATTTAAAAAAAACATGGGGCCCGCTGCCATACATTTTTATAGGTTTTATTATATTTTATACATTTTTTATAGGGTTAGTCACATTTGACTATTTTTGGGCATGTAACTGAATATTGTAATTTGGTATACAGGCACTCTAAGTTGTACTGTGTAAAGTAACACGGTCTGACCTTAAAAAATAATCATTTGTTAGTAATGTTTCTATTTAAATCAATTGATAAAGAGATTGTTGCTATCAAAATCTTAAAATTATGTCTCTCCCTCTAACTTTTGAACTAAGGGATAGGAAATCATACAAATATATTTTTATAAATACTAGCAATAAAAAAATTGCCCGAATAAAATCTACTGAATGGTTTCAAAGACTTTGGATATTTTCAAATAAATGATTTTTGTAACTTTCTATATTCAAATCATAAAAACAGCTCATGTTTACCATTTTTACTTTGTAACAGGCACTTAACTGATTAATATTCTGAGATCATGATAATTGTTTGTCATCTACGGTACTTTTAATGTTCAGGACGGATCACACATATTCATCCGCATGAAACCGCACGATTTTTTTAATGAGCAGTCTATTTTATTTGGTCGACCAACAACAATAGACCCAATCAACGTTCATATTCACAAACAACTACCGTTGAACGCTATTTTTAAGGATTGACTAGATTTATCCGATACATTAGTAGTTGAAGTCATGGCAGCTTATTAGCTAAGGGATTCACGTTTCATTCGAATCCTGATCGGATAATATGCACTATTTAAAAAAAACCCGTTATTTGGTACATACTGCTATAATTCACGTATATATGTATTGAGATTGTCATCATTTAAATATATTCTTTATCTTCAGCGCGGTAGACCAATTTAAGAAAAATCAAACAAGGTCAGACCTTATTTGAACTTTTACTGCTCAGCGCATCATTATTGCCATACTTTTTGTAGAACAAAAGTGTAATAACGCTGTTATACTTCAGTTTTAAATAAGGCTTAATAAACAGTACCTAGATTCGAAATATGATATTTGCACACGTAATTGAAAACTTAAGAGGAAGAAGATTAAGTTGGTATAGCCATGTAATGAGAAGGGATGAATAAGTCACGTGACAAATAGAATGTTAAACTGTACGATTATATTTTGACACGTAGAATGTAAGGTAGACAAAAAAGATATGGATAGATTGTGTAATGGATGTCATGATGATTTGTGTTGAGAAAAGGCATATTGTGCCGACCCCTAATAATAGAGAAAAGGTAAAAAAAAGAGAAAGAGACTCTTGATTGATGACTTTTCAATATTTTTTTTCGCAGGAGTTCGGAAGACAGCCAGACGGTACACTTGATGGTAAGCGATTAACATCGCCTATGGACATTTGCAACAAATACTCTGCTGCTCTCTTAAGGGAGACTGGAACCTGGTTAATAATGCCGGAACACAACACAAAGTTGTTATGGCGACATACTTTAGATCAGAGGTGGTAGCTGTCCAGTCGGGCAAATGCTCTACCACTTGGCTGTGGGATGTTTTGTCGGCTCTTACGATAGGCCGCCCATCAGCAGGAAATTATATTCTTTCTCCGTTCCTCCACGGATAAAAATTTCTCGTACACTTTCTGACCGAAGTTATTTCTCTAAGTGTCAACCACCCCTAACAATGCACAATCATGACCGATTCAAATAGCATACAATTCACAGACTGTCCACCTTAAAATCTTCACAAAAGAAGCGAAAGTGTTTAATTTTGCTAACGATGTTTAAATTTGGTATGGATTGAATATATAGACAAGTTATAGTTATGAATATCAAATGATGCATCTCTTTTGAGATCAATGGATGACTTTCACCGAAGAATTTTTGTGGTTCAATTCGGTCTTTTACACTTTCTTTATGAATTTATTAAACGTTAATCATTAATCAATACTGACGCATTAATATGCAAATATGATATTTTAGTATGTGTTTTGATTCTTCATGGAGTTGAACGATATATTTTCGTATTTCTTGTTCTTAAAATGGAATATAAAATCGTTATATAAAACTCGAGTTTTTGTAAAGAAGAATAATGTTTCTATTAGCATGGGTAATAAATATGTTAAACATGTATTAACGCGACTTAGTAGAAGAACGAAAATTAAGCACAAAGCACTTCAGTCAGGTAAACTGACTGAACTGGATGAGGTAGGTAGTGTAGTATCTTAATCCATAAAAACGGCAAAATACATAGGACTTGGAGAACTATTCAATTCGACGTCCGAGCGAGGAATGAAAGATACACGATAATAATAACAAAAATCGAAACAATTACCGCGCTTAAAAACCGTTAAAACGTAGTTTTATTACAATATAGATTAGTTGACTTATAGCCAAAGGGGGATCCAGTTATGCTGGGCAGCATTCGGTAAGCTTCGATAGGTCTTCTCGTCGAGCATTCCTCAATGCTTGAAAACGAAAATCTTCGAGCAGTGCTTCCTACCCATCATGACATACGGTGTCGAGATATGGACACTGACAGCGGGACTGGTCCACAAATTCAAAGTCGCTCAATGGGCTATGGAGCGAGCTATGTTAGGTGTTTCTCTTATGGATAAAATCAGAAATGAGGACATCCGTAAGAGAACGAAGGTAACCGACATAGCCGGCAAAATTAGTAAGTTGAAGTGGCAGTGGGCCGGTCACGTCTGTCGCAGGACCAACAGCCGATGGAGCAAACGAGACCTGGAATGGAGACCACGTCTCGGTAAACGTAGCGTAGGACACCCACCAGTTCGGTGGACTGACAACCTGCGCAAGATCGCCGGCAGTGTCTGGATGAGGCATACGAGAGACCGAGATATGTGGCGCGTACTTGGGGAGGCCTACATCCAGCAGTGGACTCAAAAAGGCTGAAGAAGAAGAGATTAGTGGACTTCGATACATGGTAGCCACTTTATTGTTTTAAAAGAAAATGCATACAATAATTATACATTATACTGAAAGCTTGCAATACCTACAACATCTTCGGCAGACCTAAACGTTAATTTACGAGAAAGCAAGGCTCCAGGCGTCTCATTTTAATAATCATCTCGATACTTAATATCACATTAACTGGCCCCCAAAAATGATCAGCCTCTATAATTTATATCATCCATTATCACCGAGCGAGCATTTTTAACTGGCATCCTTATAATCAGATCAGATCGAGGTGTCATTATACTTTACTGGTTTTGGAGGAATTTCGGGTACTTCGAAAAATGGAGCGAATAATTTCGAAGTCGTTCTATTTGTAACATTTTTAATTATTTAATTTAATCCATAGATTTTATTTTCAAAAATATATTTTCATACCGTTAAAAGTGACCAATGATTTTGTTAAATAAATAATAAGTTAAATATATTATACTAGCTGACCCGGCGACCGACATATTTTCTGACTTACTAAAAGACTTTGTTTCATGACACAAAAACAAAATAACCAAAATCCGTCCAGATGATTAGGACGATTCTAGAACCCGATCTTAGGCGCCACCTGCCGGTTCAAATTGTGGCTACTTGTAAAAAAAATCTGTTGGTTTTTGAAAAAATAAACTAGAAATTAAACATCACTGTTAAACTTTTGCCAAGAGGTCCCATATTCAGAATATTATAATAAGGCTTATTTTTTTAACCTACAGATATCACTTTAATTTATAGTTTAGGATTTGGACCTGGTGCTCTATTCCACTATTACTATCTCGCCAAAATCGCTGGACGCTATCGTCTCATCGTAGATTTCCCGCATCTCGGTATTCTGTTAACACCAATGGCATTTCCGTAGCAAGCCACTCCATTTTTATAAATATTCATGAACAATACTCACGACATATAATTGCTTAATATTTTGATAATACCAATTTTTTTCTACTATTATCTTATGATGGCTGAAGAGTTTCTTCTCTCTCTCTCTTCGAGCTATAACATGTCGCGAAGCGGTGGTAAATTAGATTAAGCTCCCGTAGAGTAAATAATAAACATAAACAAAATTAAAACTACACCTGAAATCTTTGTGTTTCGTGATCACGGCCACTGAAAAGTGGCCCAAAGCTTGGAATAACCAAAATCAAATAAATTACCGCGCTTAAAACCGTTAAAACGTTTTATTATGAATACAAGTCACGAAAACTTAAGAAAATATTACTATTATCTCACCGCGACGATATCGAGAATATGTTGGGGATTTAGTAGAATACACACTTTTTATACTATTCGTAATGTAATCATACTTGAAAACTCATGGTAAAAGTATGGCTCTTGAAAGGAGTGCCAAAATTACTATAGACAAACAGAAACACAACAACTAGAAAACGTCAATTTGTGCATGGTTCCGCACAGGAACGGAGAAAGAATACAATTTCCTGCGGCTAGGCGGCCTGTCGTAAGAGGCGATAAAACAACCCACAGCCAGGGCATTTGCTCGACTGGATGGCTACCCCCCCTGGTCTAAAGTATGTCGCCATAACAACCTTGAGTTGTGTTCTGGCATTAGTGACCAGGTTCCAGTATCCGTTAAGAAAGCAGCAGCGCATTGTACCATCATTGGTTTTGCAAATGTCAATAGGCGATGGTAACCGCTTTCCATGAGGTGGGCCGTCGGCCTGTCTGCTGAACTCCTGCAATAAAAAAATGTAACGGTATGAATGTATTAAAAATATATAACCGATATTTTCAGACACACCGCCAGTCACACATTATGCCGAAGACTTCATGAATAATTTAGACAGCGTATGCGCATTAAACATTATTACGATAGCAGTGCCGCGTGGCGGGATTTTTTCGGTACCCTTTTTTAGTGCACGACGATACTTTTAACTGGTGTTGTTAACTTTTTTTAAATTTGCATTTAAATTTTTTTTCATCAAAATCGTTTTCACAGATGTTGATCATGGTTTGACATCTAAAAACATTTAGATATAGAGCAAACATTTTCTGTAATGTAGTATAAACCTTATTTTATTTAAAAATTTTAATTTATATCATGCTAATCATTTTTTTTTACATTCATAAATTAACAAATATATCGAGGGGTGAAAGGCTATTTGTTTTAAGCGACATTTTGTGTGATACTCAACACGATGGATTTTTCATCCTAATGTCTCAACTTAAAGAAATGTAAAGAACCTGATCTCTAGTTTCAGTCTACAACAGATGTTCTTTTTTTTAAATATGGGACATAGTTCGTTAGTGATATGTTTTTCTGGGTCATTAGAAACTTTAAATTTTTCTCCCGACAATTTATAAAAGTGTCGTTTAAAACAAATAGCCTTTCACCCATCAATATAATCGTGAGACAAACACATATATTGTACATCCCCAAATCAAGCAAGTTTCACTCGTGTTGGATAATATACAACGGACTACTCTGAGGCCGATCCCAGATACCTAGACAAATGATAGAAAACTTATAGAGCCTAGCAATCCCTAGAAATCCTTTACTAGGGATTAGACCCAGTAGTAGAGGTAGTTTCCCCCGCCTCAAAAAAAAGGTAACACAACTTATGCAGTATCTTGAAAGTTTCTAATATTTCAATTTCAAACTTGTGTTAAATATTAGGGTTCAAATTTTAGACCTCAAAAACATTTTTCGTTTATGTCCCTGAGAAACCGATTTCGAACCCAGAGGGTCGATATCGACCACTTGGGGAAGCTCTAATTTAGACCACAGACGTCGCAACTCTATAATTGCCAAGATAAATGCCGCATAATAATTAAAATATTTATGTGGAATTCTTAATGAGCGAACTCATTTGTCAAATGGTGATTCACTTTGACACAATTATATAAAAATACTATCAGAAAGATCTTTTTAATGTCCAACGAAATAGGTAAACAGAACATTTTACATTCAAAGTCCAATAAAAGTCATATAAATCACGTGTAATTGTAGATAAAATTCATTAGCTTCTCTAAATTTTGATTGGAAATACAAACATTTTAATGATAAGGTATTGATTTTTTGCAAACCATTTAGTAGTTTCCTTTAGTTAGAGAATGCCGCGAATTATAATTATGTTTAGTAGGAACATTATTTAGGTAATTTGGTTTTGATAACAAAGTAATTTGAATATGCTTATATCTCTTTTCTTTCACCATATCCCAATTATTTGGAATCGGCACAATCTGTCTTTTCCTTCCACGCTATTTACATAGCAGCTCGCTCCAGCCTTTTATACTATCTTCTGTATAACGTTTATATTGTTAGATGCGAGCGGAGGTACGCCCTTGGGATTGAAAGAAACATCAGTTTTTTTTAGTTATATTATTTTATTACCTTACACAGCCGTTCGTGATTCTTCTCCGCAGTGTTGCCGCTACATGAACAACTTATATATACCCGGAAAAATCATCTGGAATCCATAATTTCTATCTTCTTTTCGTTATTCTTTATTAACTGTCTATACCTTCTAAAAATATATCTCTGTCTTTTTCTTATGAGTCTTCTATATATGTGTCCTTACCATCTACTCCTTAAACCAACTATATCGATCCCAAAAAGACCCCATTTATACCTGCGCCACAGTTCCAAGGAACACCCCTTATCATCTCCAACAGTATTCTTGGTGTCGATATAACAAAAGACGGGGTCATCTGGAAGACAAGGCTAAACTTGCCTCAAAAAACTTGGTGTGCTAAACCGGTCTAAGCAGTTCACCCCGCGGTAAAGACTTGTGCTTTACAAAGCACAAATTATGCCGCATATGGAATACTGCACACACTTATGGACTGGAGCACCCACTTACCAGACCGACCCTCTCGACTCCATTCAGTGTAGTGCTATTCGTATACTCAACGTCCCATATTATCAGGCGGCTTATAATCGCTTAGCCTTCGGAGCGACTTTGCGTCCCTCTGCGTATTCTATCACCTGTACAACGGAGAGTGATCCGAGGAACTGTATGAACTGGTGCCAACGCCTCATTTTTACAACCGCCTTGCTCACAATCGATGGAATGTTCACCCCCATTTCCTGGAGCTCCCACGCTCAACTATACAACGGTTCTCTAGAACGTTTATCCGCGTACAGCAATGATCTGGAGGGAACTTCCCGCCGAGGTTTTCCCTCTGCGCTACGACATGGGGTCTTTTAAGAAGAGCGTTATAACATTTCTTACAGTTGCAACACATTGGCAATGCCCGTTGGTTTTGACAATGTACGCAGGCGACGGTAATCACCTTCTAGCAAGTGGGCTAGCGGCCTGATTTCTGCTGCCTGCTTTAGGCAATAAAAAAAAATCTTTCCACCATCGTTCGCCATAAATTTTGCATAACATTTAAGGCTTATCTTTGGAGATTGTCGCAGTGTGAATTTTAGTATGTCTTGTCCTTATTAACGATGGAAACAAAAGTTTTTGTTTGTTACAACTCCATTAATTCTCTGAATAATAATTGTGTAATAACTTCTCTAAGCATTTAAAAGGTTGACATACATAAATAATTGTGATGAACTTTTATTAGCTAAACGTGTTGCTAGGGAGTATCTTGCCACTTCTTCTCCTTTAAACAGCGATATCACATTGCGAAGCGGTGTACTTAGAATAAAGAAGTAGATTTCAATTTTGTCATATATGAATGAGTTGCAAAAAGTGTTCTCCAGTGGAACTTATTTTGCATAAAAACTTTAGAATTCTAATGTTTCAAAATATGTTTAATCCTATGCATAACTTATATATGGTCATTGAAAAATCTGGCCTTAAACGAAGGGTAACAAAAGCGGTGGAATATTCAGAAGGAAGAAGACGCGTTCACCAGTATAGTTTATTAATCAGTTCACATCACGAAAGTTCTGTGAAATAGGTAAACGTTCTCAATGCATGCAAGTGGTCAACTGAGCTGTCAGATACCTCATAAAAACCTGATATACTATGTAGCTGTTTAAGCCAAACATTTTACTACAAGCCTTAATCAACATAATTAAATATTTAATGGCCCCAAAAGTAAACAAACATTTCTCCGCACACCTACGCATGTTTGATCTTCATTTACCCTTTTACTTAAGTATTGGGATTCATAATTCTCTTAAGTTATGGAATACTGCTCACGTCTATGGGCTGAGGCACCCGTTTACCAGACTGACCTCCTCGACTCCATCCAGCGTCGCGCCGTTCGTATCGTCGACGATCTCATACTAACACGCAGTTTAGAACCGCGTCCATCTGCGTATTCTACAGCCTGTATAACGGGAAGGGAATTGTTTGATCTGGTGCCAACGCTTCACTTCTACTATTGCACAACTCACCAACGAGAGGGGATGTTCACCCCCATTTCCTAGAGCTCCCACGCTAAACTACGCAACGGTTCTCTAGAGTAATCGTAATTATTGATAAGATTTGTTTGTTTGTAAGTTTGTGGCAGGAATATACTAACAATTTATATTTTCAATAATGTTTTAATGTGCGAGCGAGATAGCGAATAGAGTATACTATTCGCGCTATTCTCTTAACTACTCAACTAATAGGGATGTGGGCACATGTAACAATAAATCCCACCATTATATACATTACCGACCAGTATATAGTGTTGTGAAACACTTCTTTAAACATTGTTACGAGTTTAGTGGGACTCGAATTAAAATGCTGTTGAGTTTCTTAGAACTATAAAACATATAGAATACAAACACGTATAACACAGGTACAAATATAACCGAACACAACAAATCCAAACGTAATGCAAAAGGTCGTAATTCAATAAAACGCGCAAAGTACGTCAATATTAGATTCCAGATGTCGTGGTTCTAGGTTTTAACAATATTAATAACTTAGCGGAGTGTAATTAATTTAATAAGAAACAACTGGACATGCGAAATATAGGACAATTTTAATGGAAGTGAAATTAAGACAAAAACGAACATTTTCTAAATTCAAACATTTAGTATATTTGGTGGCCAAGTTGCCGCGCCAAATAAATATTATTCATTGCATTTTCCAACAATTATCTAGTGAAACTTCGTTTGCGTTGTCACGCCGATATCGTATTTTGCTAGAGAATTGCAACGGTACCCCCAAATAGATGCAAGCAATATAATATTCATGAAGTTATCTACACAGGACATTCTTTTTGCTTTACAAATCTACATTAAATTTCTTTATTAACAAGATCCATTATTTAGAGATCTCAGATATATATCAAGATCAACACGCTTGCGAGGTCAATTTATACTGGATATCATAAAATACCCTCCCACGCTCAAAGTTACGGGCATACTACAACGTAGTTATAAATTTTAAAGTTAGTTAACCTTTCTTAATTAATTGTAGGTGTTTTGTATTTGGTTCATCAGTCGTTAGTGGGAGATTTATTATTGTTATAAAAAACTGATTTTTTCTTGTCATATGGTAATAAAAATTTTATGTTTTCAGGTAAGCAAACGGTCCATCTGGGCCCCAATGCTACTATTACAATATCGTCAGAATATTAGACCACTGTCAATGCGCAATGTTTGTGTGATCATGTCAGCGTCCACTCTATCCTTCCAGCGATAATTGGGACAACCAAACGGTCGCCGACAGGCTTGTCGCCCCAAGTATGCTTACTTCATTCCCCGATCCTCCTCCATCGGTTCTACATGACCGAGCCAGCGAAAACGGTGAGATTTTATCTCCTCAACTATGTAGGGCTTGGCCATTAAGTCATCTATTTCGGAGTTGGTTCGGACCCTCAGCCGCCATCAGTTTTTATTGTTGGTTCCAAGATTTTCTTGAGAACATTCCGTCCAATTGGATGTTTGTGGTAAATCATTGGAGCTCCATAAAATACGTAAAATACCGTAACTAGTAAAACCAAATATTATTGTCCCACTAGGATGTCAGTGATAAATTAATTTGAAGTAAAAAAACGTCATATTTTTTGTCTAAGTTCAGTAGATAGGCCGACAGCCCACCTGAGGGAAAATGGTTACCATCGCCAATGGACATTTGGAACACCAAAGGTGCTACAAATGAGTGAGAGTAGCAGCATACTCTCTTAAGGGAGACTGGAACCTGGCCACTAATGATGGAGCACCGCTCAAGGTTGTTATGGCTGCATACTCTAGATCAGGGGTATCAGGGGTGCTAGCCATCCCAACGGAAAAATACCCACCTAGTGGTGGGTTGTTTTGTCGCCTTACGACAGACCACCCAGCCGCAGGAAATTGTATTCTTTCTCCGTGCTTGCACAGATGAAAAGTAGTCAAATAGTAGACCTCATATTAGCGCTAGCACATACTCTACCCTAATTAAGGGATCCATTATTTTAAAATACACAAAACTTCACTTGCAACAAATAGCGTTTTACCTATCGATATGGTTTCGAAAACAAAATTTAGATCAACCTAATTTTAACTTGTTCTATACGAATGACATTCTTTAATAAATTAATATAAAACTAAGGCATGTATAACGAGCTTTTACCAGTCTTGTTCGGTTTCTACCATAAGGCTCGATGCACACATGATATCGTTAGAGCTCAATATCGCTCCGGACTCAATCCGCTGCTAGACCGGTCAAACATTCTCAAGCTATGAAGAATCCGAAACTTAGCGCATTATCGTATCGTTCTATTTCCGATATCTGATTGAAGCGAGAACGGACCTGTCTCGAATTGCACCGATAGTTGGCCGGTTCTTATATATTAGACATCAATCACTTACCTTAGCATCGGTTGAATTTTAATATTACTTATTGCGGAGAGAGAGGACATCCCTGACTCACCCGCCGGAGCACACCTCTCCACGCCCCGCATACCGCCGATGCCCATAGCTCGCATAATTAGCAGCTAGGCGTCGGACGGAACGTTGGACACAGAAGCGGCTTTGGAGGCCGAAAACGCTCACTCACTTGCTCATTCGCTTCACATTACTCACATACAATAGCACCAATATATAACCCCTATTGTAAACACGTCATACAGTCCACATCGAGTTTCAATTGAAAGAAGCAACTGCCTCCCATATTAGTATTTTTTTTATTTTACCCGATAGTAAGTAAGTTGTAAGTCAAATGAATCTTTGGTAAGATATAGGAAAGGGCTAAGCGTAAATACGCTTTTGTTGCAACTCCAAGCCAGCAGTATAGACACAACGAAATTTGATCGTATTGAGACCGGAGCGAGATTGAACCGTACCAGCGTCATAGTGTGCATCGAGCCTAATTTTCCAAGCCATACAATAATTTTCGAATATGTCAAATTAAATTAGGGATCGATTATACAAATTAGTTACTTATCTATTTAGTATGAGACGAAACTGTTATTTATGTGTCAGTGGGCCTAGTATCGTGGAGATTTAAAAATTTGGAAATATACTCATATATTTTATGATACTACTTCAAAATCAATTCTATTGTTCGATTTAATTGAGTTGTTAAATATATGGGTATATTAATAATAGAAGAATTTTCGCGGCTTTATACACGTTTTAGAATCCTTATCTTGTTAAAACTGTATATTTTTATCCGTGCAGGAACGGAGAAATGTCAATTTCCTACTGCCGGACGACCTGGCGTAAGAGGTGACAAAACAATCCACTGACAAGTGGTAGGGTATTTGCCCGTCTGAATGGCTACCTGATCTAGAGTATGCCGCCATAAACTTGAGTTGCGTTCCGCCATTAGCAGCTATGTTCCCAGTTTCCTTTTAGAGAGCAGCAGCATATTAATAGCACCTTACAAACACGCATAAGAACTATACAAATACGTATAACACAGGTACAAATATAACCGAACACAACAAGTCCAAACGTAATGCAGAAGGTCGTAATTCAATAAAACGTGCAAAGTCCGTCACATATTAGATTCCCGATTGTAGTACACACGTCTTGCTTCGCTCATGTATAGCGCTCGACTGACGCCTCTCCATCAGGTCATAGTTTTATACTGCGCAACTGCAACATCCCCGTATCTACGCTGACTTTATCCGTCACACCTACCTAATGACTGCCATAAAAGATGACAATACAACAAAGGGCTGTTTTCTAATCACACATTGTAAACACAAAGTAAACAAAATAAAACGACCACAAAAGATTTTAAATGTTAGTATTTCAAATGCCGACGGGACCAGAGTTGTAACAATATATCCTTAAGTTTTCGCGACTATCATATAAAATTATTACAGCTAGGTATGTTTGCTGAAGATTTTCTTGAGCCGCTTCTTCTCTTCAAGCCACAACATGTTGCGAAGCGGTGGTACATTAGATTAGGCTCCTATAGAGTAGATAATAACCAAAAAAAATTAAAACTAAATAATTAAAATGAGCAACTTAACGGTTGGCTAAATAAAACTTTAACAATACTCATTGACACTTGACATCTTTGTCTACCGCGGTCACGGCTACTGAAAAGTGGCCGAAACGTCGGAATAAAAAAAAAGAAAAATAAAAGTTTCATTGAGCACCTTTGGTGTTATAATGTCCATAGGGAATGGTAAACGCTTTCCATGAGGAGGGCCATCTGCCTGCTGAACGAAACCAACAAATGAAAATCCTGTGTTCATTACCGATGTCAGAAATATATGCCTATACATTATTTTTCGTTAATAAATAATTTTATTAGATTTTTGGAATCAATTATAGTATTTAATAATATTCAAACATCTTACGGCCTCTTAATAATATTATTATACGCATAATAGTATTTTTCTTTCCTTTTATTGTCTCTGTCCTATTGAATATGCACTGTTTCCTACAACGCCATTAATTCTTCAAAAGTCATTCTGTAACATACTTCTGTATAAACTTATAAATAGAAATATAAAGGAAAACAATTTTTGGCTAGACGTGTTGCTGGCAATATTTTTTCCGCTTCTTCTTATCCTAGCTTAATAACTGGCAAAACTGCAACACATCTAATACGTATGACAATAGAGCATAAATCACATAATCAGGCAAAAAATCAATTTTAATTAAACATCTGTCAAATAAAAGCATATAAATCAATTGAACATTAACAAATTTATTCATGTCTTTTAATTAAATTGCAATATGTTTCCGTATATTATAATACCTAGCATAATGATATTGCTGGTGGCACATACATATAAATAACCTTTTGTTAATATATTGATCAATTTATTATTATGTATCGATCTATAATTTGACTCGAGGAGGATGTAAAGGACGTATCATATTTATTTTTATTTAACAGGTTATTTAAATATTTGATCTAATAATAATAAGTGTCAGTGAATGGACTAATAGCGAAGAGCTTTGACCGCCACCTTGAAAGGCTCTCGCTTGATATGTGGATGAAGGGTCGGATGTAGAAGAACTGTTGGACACGGCCCGTATTGTAAGGAGATTTCTATGTCTGGAGACTTAACCACCGATAGCGGTGTTTAAGTTTAACCACGGTTTTTAATACGTGCAGGAACGGAGAAAGAATACAATTTCCTGCGGCCGGGCGGCCTGTCGTAAGTGGCGACAAAACAACAAACAGTGAGGTGGTAGGGTATTTGCCCGACTGGGTGGCTACCACCCTTGGTCCGGCATCAATGGCCAGGTTCCAGTCTCCGTTCAGAGAGCGGCAGCGCATTTGTACCATCATTGGTGTTACGAAAGGCCGCCCGGCCGCAGGAAGTAGTATTCTTTCTCCATTCCTGCACGTTTATTATACGATTTTGAAAATATTTCACGTAAAAGAAGAATCAATAGTTACTCTAATAACATTGCATTACAAGGGTAAGTACTAAATATCTGAAATTATGAGATAAAGAATTAATTATAATTATAAGAATTCATACCATGCCAAATCTCTATAAATTCTTCATATTTTATGGCTATGTTATGCCCTAGTCTGTCTGCTCTACTCCGGCAACAATAAAAAAACTAGAAAGAAAGAAGAATAAGAAAGACGTTTATTTAGAAAACACACAACGAGACAGACATGGAATGAATTACACGGTACGGTGATAAAAATTGGAGTCTCGCGATGGTACTAAATAGGTGCAGTTCAGCATGTGCCAGGCAACCGCGGATGCCTAACGCTGGTTTTCAACTACACCCTAGGACGAACGGATGTTGCACTGTTATTTATATGTATTTGTATGTATATATATATATACGTATAGTGTGAATAATAATAAAATAAATATAAACTCATATAATTCAAACAAATATTCGGGGGATACCGATAAAATAAATATTCATTATATATGATACACTTGATATATATTACATATTTATAAACAGAAATAGTATTGTTAGAGGCAGAAGAAAAAAATATTATATTATATAAGAAAGATTTATATTGACATTTTCTAGCTTCCGTTGCTCATCTAAGAGGTAATTCTTCAAGTTCTTACGAAAAGTAAAAGTCGAGTGATTTAATTGCCTTAATGGTGGTGGTATATTGTTCCATATCTTAGATGCAGCATAACGGAAGCTACCTCTAAAGCATGTCAATTTATGTAATTGGAACGCTAGTTGACGGGAGCATTGTCTACCTTTGACTACCCCTCCTCTGGCTACCCAGCTGAGCTTATTATACAAGTACTGAGGCTCTTTGTACTTAAGGACACCAAAGAGAAGGCAAGCCAAATGCAGTTTGCGCCTAAGTTTCATTTTCAGTACATGATGCTTATTTAGAAACGGTGATACGTGGCTCCTTGGAGGTACTGAAAAACAAAAACGTGCACAAGCATTTTGAACGCGCTGGATTAATCGATCAGTTTTGTTTAAAAGCCGAGGTCCGTAAACTGTATCAGCGTAATTCAACTTGGACAAGACTAGTGATTCAGTCAGCTGTACACGTAGATCCACTGCCAGGTATGACCTTATTTTGTACAGTACCCTAAGGCGATAAAAACAATTTCTTACAGACTCAGATATGTGTTTTTCAAACCTCAGGTGTGCGTCTAATTGTAGTCCAAGATTACGCGCGTCGTCTACTCTATCTATAGGTTTATCCATCAATGTAACGTTTAAAGCTGAAGGCAATTTCTTTAATTGATTTTTTGTACCAAAGACTAAATATTTAGTTTTATTAGGATTTAATAATAAACAATTATTATTAGACCATTTAGCTAACCGTTGTAGGTCCTCATTTAGATTGTTAATAGCTTGCTGACATTCATGTGGCTTAAATGAAATATAAATCTGGACATCGTCAGCATAAATATGATATTTGCAGTTATGTATTGAATTGGTAATATCCGCACTATAAAGGATAAACAGAATAGGCCCCAAAATAGATCCCTGTGGGACACCTCTATTTAACACAGTGAGTGGTGATGATACACAATTCCCATTTCTTGTCTTTAATAAACTACTAAAATATAGTCAATACATTGATTACAAAATGTCCTTTTGTAAAAAATATGTACTTTATCAAAGACTAGCTGTCCCAGCAGACATTGTCCTGCTCGTAAAAGCTTCAATCGATATGCCGACAGCAGCGCCACCTATCGGGTCCAAATGTGAACTAACTCAGAAACCTTTCTTGGCTCATGCATAACAACTTTGCTAAAGATCATCACGTGACCAAATGTATATTTTACGATTCTATAAAGCACTTACAGACAAACATTCGATGTAGTACGTATAAATCTGTCGACCCCTTAACAATAAACGCAGACCGTCCAAGACACGTGTCGCGTGACACACAGCCGAACCGCCTTGACAACGGGTGGCCAGCGATCAGGGCTTTTATTCTGATTGGTCTCATCTTTAATTTGCATACGGTTAAAGTTGAACACCTATATTTTGGTACAATGTATAATTTATCGTCATATATCTGCCGCATTAAAACACGTCCGGCATTTGCAATCTTTGGAAAATTGAGATTTATTTGTGTGGTAAGTAATGGATTGATTTCATTCTTTTTAATACAATTTGCATGTCTGGTAGTCACACATATAACTAAACTAGCTTTTGACCGCGATTTCGTCCGCCTGGAATACTTAAAAAACTCCCCGATTTTGAAACATTCTTCATTGGTGCTTCGCTCTTATCGGTCCTAGCGTGAATCATCACGCTAGGACCGATAAGAGCGAAGGAAGGCTAGATATCAATCTAGCCTTCCTCGATAAATGGGCTATCTAACACTGAAAGAATTTCTCAAATCCGACCAGCAGTTCCTGAGATTAGCGCGTTCAAGAAAACAAACAAATAAACTTCATTTTTATACAATAGTATTAGCTTAGGAGCCAGTGATCGGCTACCTGTATGTATTTGATCAGACCTGAGGTTTTGTACATTGAAGCACCTATACGTACCATGCATGGCACGGGGACTCACTAAGCTCTAAGTGGTGGACGCGACGAGCGCGACGAATTTTAAATCCATTTGACCAGGGCTGCCGTTTTGATATTTGAAAATATAGGCTTATTATTATCGGAAAATAAGAAAATCTAGCTAATGAAGTTAAGTATATAGAATATAAAGAAATATTAACTTCTGTAAATACAATGACAAAGTAAATCGCAAGTAAATTATATTGATGTAAAACAGCGAACGGAAAACATATACATCTGACTGAGTAGAAGCTAATATTTTATTATTTATTGATGTGTATACGCAAAGTAGACGTCTATCAATCAATATACCCTTACGACCCTTGTCAAGAGGTGGATCGAATAACCGTTCCACTTGGGTTTACGATTGTAACGCCAGCAAGCAAATGGAACGGGAAAAATCGTGGTCGTGGACGTGGTCGATATGAGTCTTTAATGGAACGTAGCTTAGGTGGTTTTTTGACATATGAATTGTTACAATTACGACATGTTGATGGTTGAAGCTTTCGAATTGCGTTAACCGAAGAGTGAATCCCGCCAACGCCGTTTTATCCGTGCAGGAACGGAGAAAGAATACAATTTCTTGCGGCCGGGCGGCCTGTCGTAAGAGGCGACAAAACAACCCACAGCCAGGTGGTAGGGCATTTGCCCGACTGGATGGCTACCACCCCTGTTCTATAGTACATACATACATACATACATAACTTCACGCCAGGTCCCTTGCGGGGTAGGCACGAACAACAGAGTGCCATACAGGCTTGTTCTTACATACCTCACTTGCTTCTTTGACATTCATAGCTCTTGTCATGCACGCTCGTCTATTCTTAAGGCTCCTGATATCACCTTCTGCTAATACATGATCAATTTGATCATGGAAGGTGTGTCGTGGCCTTCCGCGACTTCTGCATCCATCCACTTTTGCATTGTATATCTGTTTAGTCATTCTTTCATCATACATTCTTTCCACATGCCCGAACCACCGGAGCATTCCTTTCCTTACCTTTACCCCGACACTCTCTTTTAGACCAACTCTCTTTCTTACTTCGGTATTACGAACGCGGTCCGCGAGCGTCACTCCGCAGATTTTGCGCAGTGCTCGCATCTCGACAGCGTTTACTCTACTTTCATGCTCTCTGTTCCATACCCAACTCTCGCTTCCATACGTGAGCGTAGGTACCAGCACCGCGTTATGTATGGCAAGCTGGGCCTTCTGGCTGAGGTTCTTAGCGCCTAGAAGTTTACCTAACGCTCCATTCACACTATTCCCCAAATTTACTCTTCTTTCTATGTCAGCGGTGTACCTTCCATCCCTGCTAAAAGCACATCCAAGATATACAAACTCATTCACTTGTTCCAGCATAACATCATCGACCATTATCCTTGCATTCGTTCTGGTTGTTTCTCTTTCAAACACCATAACCTTTGTTTTCTTCGCATTCAAATGTAAGCCTCTCGCCTGACAGTCATCTTTCATCATTGTGACTAGTGTTTGCAGTTCCGTTCCTATCTGTTCTATAGTGTGTCGCCATAACAACCTTGAGTTGTGTTCCGGCATTAGTGACCAGGTTCCAGTCTCCCTTAAGAGAGCAGCAGCGCATTTGTAGCACCTTTGGTGTTGCAAATGTCCATAGGCGATGGTAACCGCTTTCCATCAAGTGGGCCGTCTGCCTGTCTGCTGAACTCCTGCCATAAAAAAACGCATCTTATACAAATTCAGCCGCGACCACTTAAGCTTCTCAAATACCGACCTTAAGTGCGGCAGTTATCACTAATTACATATACAAGACCGAAGCTCAATTACGATAGCAATCAGAATGGAATTAAATCGATTGGAGTGACAAGAAATTCCCTTTCCTCGGCTTGTCAGGCAAAACGCGAGAAGACGGCGCGCCGGCGGCACTTAACAGAAAATTGAATCTGGTGGACATTATCGTGCGACAAAAACACAAGCAAATTGATTCGGGTAGCAAATTGCTACGCCCAGTGTTGCTAGCGGCCAAATTTCTCATTATTTTCTCAATTTTCAAAATTTTAACTATAGTTAACCTAGTAGTTTAGAATCGATCACTATATAGATAGATAAACTTACAGATACACTTTATTAATCACGCCGCCAAAAAAAAAAAACAATGTTTTTTTTTAATATTTACTTTTTTAAATTATTATAGTTGGATCACTTATGATGTGTTTCGTAAATTCTAGATAACAATTTAAAATTGATTATAATGCTAGTTTTGGATTCCAGTATCAATCGGAGCGTCTATCTCTTACTGTTTCTTCTCCACTGCGTACGATCTTCAGTGTTGTCACCGAAACTACTGGCACACGTATTATTTATTACTCAAAAAGCCAGCCATTTTTAAATGAGTCCTTTTTATCGATATCTAACGGAAGCGGATGCTTATAATATTCATTGCGTCCTATTAAAAATAAACAAACCCACGGTTTTTTTTAATGATATTTTGTATATATGACGGTTGTGAGCGCCGTGAAAGGTAAATACAAAGTTATTGAGTTTATGGGTCCTGTCATTATTTACGTGTCTATAGGGAGACAACAAATAGAGCTCGTTAAAAATGTATTGAATTAAATTAAAAATATTAGAAATACCATTTGGCATACCTTAATAGGTTATTATGTGGGTTTCAGGAGATTTTTGCTTCGACTTTTAAATTTGGTGCCCGATTTTCGGAAATCTGAATGTGGGCAACATTATGCGTAAATAACTGGATTGGACGAGTTTGACGCGCTATCGTATTATTACCTATGTGTTGAATTGAAGAGCTGTCTTTTCTTCTTTATTCAACTTGCAAACTATCAATAAGTACCTGGTGATTCACCTGTGACTTGTTAAGCAAGTTCTTAACTAAATAACGGTTTGAACTACATAAAATTATTTGTTTTTAAAGCCTTCAAAAGCTTCTTATTGAATTCCTTGTAAATAACATATTCCAATAAGATATATAGTCATAGAATATTTAAAGACGAACAAAAGCATTAAATGTTATAACACTGATAATATTATAAATATGATAACGATGGAGAACACCTTTTTATTTATTTCTTGTTTGTTTGTTTGGGACTCATGCCAAAACTACTGGGCCGATTTTGATGCGGTTTCCACTAATCGAAATTAAATTTTAAGACTTAAAATCTGTGCTGGATTTTATCTCGGGAATACCGCGGGAGAGGTTTGTAGTAGTTTGCGTGCACAAAAATTATCTTATTCCGGAACTGATTTTACTTAAACGATAGTATATATACTATTTTAAATGCTGTGGTATTTTGCATTCCGGGAATCCCGCGGGGATTTCAAGTCAAACGTGGACAAAGTCGAGGGCATATCTTAGCTTACATAGAAATTTTGTATTTATCTAATTTAAAAAAAGGTAGGTATATGTATTTTCCAATGCTCATAATTATATTTACTTTGTCTAGGATTTTTACACGCATTGTACAAACTGAAAACCTCTGCAGAAATGCTTATTATAGATTAATTCTACTATTTCCCAACACATCCATATACGTGGCGACTATCGACGTATGCAAATACCCTCAATCGTAAACCTACGAGATTACAATATACCCTACACATCGTTCAACTCGGGAGATTGGCGCCTGAATAGCGTGAGTCGACTACCCGCATCTCGTGATACGAAATAAATCACTCCATATGCAGACACAGGTGATTGGTGATCGTCTCTTATGTTTATTAGGCAAATGTGCAGATCGGTGATTTATTCAAAAGGATATTATTTGTCCTATTGATAGTCTAACGTATAGTTTATTGATGGTTTAAGTGATTTGTGGATTTCTTAGATTGTTCCTGTAGCGTAATTTATTTATATCTATTTGACTTTATTCACTAGAATTAAAATAAATAAATAAACAAACTAAAAGGATTTTTTTGTCTTGCCAAACTTTTAAGGAATTTATATTTATAGATAGATAGATAACACTTTATTGCTCACCAAAAAAAAAACAAGTACAAAAACAAAATGCATAATTACAATAAATACTACTTGGCAAAACAACAGGCGGCCTTATCGCTAAAAGCGATCTCTTCCAGGCAACCTAGCTTAAAAGAAATTCTTAACTAATCTGGCGATGTAGGTGGAGCAGAAAAATATAGGACTGTACAATTTAAATATACATACTTACAATATTTTATAAATTTAATACATATATAAATAAAATAGTAATATATATACGTATATACAAAACAATCTAGATAAATATATTTGTTAACATTATATGTGACAAGCACTTTATATTAATTAAGAATATTACAATAGATAAATAAGTAAATGTATTACCTATATATTAGACATATTTATTTAAAGATAGATAGTGCTTTCGAAGGGAGTTCCGAAAAGTAGATAATGTTTTGGCCTCTCTGACAGTAAGAGGCAACGCATTCCAGAGTTTGACAGCCTGCACTGTAAAAGAGTTACCGTAAAAGGATGAAGTCTGTGCAGGTGTCAGGAGTCTACGATATGTGTCGGAGCGCAAATTGTGAGAAGTGGAGAGGCGAAGGAAATCAAAACGTTCCTTAAGGTATGGAGGACTATTAGGATTAAATAGTATATTATAAAGGAGAGTTAGAATGTGAGTATTCCGGCGAAAACGAATAGGAAGCCACTTGAGCTTCATACGAAATTCAGAAACATGGTCATATTTTCGCAAACCAAATATGAGCCTGATACAGAAATTCTGAAGTCGCTCAAGTTTATTTAGCTGTTCTAAGGTTATGTCTAGATAGCAGGCGTCAGCGTAATCAAATATGGGAAGTAGGAGGGACTCTGCAAGCATAATTTTGGTGGTAGTGGGCAAGAAGTTTCTCAGCCTTCTAAGAGACTATTTATGTTGCTGCATAAAATTGTAGTACATCATGTCATTATAATAACTATAATAATATTTATCATTCCTTTTAATGTGTCTATGTCTTATTAAGTATCCACTGTTTGCTACAACTCCATTCATTCTTCTGTATCAAACTTATAAAATAATGAATTTGAGATATAAATAAATAAGTAGTATAAAGAAAATCAATTTTTAGGTAGACGTGTTGCTGGGGAGTTTCTTGCCGCTTCTTCTCCTTAACAGCAATAACACGTTGCGTAGGTACCGTCAGCGTCGGAAAGAAGG
Source organism: Dendrolimus punctatus (assembly GCA_012273795.1). Classification (NCBI taxonomy): domain Eukaryota; kingdom Metazoa; phylum Arthropoda; class Insecta; order Lepidoptera; family Lasiocampidae; genus Dendrolimus; species Dendrolimus punctatus. The sequence continues at coordinate 19,968,314 of CM022540.1, read as the reverse complement.
TAGCAGTTAAGATGGTCAAATAGATAAGAACATCGAAAGTGATCATTACTATCGATACAACCAAGATAGTCTAATAGTTCGCATCAGCCTTCTTATCCAAAAACATCGGCACAAAAAGAACGCCATATGCTCGATGCTGCGATGCGATGTCGATGCTGACTGTACATAGAATAGGAAGTAAAATTAAATTTGAAATGATATGTATGACCTTCAAAAAGTGTTCTCCAGTTCAGAACTTATTCTGAATAAAAACTTTTGAATTTGAATTTGAAATCTTAAAGTAAAAAAAAATGTTTATAAAATGATAACCTATCCAGAAGTTTTGAAAAGAAACGTAATTGAAGTCTGGTGCCAGATAAAATTAGTTATCCCAATGATAAGATTTTATACTTACAGGAATAAATGTTCGAGATCGCGGTAACTGCTTTGTTACTTGAATTCATATTTACTCATTTATTTATCGTATATCGTAAATTAGATAATTATCGGCTCTTTTTTATAATGAATAGGTTCGCGTTTGATTGACATTGCGTCTAATCTCAGGAGAGAATTCAGTCTAAGGTGGAGCACGCTTACCTAGAAGGTACCTGCTCACGCGAGTCTCGAAGACGCCTAGATTGTATTCTTCAGGAAAAACAGACGACGATAAAGAATTCCACTCTTCAGCGGTGCGTATGATAAAAGTGGAAGAATAGCGTTTCGTCTGCTTTGTTTGTATTTCCACCATATAATCGGTGGCGTGAGTGGGTACGTCTGCTTCTCCGGTGGTACAATGGTGAGGGAGGGTCATATTTAAGTAATCGCTTATAATAAAACGTAGCGATACTAGCGTATTTGATCCTTTAGTATTTTATATAGCAGATTTATTTGAGTCGCGGAAGGCCACGACACACCTTCCATGATCAAATTGATCATGTGTTAGCAGAAGGTGATGTTAGGAGCCTTAAGAACAGACGAGCGTGCATGACAAGAGCTATGAATGTCAAAGAAGCAAGTGAGGTGTGTAAGAATAAGCCTGTATGGCACTCTGTTGTTCGTGCCTACCCCGCAAGGGACCTGGCGTGAAGTTATGTATGTATGTATGTAGATTTATTTGAGCAGTTTTGCCCGATATATCAAAGACATAAAAGCCGCTACGGTTGCAGGCGTACCTACTATAGTCCTTCCGCGTGACTACATATCCTTCGCAGCATATTTTCATTTTTTAAATGATGTTCTTTTATAAGTCAATCATACACAGAACAGTTGCTGTCAGAAATTGCTGACTTTGTAAATATATTATTTATGATTGTTGCTACAACTGTCAATGCTCATGTGGGCTAGTAGCTGATATGGTGAGTTTATAAATGCTTTACCTTGCATCCCTCGCAGGTGAATGCGCCGAAATGAAATCCTGCTGCTGGTTCGCCGCATACTTTACATTGCTGGTTCATCTGCAAAGAGAAAATATTTATTAAATCAAATATGTTTTAGACTTGCAATATAATTTATTATTATTAGATTTATGTGAAATTTTGTGTGCATATCGGGTAGGTCTGAGAATCGGCCAACATCTATTTTTCATACTCCTAAACGATAAAGGTGACTGACCCCAATATATTTTTTTGTCATTTTTTTATTTTGATCTTGTTATGATTCAGCATTAAAAAATACATACAGCCAAAAATTTCACCCTTCTACCACTAACCACTATTTTTTTAATAACGATATTAGTATTTTAATAATTTTCTACTGGGTTGATATAGATTCAAACATGAACCAGGTACATGGCTCTGCAATCGGGTACTAATATTTAGGTGTTTTTTGTTATGTGTTCAAGTTTGTTTTGGAATGGTTTAAATTAACAATTGGATGTCCAATAGGTGGCGCTGCGATACTCCTAAACGGTGGGCCTGATGTTGATGTTATTTTTTATTTGTTTAAGTGGATTTGAGAATAGTTTAGATTAACATTTGGTCCCGGTAGATGGTGCTGTAATTGGGTTCTAGATTTTCATTTTATTAAAGGCAGGACAACGTCTGCCAAGTACAGCTAGTAAGTATGTAAAATATTAATTTATTATTTAAAGTTCTCTACCGTCTTGTCAGCCAATTTGCACTGGTCCTATTATAAAATTTTATGTAACAATGAATCTTAATATACAACTTGTTCTCTTTAAAATACCACCAAATCCTTGAGCTAAAAACCAGACCATAAAACTCGAACGAAAAATTCCCTTTAAATTACAACCAATAAGGTCTCATTACACTGAAGAAATAAGTATAAATCTAGAATGAAACAACTTCCTAGTGAAATTAAAAAAATAAAATAACAATAAAACATTAAAGGAATTTGTAATGAAAGTAAATTGCTGTACACCGGCGGCTCTCCTTGCAGTGTAATTTTACGTCGTAGTAATTAATGACGCAATGTACGCAATTCTTATTAATTGTTATCTACTTATGTCGATTTAAAACTGATGGAAATGTCATGGCATACATATACTGGTGACTATCGCGCATCGCGTTCGTTCGCTCGACACTGTTTATTTATTTCTACAATCCACATTTATACAAGAAACGCTGTTACTTTTTGCAACGGTTTTGTTATTAAGATCAATATTTTAACAACAAATTTAAGGAGATATATTGTACCCAAGGGAAGCTCCCTAGGGAACTTGAAATAAGAGATGAAATTTTGTATGGGCAGATCTCAGATGTCAGATTATAAGTAACGTAAAAAAATAATTATTAAATCTAAGTAACACATTACCAGTATATGCAATAACAGCCCATAAATGTCCCACTGCTGGGCTCGGGCCTCCCACTATAGGGAACGGTCGGTATACCCGCCACGCAAGGCGACTCGGCAGGCTTCACACATCGGCTATCTCGATGTGCAGGTTGCATCACGATGTTTTCCTTCACCGTTATTAGCACGTGGTAATTGTAACAATATGCACATTAGGTCGAAAAACTGCCTGAGTAGTGCATGCATTCCGGCCAGGATCGAACCCGCGCCCTTTGATAATTATTCATTCCCGTCAAGACCTCAGCATAAGAAAAGGCTGAAAATGATAAGATAGATAGACTTTTCAAAATTGGGAGTCAATTCGATCGTTCGAAGGAATAAGTTTATAACCAAAAAGTTGTAACGTAATCTAATTAATTATTCATGTGATACTTTAAATAATAAAACGGTAGTTTACAAAATCTTCTACGCACCTGACCACCTTTTACCTTCGTATTATTATTTACTTTAACTCACCAAATATTAACACTAGTTTTCTATTGACTTTATCAAGATTTCCGTATCCGTTCTGTGTGTATTGACCCTTAGCGATTGAAAGAAAAATATTGATAAGAGTGCTGTGTGCGCGTGCGCATTGTTGAGGAATGTTAAACATAAACGTTACAATAGAGCTGGTTTCGAATTCGAATGTAATTTATAAATCACCGATAGTAATGCTTCGAGAAATAACAAGTCAGTATAATAAAGGCGATGGTAACCGCTGTCCATCAAGTGGGCCGTCTGCCTGTCTGCTGATCTCCTGCAATAAAAAATAAAAAAATAAAATAAAAAATAAAGCCACTGGTCAGTACTTTTTCATTTATGTCTTTCAATTGATGAATCAACAAAAGTGATCAGTGCGCAAATGCTTTTCATATTTGTGCACTATTTCCAGGCTCGAGAAGAGGTTGCCAGAGGGCGTATGGGACTTGCAAAAAGCAGTCCTTCATTCTACATACAAAAGTTACATTAACTAGCGAAGAAAAGAGCAAAAGTTAGTAATAGTGTAACTGATGTTCAAGAGATTTTTTATAGTAGTGCTCCAACAATTGATATATCAAACGGGACAGACATAATCATTAACCAATGCCAACCAGAAGATATCAAGTGTTTTGATAGTAGAGTGGAATTGAGTACAGCAAAAATATGCTTCGGTATAAAAACATTTGTGCGTTATACAAACATTGTAATTTATGTACCTACGGGTGATAAAGGTTTTTTATATCACCAGAACTCAACCAATTTATTTGACTAAGTATTTTGTGATTATCATTGAAAACGATATGTCTTTTCTGATCCTGCATTTATTTCATTGCTCAAGCACATCAGATAGACAGACCAGGACTCAAATCTGATATTAGAACAATGTGAAAATACTCGTAAACAGGCATAATAGTAGCACTACAATGGTTTAATTTGTATACACAATCAAACATCATGGTTACATGATGACACTAGCGACCTTTAGTTTATCATTAGAACAGTAGACTTGAAGGCCTGATAGAGAGCAATTAACGTCATCTACGGATATTAGAAACACCAAAGATGTTATGATGATAGTAGTTATGGCAACATGTTCAAGACTACGAGCGGCAGCCATTCAGTGAATTGTTTTCTCGCCTCTTAAGCCAGACCACGTGGTGATAGGAATTAGTACACTGACTCTATTCTTGCAATCATGTGGAATGCAGCATTCTAAAACTATAGCCACGATACCTAAGCTCTAGTTTTATTAGATACTCTCCCTAGCAAATATTGTTAATATTAGACGAATCAACCGAATTTAATCAATTTAATTAGAAAGCACAGAACTGACACTACACCTTAACATTATGTTTATATGGATGACTTCTGATTGAAAGACAGGAACGGATCATCTAATATCGGCTTTAGCTGCAGTCACTGTCCCTTAAAATTGAACATTCAAGATTCTAATTTTAAAATACAATCAAATACTGGTCAGCAAACAATAAGAATAACTCGCGAACAATCCCCAAATCAATGCCACACCCAGAACCCTTGTTATCAACCTGACGTCCAAAAAAATAATTGGCGAAACCAATTCATTACATGTCATGGTGTTCGCGAAAAACAACAACGATTACATGACGACTGGAGTAAATCCATTACGCTCGTCAGCGAGCTGTCACGAATGCTCGCTTGCACCCGATCCGTCAACTTATACAAGCTAACGAAATTTAAGATTTAAATTTGTTTCTTGGGTTCTGTCGATTTTCGATAAATTTTCATCAATTTTTATGCCCGAGGCAGGTAAACGTTTTTTATTTGGTAGAGCCATGCTGAAATCATTATCTTAAATAGTTATAAAGGCCGACTTCACCGATGTGATACCATGCTCTCAGTTTTAGCGTAAAACGTGTAACCTTGAGCTTATTGTGTATGCAATGAGTAAGAGTTTTTTTGAAGCCGGGGAAATACATTTCATGCAATACAGAGTCCTTTGTAGGGGTTAGACTTTACGCGGCGACATTAAGCGCCACACGGCTTATATGGGACCCTGATGGAATCGTTCTCAAATACACCACTACACCTGAGCCTACATCCGATGTGCCCGCGCCTGTGGTTGGAAGAATATGAGATTTGGAACGAAGTTACACCCATATTCAACCGCGCATCAAGGCTTGAGATTACCCCGGGAAGCGGAGTAACTCACTTCACCAACAGAGGTTTAGTTCCACAACCCCTATTCCAATCTTGTATCCCATTTCTCCTTTCTGATTCCAATACTCCATCGCTCTATCCCGGTTACATGACGTGTTTTGTCGGGATTAAAAAGTGTCCTTAATGTTGACTTCAACTTGCAGAGTACTTGGTAAGCTTCTGCTAATTTTGGATGGTGTAAAGGCAATTAAGAACCTTCCATAAATTACGTTATACATTAAGGGGGGAGGGGGTCGATGAAATGTTTCTTTGGGTGCGTTCCTGGTCCTTAGTGATCCAATCTGGGGCAATAGTATCGGCTATGCCACGCTTTCTCTTCTAATGCAGTACCTAACGCACCTTTAGTGGTTTGCAAATTAGATAATATAATGCCCACTCAAGTTCAGCAGTTTTCACGAGTTGCTCTAACAGGTCGACAAAAAAATATTTTCTTAGTTATAAATTATTAGACAAATAATTAAATTACACAAAAAAACTTAGAAATTAAATACGATTATAATCATATTTACAAATAAAGGATGTAGTCCAGGTCGCTGTCGGTGGGGAGAGTTGTATGGCAACGCTAATCCGTTGCCTAAATATAGGCCAACCCTTTGGTCACACGAGACTTCTTTCTTGTGAAGTTGTGAAGTGACTTCTCCTTGAAAGGTCCCGATAAATTGATAAGCCTCACGTCCTCATGGTCCTAAGGTCTCAGCCCGGAAAGCCACAAATGTGTATCCGTCACCGATGAATTCATATTAGATAAATTATATTAATAATATTAGTGTGGATAGGGGACACCCGCCCTGACTCGCCCGCCGAAGCACACCTACTCTCCGTGCCCCTCATACCGCCGACGCCCATAGCTCGCACAACTAACAGCTAGGTGTCGGACGGGATGCGGGATATAGGACCGGCTTTGGAGGCTGAAGAATTAAATAATAATAACAGTCAATTAGCATTTGACGACTTACCACTCTCTCGCATAATTTGTCATACATACTTAATAAACATATTTCTTAAGAAATATATATGTGAAAATCGCCGTATCAAGCGCACAGAACCCCAAAATCGAAATGAGTACCAGTGTGATATGTTAACAGAGGTCTGTCACGGAACCTCGTTAACCCGCGCCTCAAACGTGTTATTATTAAGCGTTTATTTAATTCTTTCCAAAAGAAACCCTCGTTTCCTTATTGAAGAAATCCGTTTCACAAAATACACAGAGCTGCACGCGATTTTTGCTATTGCCGTTGAAAGATTCGCCGTGGGCGGTACTCCGGCGAGTTCATTGAATTTTAGCGACTTTAAATTATTAAAAATTGAAAAAATATTATTGTAGATGCATACTAGATAACTATTAAAGAAAAACTATTTTCATTGTCATATATTCATATTTGTTAAAAGACAAGGTTATCTAATAAACGAATAGAATTAGTTACAGTTAATTTTAAAATTATACTCAAGTTTCTCTAATATATTAAATAATGTACATTCGTCATCATCTATGAGGCTGATATCGTCACTAGTGACGAAAGTCACAATAAAAAAAGTGACGTACTAGTGGTTTAATTATCTGATTGTATCCGACGACCTTTCCTAAACAACCTTTGCTTATAACAGTATAGGGGTATCTTACCTTACCTTTAAATATTAAGGTACATCGGAGTTCGTTTAAACTTTCACAATCAAAGTTTTATGATCAAACGAATTTATATATCAAGTTACTTAATTGAAATAACTTTATATTCTATCTTAAAATGTCTATAATACTAACTAAGAGACTACTGAAACCCTCCATAAATAATCTTTATACCCACTTGCAACCTATCTTAAAAAAAAAGAAAACAATGTATTTTATACTCAAAGGTTGATATACAGTATTTTCCCGGAATTATTGGTTTATCCTAAGTTTAATACTTTGACAAAACCCGAAATAAATTACAATTTCAGCCTTTGACTAAAGTATCTCTAGTCAAACCTAGAAGTACCTAACTTTTTAATCGAACTTAAAATAATTGGTTTCGGGCTTTGCCTAGTCGATCTTAGAAGTAACTAAGGCAGACTCTGTCAAACACCGATTCGTACTGCACTTGTTACACGTTTAATAACTATATGAATTAGTCTCCTAGGTGAAAAACCAATTGTGCCAACTGATTTTATAATTATTATCTTCTCACTACATAGTATAGAACAAAGTCGCCTTTTCTGTCCCTATATCCCTATGTGCGCTTAGATCTTTAAAACTACCCAACGAATTTTGATGTGGTTTTTTCCAATAGATAGAGTGATTCAAGAGGAAGGTTTATATGTATAATACATAATATAATATAACCGTAATTAATTTTGTATCAGCATTGCATCCGTGCGAAGCCGGGGCGGGTCGCTAGTAATATATATAAATCTCGTGTCACGATGTTTGTCCGCGATGGACTCCTAAACTACTCAACCGATTTTAATCAAATTTGCACACCGTGTGCAGTTTGATCCAACTTGAAAGATAGGATAGTTTTTATACAATTGGAACCGGTAGGTGGCGCTGAGATCGGGTTCTAGAATCCTCTTAACAACGGGGAGCGATTTGGTTTTTGTGTGTTTGAGTGGGTCCCCGGATGGTTTAAATCCACAATTGGAACCGGTAGGTGGCGCTGGGATCGGGTCATATTTTTTCAGGGCAGGACAACGTCTGCCGGGGCCGCTAGTAATTACTATAGAAATTATTGACATTTATGGAATAGCATTTGGTGGTTTATAAATTATGTAATTTACACCTTCAAAATATTATTATACTTGAGTAAGATAGCAAACTCCACGTAGGTAGTCTCGGGTAAACTCAAAAACAAACTGAGAATAAGGACTGTTGCAAAATCAATATTAATTTCATGTAATTCATTTCACCTCGTCCTTAATTTGTTCGAGGATCGATACGAGCTGTCAAAAGCACATTTATAAATTGATCTGATTTAATCTCTTTTGCCATCTTTGGTCCGTAACATGAGAATATGAATGATATATCAAAGTCTTTTTTTTAGGTCGTGATAAGGTTGGTCGAAGCGAAATTATATTTGGGTGGCTTCTTACTTTAATTGGATGAATTAAGTATTTCTCAATTGTTTTTTTTCCACATTTAACAATTCTACGGACTCGAGTTCCGTACCCTTTTTTACAAATTAATTTCTGGATTTAATTTTTAGCATTTAAACACGCTTACTCGTTATTTTGGTTCTTGTGTGTGACATTAATTTAGTGATTTTTGTGTTGAGATTTACCCTACGAATAACTTATTATATTGATTTATTCTAATTTTAATTGAGAAGTGTATGTAAGGTTAATGTAAGTGATATGATAAGAAACAAGTATAATAAGGGAACGTTGTGGCTTGAAATAGGATGTAGTGACACGAGTTGAATAGAGAATTTTAAGGTTTTGGAACGAAGTTCCTTATTGCGCGTTGCGAAAGGGGGCTAAACGGAAAAAAATTCCGCCCGATCATGACATACGCGAGTGTGGTATTCAGCCATGCCAAGCCTACCCATTTAAAGAAACTGCAAATCGTGCAGAATAAATTCATGCGCAGAGCCATCGGTGGTCCCCTCTATATGCGTAACGTCGACCTCCACCGCGATCTGGAGGTTCCCTCTATCAAAAACTACATTACGTCGCTCTCGCGTAAGTATTTCGATCTCGCGCCGCACCATCGAAATCCGCTCGTCGTGTCCGCGTCCGATTACAAGCCTCGGCGAAAGGCTCTCGTGCGACTACCGCGTAATGTCCTTACGGATAAGGTCGACGCTATCACAAAACGGCTGGCCCGGATCAGCCCGCCCGCGGTTAGGACGGCAGGCTGGCAGGCACCGACAGACAGACATAGACGGCGGCGTCTCAGACAACGCCAATCACTTTCTCTCCACGTCCTCGCGAGGGACGCCAGGAGACATAGCCCCCCCACAGGATAGACTAGGCGTGTTGCTGGGAAGTTTTTTTCGCCGTTTCTTCTTTCCCAGCCATAACACGTTGCGAAACGGCAGTAAGTTAGCGTAGGCCGCCGCGAACCGCCGATCCTGGTCCCCCGGGAGCCTTCTTTTCGGGCTTTATATTACCCGTCGCCCTTTCTCAATTAGTTCATTGTGTCGCCTATTGGCGGGCATCATCAGATTAATCCCCCTCTCATGGCAACAGTCCAGCCGAGGTAAAACTCCCTAGGGAGCTCCCTCCCTCAAGCAAGCTGCTCCCGAGCTCGAGCGCCTTCGCTTTGCGAAGGCGCTCGCCCCAAAAACTCCGGTAAAGTTGTGAGGTCTTCGGACCAACAACATAAAGTCAAGTCAAAAAAAAAATAGACGGAAAAAATTTAGACTGAACGATAGTTGTAACGACACTTTTTGATGTAAATGTAAGACGTGCGGCGTGCGCGTGTTTCTCTGTCTGTCTCTCTCTCTCTCTTATCTCTTTTACTAAAATTGAGCCTACTGATTAAGTTTGTATTATTTGTTAATGTTTATTATATTTGTTAATAATAAAAAAATAATTATAACTTTAATTTTTTTATTACAATTCCTTCACTAATCAATCGAAAGGAACTTCGTTCAATCCGGGTGTCCCTTGACACCTCTCAAGATTTTTTGGGCATGCAGAGAGAATGAATGAAATCAGAATCAAAAAACAAGTATATGAGAACAATGTGAGGGGTAGAGTAAAGGTAGAGTTGGTGCCGGTTTATATGATATTTATATTATATATATTTATATTATATATCTATATTTTGAAGAAAGGTAAAAAGAACTTTAGACACACGTGTTCATATGAAGAGATTATTGAAATTTGATAATGCAAAATGTTTTTCATGATCAGAAATTCTTATTATCGCCAATCCTTCAATACTTATTACTGCCTTACGCACTTATTCAATACAATCTTAAATAACCAGACCATAACTCAATCAGAACTACGTGAGAACGAGACCAAGGAGGGTCTATCCAGTCCATACATAGAATCCGTCCATCGGTCGATGCGTGATACAATTCACCGGGTTATAGGCGATAGTGGTGTTACCAGGGAAATGCTGTAGCTGGAATATATTTTTTAGTATCAAAATATTTTTGTGTTTCAATAATTTGAATATTAACAAGTATATAAATTAACTAAACAATAATTAATTTAAAATAAATAAATGAATGAATGAAACACTATAAACTCTAAACACTAAAACCTCCTACACTAGGGAAATATTAAAATATGACAGTGACCGTGTAGACAATAAATACTATGCAAATATAAAAATAATGTCATACATACAGAATAGGCAGCACTATTAGACCTAAGAGAACCAAAATAATTAAGAACCATAACTTTAAAAGACGATACCTACTGATTTAACTTATCTGATGGTGAGTGCCAGTGAGTTCCTTAAACGGACAGCCTCTACTGTGAAGGAGTTATCAACAACGGAAGAAATGTATACAGGTGTCATTAAAGAGAGATCACTAATAGAGTCCAAATAAAGAAATGAGGAAGGTGAATTCAAAACGTAAAATATAAGTGCATATTCAAATTATTTCTTTTTTTAAATCGAATCAATAATCCAGCTATACCAGGCAGTATTAACCCTCATTCTCACTATATAATGAATGCCCTGCGTACTACGTATCTAAGTTAAAATTATTTTTTAAGTTTGTACAGATCTTGACCAAACATGTATTATGAATATTGCAATAAATGAAACTATTCCGTTATGAAATTATCCATGTTTCATTATATACTCAAATTTCACTCATTGGCATGTGGATTTAATTTGAATATTAATTTTTATATTATAAAACACATTACATAAGACACAAAAATATAAATTAGAATAGCTTAATGTTAATGAGTAGTGATTATCAACTTAATTCTAAGTTGCTTAATGACTAATATTAATTGGGTCTTCCGAAATGTCAAAACATCGATCTTATTGACACTCAAAACTTAAAATATGTGGAAAAATTTAAATTGACTATTAAAAACACTTAAAACGTTAATTAGTACTGAGTAATTGTATTTTTTTTTTCATTTATTATTTTATTTTTAATGTACATTTTATTATTAAATAAACCAGGGATACACAAACTTTTTCAGTTCTCGGCGCACTTACAGGTTTAGTACTTTGTCTCAGCGCCCTAGCTAGTTGAAATAGGGTACAATGATATTAAGTACGAGTATATAGGCATAAACATTGAAATATCCAGAATATGAAGCTGAGTTTTTATATTTATATACAAGAAAACATTTCTTTATTCTTTATTGTACACAAAAAGTTACATACACAATTATAAAACAATGGTGATGTACCAAGGCGAGCTTAACCCTAAAAGAGTTTTCTTCCAGCAAACCTATGAGCCTAGCGAGAAGGGGTGAAGCAAAAGGCAGGGTTGTGTACGCTAAAGATATTTTACGATAACATGCCGAAGAGTGTGTCGGAGCTTTGAGAAAAAAGGATTTAGTTTACAAGTTCTACAATGTTTATTATTTAAGAGAAAAAAAACCACTCAAATTAGAGCAAATGTCGAAAAATTCATCTTCAAAATTGACCTTGTTAGGACTCGAACTTGGAATAACTAAATGAGAATTTATAAAGGTGATATTTTTATGTAATTTGATAATTGCTTATTGCATTTAAAATTTTATGACGTTATGATTTTTATAACATTCAACCTGGCAACACTAGTTGTGAATCAGGGTGAGCTATTCACAACGGAAGGCTAAGTTTAGTTCAGGCCTTATTTAGACAGGTCATTTCTGGTTACTATTCAGATCTTGCTGTACGTGTGAATGTGTGGTACAAGGTATGATATTGTGGCGAATGATGGTGGAACCATCTATTTAGTTTTAGAACTTTTGGAAAAATCTAGAACGATCTAGAACGAAAAAGACAAGGACGGATATATTTAGAAAGCGATAGACGATAGACGAAAGAAAGAGATAGACGACGAAAGAAAGAAAGAGATAGATAGATGTTAGAACGGGATAGATGTATAAACGAAAGTTCCCGAACAGAAGGTTCGGGAAAGAAAAGACAGAGTTAGATAGATGGGTTCTAGAAAATTCTTCCGGGTATATAAAGGACGTAAGACGCGCCTACCGAGCAGTTTAGAGTTGAATTCAATCCAAGATGGTGAAGCGACAAGTGCTATACTAAAGAGTTGGAAGAGAAGGTTAATAGAAGACAGAGACGAATTAAGTGGTGAATTTAGTGACAAGTTTGGTGGACAGATACGTGAATGAGGTGCGTAGCGTAGTTCGAAAGAAAGAGCGAAAAGAATCAGAAGCGAGCTACCCGCGATAATATCGGAGGTGGTTCACGCAATATCGGCGACGGTATTGAGGGTGTAAAAACTTATCATCGGGACTGTGAATCGTTGGTCGTGCGTATAGGGGCAACCCTGCAGAGACGCACTACGTGTGGCTGAGTAAGTCAATAAAATTTAAATTAAAAACTGGTGTTTTCTTCCAATCCATAACTGCGTACCCCCGCTCGCACGTAACAATATATTAACCCTTTAAATCCAAACACCTGAAAATAAAGGATGTACCCAAATCTCAAAAATTCTTATTAATTTAAAGTACAGTAAAAATATCTTAACATTTTTTCCGCAAATACAAAAAATTTGTAATAAAAAATGAAAATATGAAAAATATGTTTTTATTATTCTTAAATAATAAGTTTAAATATAGCCCTTTATGTAATTTTGAAATGAATAATTATTGACAAAAATATTAATGATTAATTATGATGTTCGTCTTCTTAGTTGTTGGCACTTTTAGAAATATAAGAATGGCTAGAGACAGTAGACTAGTAAAAAAACTTATCGCAGAAGTCTTCCTACACATTGTATAACTAAATAAGCTTATATAACCTTTCTTTCAATTTTTGAGGTTACATTAGTTGAAACATGCTTTTAGACCAAATTTGCAGTTTTTGTGAAATTTGGTTAATATTTTAAAAACCAATTATTTTAATAACTATAACTATTATATTTATTAAAAGATAAATTATTTTAATTAAATCGGAATTAAATACAATTAAAAACTAAAAATAATCTCAGTTATAAATATTACAAGCTATTATAGACTGTGTAACAAATCGCTGCCAGATGGGAGCGTGCCCAGAAGGCTGGCTGCATTGCCGCGCTGTATGGCGATATTTACTTTTATATTTTAAATAATATCGCTGAGTAATATCGAGATGGCGTGATGTAATGGAGGTTGAAGTGCGCGAAGTTTATGCCTGTGACTAATAGGAGACAGCACTGAAAAGACAGGAATGGAGTAGTCTCGTTTCGGAAGCGAGGACTCATTTCAGGTCGTTGAACCGCAGCAGTTAGTTTTATTAAATAATAATTGTACTGTAAGTGTACATTGTAAAGGTGAATGATGGTATATTAAAATATATTCTAAGATATTTTAAGAAACAAATTGCTAACCTTAGATTAATAATTGATGGACGGAAACTCGAACTCTCACAGTAAAAGCAGCGAAAGGAAGCTGAATTTGGAATAGGAAGTCTTATTACGAGTCACTACCGTTTAGATAGGATCCGTGTACTGTCTGGGTGTCTGGAATGGGCCCCAGAGTAAATTGTTGTATATTTCTCTTAAAACGAGTGTAACTTGATTAAATTGAGGATATAAAATATGTGTCTTTGTAATTTGTTATTACACATACAAATGCAGGCCATGTGTATCTTATACAAATTTACGCACACAAGTTAAAAAAAATTCTTCACTCAATTTGACGCGTGTTTATAACGTAAGGTTCGTATGTATATATTTTCGTCTAAGATGGATTGGACGTATCTAGCAATTAGTCTTCTTATATGAATCATTTGATAAAACGCTACCCGCTTATAAGTTGCACTCGCTCCTTTGATTTACAGCCTCGGTGAGCCCTAAACATCGCGGACTGTAAATTGCATATTGTTTTCGTCAATCGCTGTTCACGATTAGCTCTCTACTTTAACGACTTCTGGTTTCACAGTTTGGGTCTAAAGACGGTGTGTGAACTGTTTTGATACTTTATGCATAAATTATAATGATGTTGCAGAATAGTGGCCAAACATGTAAGGTTCTTTAATGACTTGTGCAATATTAAAGTGTCTTTTCGACGAGGGTTTTTTCTAAAATTTCATGGAATTGAAAAGAAGCTAACCTATGACTGGAGTTGCAAATTATGACTTATAAGTTTTTCCAAAACGTAATGTATACGAGGGGAAACCCGACGAGGGCCATCAGCCGCGCGATAGGGAAGGTCGCGTAGTAAAGTGGTAAAGTGGTACCAGCACCTCTATACAGAACTAAAGATGCTATTGCCACATCAAAGTTAGGTATATCCACTAGAACCCCTCAGTATTCCATCCTTCGCCTTTAATGCCCACTGGTAACTTAATGGTAACCTTCGATGGCGCTGTCAGGCGGCTGCCAACGGCCTCATCTACTGCCGGAGAGCTACTCTTTGTCCCCCGTCATCTTCATGCTCTTATTGCATGGGGCGGTTTGTAAAGCGCACCACAGGAGAAGAGGTGGTCGCACGCGGAATAAATCGCGCTACCATCTGGAGCTGAAGTTCTACCAAGCACAAATTCGGTCGTGCATGGAAGTCTTTATGTCACGAGTGAAAAGGTAGTTATCTTCTAGCTAAACGTGCTTCATCTTAGACTGCGTCATCATTCAACATCAGGCAAGTCAGTGGTCAAACGCAAACCCATTTATCCCTATAAAAAAGAACACCGTATCTTACATTGATAGATATTATTTAGGATCTTATATCACAGCAATAAAGTTCCAAATTGTATATTTAAGAAAAAACGTGACGCTATTGAGCTAATATCTACACTGGATGCCTTGTATAAAAATCTGTTCTTAAGGAGTAAATAGTAAGTAGTAGAAGTAAGTAAGTAAATTTTTGGAGTAAACTACAAAAATTTACGTACAAATTCATACTTCTCTAAGTCATAAGAATTTCAACTTAAGCACGATACATCGCTGAGTGTAGTTCTCAATACAAGCTTAAGAGAACCAGTCCCTACCACCTGCTCGGAACTCGACCCAATTTCGTTAAACGCAAAAGCGATAATAAATATTGTGTGGGCGTGGTGATTGTCGAGATAGGGTGCTACTACGGGCAGTTTTTGCGAACACGCTTCCAACAATCATTACGGGATTAAATAGCGATTTTCGATAGTGAAAAACGAATTACAATCGTGTACAAAATTTATGAGCAACTGATGGGGTATGTGATATTTATTATCTCTTTTTATTAAATATACAAGAAATAGTTAATTAAAATGCACTATTATACAGTATTTATCCTTTTGTGTGTAACTGATATCAATTCAAAACCCAAATTTAAAAAAAAAACAGACGGTGTCTCGGAACCCCCAGAGAAGTGATAACTTAAACTAATCTAACATGAGAGAAAAGGAAGCCAGACAGGCTGGCGTCGTAACGCGTTCGTAACGTACTCTCCCATAAGAAGATATCACTTCAAAAAATGATGTAATTTAGAATTAACAGATGACTTACATTTTTAGAATAACTTTTTTATACCTACCTTTTTTGTCTCAATTTCATTAGTAATTTTTGTGGTGACATTTTTTTATTTTTCAATACCGATCTCGTGTAAATTAGACATTCTATGTAATTTTTCTATAATTACTTTTTTTTTGCAATACTGTTCTAGCAAATTTTTATTATAAAAAATATTTTTTTGTGGAAACTTGTTTGATATATGTATTAACTTTATGTTTTATATTTAAAAATATTCATTACTGTATGGTTCGCAAACAAATTTGCGCTGTAGCATAACTAAACAAGATAGACTCCTCGTGTTTGGGCTTGTTTTACTTGTCTTGACTAGCACTCTGCTGCTACATGATATCCAGGATCTTAAAGGCTTGTATTTAAAAACTCTTTTTTTGTAATTTTATATTTTATCACTGATGATAGTAAATATTTAGCTCTTATGTTTACATAAGAGCTAAATATTATATATATTTATAACAATAATTAAGTGTGAAAAGTAATTCATAAATACAAAATGATGTTACAAAATTGTTGATATTTTTTATTACAATTTTTATAATAATTTAACAGTGGCTGTAAAAAAATTGGGACATGAGTTGCATGTATTATATATGGTTCACATACTCTTTAAATTTTTTGACAACAGGGAAAATCGATTACTAGGAACGAAAAGTACGACAGGCCTCCTCTAGAAATTGTATTATTGGAGGAAAATCATCGGCATCGGTATTCTTAATTTTATTATGTGCATTAATTTTTTGTCGTTCAATACATAACACGATAGACACCGATCTCAATCGCAATATTCTCAAAATGGCAATCGGTTTCCTTTCTACTGCTTAATTCAATAAATTAAAAATGTGTTTACACTGATCTGGTTGTGTTTTTGCTTGGAAGGAATATAAGGACGGTGTCATAAGAGCTCCTAATAAAAAAATCTAGGTGTTTTATTTTTTGCAATTCCATTATTTTCGTGGAATAAGAAGTTATCAGTGTATGTGTATTTTAACAAGTCCAAAAAAATGAGGCGGTTTCAAATATTTTGTGTATTTGTACATTGTGGTTATGTAATTTTTTTTATTACAATAAATCTGTTGGACATGTCAATTTCCAAATTTAAAAATAAAAAATAGAATTGATTTCGTCTTTTCCTAATGGACATCCTTTCATACATTTTTGGACCAAGATTGTAAAGTATAAGAGTTTGCTGAAGAGTTTCTTGCGCCGCTTCTTCTCTTCAAGCCACAACATGTTGTGAAGCGGTGGTAAATTAGATTAGGCTCCCATAGAGTAAATAATATCCATAAACAAAATTAAAACTAAAATTAAATAATTAAAATGAACAAGTTGGCGGTAGGCTGAATAAAAACTTTGACAATACACGTTTGACAAATGTCATCTTTGTCTTCCGTGACCACGGCAACTGAAAAGCGGCCGAAACGTCGGATAAACCTAAATAAAATAAATTACCGCGCTTAAAACCGTTAAAACGTAGTTTTATTATGTGTACAAGTCGCGACAACTTAAGAAAATATTAAGTATAAGAGTGATTTTAAGATTACTTTTTATTATGTTGACGTTTTTTAATACTTGTAGCGGTTTTAATTATTTTGAATGAATTCATTGGGTGGTTTAAGTGTTTTTATATTATTAATTGCTTAAAATTTATTCACATAAATCAATTACAGTACCTAATCGATAACTATTTTATTTGAGATATACTTTTTAAATTTTCGCGTCGTCCTGATACAATTTCGGGCTGATGTTTCCTATTTTGTAACATAAAAATGTAACGCTTTATTTAAGCCATATCTCAAATCTCTACCTTCTTTATATTTTATTAATATAGAAATTTTGTTATTTTCAAGAAATATGATACAACTGCAAGAACTTATTGATCATGTGTAAACGCCCTAACATTGTACAAAGTCTGATATCGGGCGGTTTTTTATTCTTAACAAAAAATAGTGAAGCGAGACTTACGACTATCAATCAATCGGTGTTCGCGACAATATGTCGGAGGTTTGACAGTTCGCATAACTATACTATGGAACCCTAAATGGAAGAAGAGACTGTTAAATCATAAATGAAAAACATTAATTGACATTTATAACCATATAACGTCAAGTCCAAAAAAATGTGTGTTAACTTTTCACATTTAATGTATGTACGTTACTTTAACCACTTAAGATTATTAAGTTAGTAATATTTTCCAAATAAATTAAGTATTATATCAACAAATATATTAACAGATATGTATTATATCAACCAATATAATCACACCCTCAGTGTGGCATCCACAACCTGTTGCCGTACCACCAAGCTCGCGTTCCCGCACCGCCAACGTCACGTTGCCTAATTTCCAACGCCGCGTTGCCCTACTACCAACATCGGGTTGCCCTACCGCCAACGTCGCGTTACCGTGCCGCCAATGTCGCGTTTCCATATTGCCAACGTTGTGTTACCGTGACACCAATGCTGTGTTGCCGTGCCGCCAACGTCGCGTTGCTGTATTGTCAACGCCGCGTTGCCCTACCGCCAACGTCGGGTTGCCCTACCGCCAACGTCATGTTACCGTACCGCCAACGTCGCGTTGCCGTGCCGATACTTTTTAACAATATTCAATATATGAGAGCTGTTTTCAAAAATCTCAAAAAGCAGAACATAAATTGTAATATATAGCGTACTACATTCATGTGGTATTACTAAGTTCTTTCCATGATTTAACATAGACATGGAGTATTATATAAAATTAGGTTTAGTGGAAACAGATACATACATATTTAGATTATTTGAATGATATGCATAACAAATCACACATATACACATAAACAATATACAAATAGCGCTAAAGTATAGCGTGACAGGATAGGAACATATACATATTTAATAACATCCGAATAAGAATTAAGGAAATAATATTTTTAAATAGATATAATTCAGACATGCAATTGGCCATGAATAATAAGAGGCTAATCGAAAATTAATTAAAAAATAACTTATATGGTATTTAAATTTCAAAAAACAAATATTTAAATAATAAGGGATTGCCTGGAAGAGATCGCTTTAAGCGATAAGGTAAAGCGATAAGGCCGCCCTTTGTTCAACATTTATTGTATCTAGTTTTTAAGATCGTAGTAAAACTAGGATCTTAAAAACTAGATACAAATTTTGATGAACAAGTGTTTTCATTAATTTAATAATATCGAAAAATATCTTCATCAACTTACAACAGAATATGACATTTAATGGTTAAATTTATGATGTACTCGTATAATAATCATTTTTATTCATTATTCCCTTTTTCATCACCAAAATTAAACATGAAACCTGTCCTATCTCAATTAACTTGTTAACGTAAATAAATAACTCAGGAACCAATTAAAATCAGTTGCATTTACCTGAACTACCTTCAATCAAAATTTTAAAGAACTGACTGCACAGAAGCATTCTGGCGTGAATGAAAAATATTTATTTCCAATGGCGACACACAGCACAAAATAGTACTTACAATTACATGAGAAAAGTTATTCATAGGATAAAATATAACGTGAAAAATTACAAGAGAGATATAACTCTTTATTTTACACTTAAACATACAATCACAACAACAGACCATATTTACGATATTTTGTAGGCGGCCTTATCGCTCAAAGCGATCTCTTCCAGGCAATCTAAATCAAAACAAATTTGAATCAGGCGATGTAGATAATGCAGGTAAAAAGCAATGGACACGTAAATACAAATACATACATATATACATAGTCATAAATATAATAAACAAATGACAGTTGTTTAAATAAAACAGTTGAATTAAATCATTTTTAAATTCAGTCCGGTTATAATTTATTTGTCTGATAACTTTCATGTGATAATTGAAAAATCAACCCTTAGAAATTTTTATATCAAAGTATTACGTTGCATACATCGAACGCGAATGCTCGGGTCAAGTCTTCAGTCAATTTAAAAGTGCTTTCATATATTTTCATTAAACGACTATATCGGGGATTATTTGATTCCTATCTATAATTGAGAATTTAACACAATAACGTATAAAATATTACTTGAGCCATAAATTGTTTATCGCAAAAATTAAAAAGCAGTTTAATCGAATATGAACCTGTTAACTACATATAAATTGAGCGAAAAATTTATCTGAATCTAAATCCCAGTTGTATCCGTTTCTTTACAATAACAATTTTTAAGGTATCTCAATTAAGATTTACTGGTTAAGTAACCTTCTTTAGGCATATATAAACTTTTCTTCTATTAATTTAAATTCTTCCTTTAAATTTGACTGCGTTGCCTTTTTTCGCACGTCACGTCAATAATTCATTGTCATGTCATCATATTAAAATATTATTGTTCCACGCTCGCACCACTTAAACAAATACTATATAATAATAATATCTTTAATAAATTAGTATAGATACTCTAAAGATATAAACTTCATTACTTCGTCGCATTTATTAATAATTATTATAAAAATAAACGATATATCAAGTCATAGTGACCAATGAAGTGCATAATGGAGAAGAGGAGCAGCTTTATTTAATTTCCATCAATCAGGTGAGTGCTTGCTTATTCTCTGATTTCCATTCAAAATTGTCCCAATCTCCTATTTTCTTACCTTGAAGCCGTCCGATTATCATCAAATCCAGCGCCGCCGCAACATCTACATTATTTTCTTACAAAACATTGAGCTAAGTAGATTTTGTGCGTGAATAGAAACTTATGACGTCATAAATTTAGTGTACATGCTTCTACTCAGGATTCGAATTTGCGTCATTTGAGTTTTGGGAAGCAAGTGTATTAAGGCTCTGTTATAGCAAAAGCTCGAAAGTGGGCTTCAAAAGAAACAACTATTTGTTGATATTTACTGATCACGAATTTTTTACTTAAAGAAAAAATCACAGAATCCGCTCCAATTTAGTTTTGTAAGAGTGAGAGGTAGAGGTTAAATCATACTTTAGATGAAAAAGGGTAGTATTCACAATCGAGTGCTGATGTGAACTAGTTTATTTTAGAAACGGTTCACTTAAGTACAAATATTAACAAGTCGTACAGTAAGTAGAATATACATAGCACAGTGCGTGAGCGGGACGTATGATGTGCGAGCAAGATAGAGCCATTATTTATATGTGCGCTCCCACGTTGCGCTAGCCAGTAGTTCATTGTCCGCTGCGATGACTAGACGTGTGCAGCTCCCATAGCTTCATGTCAATACATGAAACCATTTTTTCTTGCAGTTTTGATCAAAACATGATAATAAAAGACATCTACATCTTTATAAAAGAGATATAAATAATGCGGATTTTATAAAATAAACTCAATAAAATAATAATGCACATGAAATACAACCACGTCTATATCCCCGCTATCACCCGAAAAATCTTCAAGGACGTTAGCGTTGCTATGAGCTTTAATCATAAAGCTACAACGAGTTTATTATAATGTCACAAAAATACCGTTTTTAATCAATCGACACGGTTACGGACCGATATTATCCTATTAATTAGCGATGTATTATGATATAGAGAACTGCATTAATTACTTTGGCATTTAAAGCTCGCCTACTTTGCATGTTTTTTTTTATTTCACCATTCCCAAGATGTATTCGAGAAACCAGAGTTGATAGCCGATTAGTCTACATTAATATTATGCTTTTTTTTGTTTATCATCAACATGTGTCTGCGGGGTTTCCTGTCTTGATTCAATTTATGCATTTGTTTTGTTTATCCATGCAAAAACGGAGATAGAAGACACTATATAACGTTTTTATCTTGCCAATCATGTAAGCAATGTATAAAGATATGTTGCAGTATAAATATTTAGCACATCTTGTCACTTTTATCTTTGCAGGGATGGAGAAAGAATACAATTTCCTGCTTCCGCGCGACTGTACACTTTGAAGTTACCACTCCTTTTTCACGAAGATGTTTTGTGATTCCTCGATAAGACACGCCCCACCAAACCATCACTGACGCAGGATGATGACCACGTTGTACCTTTCCGACCACTTGAGCAGCTTCTTTAGAACTGTAAGCGTACACTTTATCATTTTGCTTATTGCAGTGTTCTTCAATCGTGAAACAATTTTCATCGGTAAAGAGGATATTCTTGTGCCTTTCACCTGCGTATCGTGACAGAAGGCGTTTTGATCGATCCACTTTCTTTAATTGTAAAGATTGGTTTAGGGCATGTCCTGTATATCGACGATAAGCACCGAGCTTCAGATCTTGTTTTATAATACGCGACAGAGTCCTAGCGGGAATCTTCATTTCTCGCGATAAGATTTATTGCTTCCTAATTGGGTTTCGACGTATTCTGGCTTTAACAGCATTAACAGCCTTTGTAGGGTTGCCAGCTTGTCGGTTTTCTATAGGATACATTTTGGAGAGTGTGCATCGGAGCTCTTCAATCTTATCCCGCCGTCTCCCTTCCATCATCGGACAACCAGACGCACTGGCATGCGGCACCGCTATATGGTGGACATACCTCCTATTCGGACTAAGCGCTTTGAGTCCACCTTCATTATACGCACCGCAAAGGAGTGGAATACACTTCCGGAGTCTGTTTTTCCCGAAACCTACAACCTGGGTGTGTTCAAGTCTCGTGTGAATAGGTACCTTCTAGGTAAGCGTGCTCGATCTTAGACCATATCTCCGCTCAAATCATGCGAGATAATGGTCAAACGCGAACCTATACGTGATTAAAAAAAAAAAATAGTTCTAACAGCACGCGGCCGCCCCGATCATTTCTGGTCTTCGACAGACGAAGTGTTGTTG
This sequence comes from Dendrolimus punctatus, assembly GCA_012273795.1. NCBI lineage: Eukaryota > Metazoa > Arthropoda > Insecta > Lepidoptera > Lasiocampidae > Dendrolimus > Dendrolimus punctatus. The sequence goes on along the minus strand of CM022540.1, from coordinate 19,945,540 downwards.
TATCTGTTGATAGTACGATATACGAACATACGGCTGATATCAAGCTTTTGAAGTGTGTGAAATATGACCGACGGCTCCATACCTTCGTGCAAGGCGATCACTGCGATCCTATTTTCTTTAACACCCCATTCCATATTGTAATTTGATAATGAACACGAAAAATTATGTGAAATGGCGCAAAATCGAAAGAAGTTTTTAAAATAATATACTTGTTACAAATTCAAAATAATTAAAAATTTGAAAAAAAGAAAAGTTTTTATGTAACAGTATTTATGGCCAGAGTAGTTAAATTCGTAATAAAAGAAATTTTAATTTTAATTTTCAACTCAAGGGTTAAGGAGTAAAATTCAGATTCCGACGTATTTTGAGGCCGGAGTGATGACAGGTTAACATTAAAAGGCACAACGGACCTATCAACTTGTAATTACATACGAAGAAACAGACCTTAAGAGACGACATTTTGGGTTATACAGGCTATTCTGAAGATTGAAATTCTTGATAAAGTAAATAAAATGTTGTTGATGAACATGAGGAAAAAATAAATTCTAAGCTATATATACATGTATATATTTATGTATGATTAGAGTACAATTATTTATTTATTTATAATTTATGAAAATAATTTGAGGATTTATTTGAACAATTTTCATCCACTGAATACATTAAGCCCGTCAATTTACTTGATGAAATGTCCTATTGATTAATTTTCTACAGGCCCACAAGTGAAGTTCGTCGTTTGAAACATTTCTTCTGTACTCAATAACAAAAAAATCGTTTCTTAACATGAGTCATGAATCACAGTTTGTTTTAATTTATTGTTACATGCCGACAATTACCTTTCCCGTATTCGGACTTCTTTTGTTTACTTTGTGTTTAAAATTTGAAATTAGACAATAGTCTTATTGTTATTGTACTTGTTTATGGCCGCAGATGTGCTTACAGTTTCTCGGAAACTTCAGTCCACGCGGTATTTTGTTGTATTATACAGTTTAGTATAAAACTATGCCCGAACGGGGGGGTTAGGCAATCAAGCGAGGATTACGATACGATCAAGATTTGTGCATTCGATAAGCTATATAGTGACGGAATTTGAGCGTGTTATTGAATCGTGCAGTTTGTACTGGTTGCGTCCAGTTATATCTGTTATACGTCTTTGTATAGTTCTAATAAATTCTATAGTGATTCCAATGGCATTTTAATTCGAGTCCCACACTCGTAACATTATAATTTGAATATTATATGCATAGTTAATTAATAAAAGTGTTATCTCTCTCTCTCTCTCTGTCTCTCATCTTTTGCTAGATATTTCGAAAACAGTTTTGTAGCAGCTTACGGGCCGCATTATACGGCTGTTTTCAAAACTAATTCAGGCTACAGGAATATACTTAATAGCTTAACGCGATCATGGCTGGTTTAGAATCATATTCATCCATTCATGATCTCAATTGCTAGAAGGAAAATTAAGAAATAAATAGAATGATTATATACCAAGTTGAAATTTAATGCCGGTAAAGTAGATGCGTTTTTTTCTGACCTGACTTGTATTTTGATCATGAAAACTTCAATATAAGGCGACGAATGCATTAAAATGCAAATGTACGTAAATCACAATTTAGAGATAAAACAATATGACATACATACTCATGACTACCCGCAAAAGTTCATCTTCATTAAAATAATTTTGATTGGCATATTAGTGACTTATTGGCATTTTGTTTCGTTTTTATTAATTCAAATCGATTTCTAACTGGTTTGATATTTAGCCACACCTAGGGATGCCATACGTCTGAATTTTCCAGACATATTAGAACATTCACTCTAAAACACTGTCCAACAACCTTAATATGATATTAATATTAACAACATTCTAATCGGACATTAATCACCAATTTTGAATATGAAATATGCAAACACCTATCCAGTCCAAGTTTAAAACGTCGTAACCATCACAAACAGATAACATCCTAATCACTGAGACACTATGGTCGAAATTTGAATGTCGCATAATTTGATCTGGAGTACAATATCTCACAAAAGTGGTGCATAAAATCCGTAGCGCGTTGACCCCGTAATTTAACGGTCCATTTTGTATTTTAAAAATGGAATTCCTGAACAGTGTTCTTTTTTCAATTAACATAATATTAGTAAAAATATAATTTTGACAATACAAATTTTACACCATGTTACAAGGGGTTTTGTTTACGAATTTTTGTATTTCGAACTCGTTGCTGCGGCATTTGGAGCGTGAAATGTTCTAGCGTGAAAAAGTGTAGCACGTAGGGTAGTCACCATTTTTGTATAAATTAAGTACTTACATAGTTTACAAGTATAAGCCCGCGGCTTCGTACATGCTTGACTCGAAATTCCCGCGGGATACCCGGGACACAAATTATCGCAAAATTAAAAAAATGTAATCTATCGGTTTACTGGAAACTGTGTCGGAATAAGCTAATTTTTATGTATCCGAACAACCTCAAACTGCTCCCGGGAAAATTCCCACGGGGTTCCCGGGATGAAAAATATCAAACACTTTATTAAATAAAATTTTCTATCGAACAGTGGAAATACTGAATTGGAATTCTATTTGTTTTTTCAAGTTGACCATTTTAAGTCATTCCCGCGGGATTCCCAGGAAAAAGAAGCGCAGATTTTAAGTTAAAAAATTTAGTCGTCTATCAGCGAAAACCGTAATAAAATCGGTCCAGTAGCTTTTACGTGAATCCCGAACTAACAGATAAATAGACAGATAATAAATCTAAAAAATGCATCGTTTTTTCATCGTTTATATAGGTATATCCTAGTTGTTTTTGTTTTAATAGCTTCAATGTACAGACACAGCATGTTTAGAATTTTATACTAATATAGATTACTTGTATTTAAAATACATAATTATCTTGTTTATTATTTTAATTAAAATAATGTAATAAATCTACCGATTGCATCATTGTCAGTGACTAATTTTTTTAGCTATCATATCTTTTTAAGAACATCTTCGACTATAATGCCTTGTTGTTACCAATAATGAACATTAATCCTAAATATTTTAGTCAAAATTTATGATCAAGTATGAGTTTTAAAAAACTTCGTTGCGGAAAATGACGTGCTCAGCAAATTGACAACTAATTCCTATTATCTATTTGTACTGAATTATAAATATTATCTTTTAGGCTATATATTTGTAAGCTCGTCAGAGCCGTATAAGCTCATGACGAGCCTATTCATCAGAAGTTATCATAGCATGGCATAATGTATATGGGTATATACATGGAATTGACATCTTTCGTGATCTTTGCCAATATAGTGTTTCTATTGTTTAAATAACAATCATCTTTTCTAAATCACAATGCACTTTGATAATAGCGATTTGTTGCACACTCGATGCCCTTGCGACCACACCACCTCGTATCCAATATCAATGTACTCTTTTTTGACCAATAACGCCCAAAAACATGTCTCGACACGTCTCTCTGTCATTACGGTGGCCGCCTGCAACCATAGATATGCAACACTCCGCTAAAGTGTCATTGTCAATATATTATCCTTGGCGAAGGTTCGCCGACATATTATATATGATTAATTTCTTAGATATGAATGCAGGACTTATGATGCTTTTTTAAAGAAAATACAGAAACCTCTTTGGTGAAGATTATAGGCTCTTGTTGGACGTGGGTGTGTTTCAGAGCATTTTGTCGCGGCCATTACACTGTACACTTAATTTATAAAATAGGAAAACCATTTATATGAATTTTTGCAATTGTAAGACTAGGGTAAGATGGGCTGACACGGTGATATCATCACAAAAAGCCCCTAAATAAATTAGATAATAAAAATATGATAGGCTCTGTAGCTGCAATAGAATTATAACGATTAAATTTATATAGAAATTAATTGCGAACAGACGAGCGTGCATGACAAGAGCTATGAATGTCTAAGAAACAAGTGAGGTGTGTAATAATAAGCCTAAATGGCGCTCTGTTGCTCGTGCCTACCCCGCAAGGAACCTGGCGTAATGTTATGTATGTATGTATATGGAAATTAGTTACATTTGTACTTTATTTGCAATTAGTATTCACAAAAAAATTATATGTTTTTATTTTAGTCAATTTGACACTAGTTTGACTGAGATATTGAAGAATTTCTGAAGTAAGTTGCATTATTAAAATCAAATGCATATCTAGTGAATTTAAACTTAAATATTTTTAAGCACTTCTCACGATTTTATTCTCACGAACATTGACTCCTTAGTTCACAGGAACTGGCACTTCCTAGGTCAAAATTATTTTTATATTCATCTCCAGTATCCAAAGGAAATATATAACAAAAATTTATCAATATCAGTTTAAATTTATTTTATTGTATTATTTATTGCATGATTTCAGCATACACGCAGACGGCCCACTTGATGGAAAGTGGTTACCATCACCTATGGACATTGCAACACCAAAGGTGGTACTAGTGCGCTGCTGCCCTCTTAAGGGAGACTGGAACCTGGTCACTAATGCCAGAACACAACTCAAGGTTATTATGGCGGCATACTCTAGACCAGGGGTGGTAGCCATCCAGTCGGGCAAATGCCCTACCACCCGGCTGCGGGTTGTTTTGTCGCCTCTTACGATAGGCTGCCCCAATGTGTTCTTTGTCCATTCCTGCACGGATAAAAAAGTTAGTGTACTAAGCAGAAAATAGCGAATGTGGAAATATTAAATAACCTTTGACACTTGCACTTCTGTACACGCCTTTCCAATAAGACAAATTACTACATTTACACTACAAATTTAATAAGCTATTCCCCTTCAAGCGAAACTTGTGAAACACAATTGATTATAGACGCTATTGCAGTATGAATAAAGTCTCTAAAGACTACAATGCTATAAATTGGTCAGGTGTTGAAATATAGGCGTGTCGAATCGCACAATATAACATTTTTTGGGGAAGCACGTCAAAATATTAATAAAATTAATTGTCTATTAATTACTCTATATGATATATGTCCGCTTCAGGCTAAATACCTGCATTTTGTCTATTATAAGAGACAAATAGAATTTATGTTGAATTAATTGAACAGAAAAGAGTGTGCGTGTCGGGACGCCCGACAGAATTGATAACTTAAAATAAATCGAAGTTGCACTATTTAATATTAAAATTGTTTAACTTGAGAAAAGCTTAGGTTATTACTTAAATTTATGTATATCAATATGATAATGTAAGGAAAGATTATTTATTAATAAAATCTTTTATCTAATATATAAAATTCTCGTGTCACAGTTTTCGTTGCAATACTCCTCCGAAACGGCTTGACCGATTTTGATGAAATTTTTTGTGCTTATCCGGTATCTATGAGAATCAGCCAACATCTATTTTTCATCCCCCTAAATGTTAGGGGTAGTCCACCCCTAAATTTTTTTATTTTATTTTTTAGACAAAATTTTTAATTTCTATTTTTTTATGATACAACATACAAAAATACATACAACCCTAATTTATCAACCCTCTGCGAGAAACCCCTATTTTTACCGGGCAGGACTACGTCTGCCGGGACAGCTAGTTGATTATAAAATATTTAATTTTGATTTTTAGTTACAGTTCTTGAATATGTACTTTAGAATTTAGTGTATGTACATGATTAGTATCATTATTTAATCTAATTACCGAAATACGGCTAGCGCTGTGGGTTAGAGTGAGGGAGGAGGAGCCTGCGTGAAAGAAAGGGAAGACAGTCAGACTGGCGCCGTAACGCGTTATGTAAGGAACGACGGTTTTCCCTCCCATATGAAGTTATCACTTCAAAAAAAATATATAAACAAAAACCGAAATCATATTGATTTAGGTGTTTTTTGTTTATAAATTTTTATTAAAAATGAAATTTTATTGTTACATTTTTTTTATTAATAAAATAAAATATAATAAATGATTTTGCTGTGCTAATTAAGAGAGTTAAAGAGCCATTTCGTTTGACATATTTTTTTTGTACTGGCTAGACGTGTTTCTGAGAAGTTTCTTGACACTTCCCCTTAAACAGTAATAATACTATGAGAAAATTTGTAGGTATATTATACCTCAAAAAACTAAAAAAAATGTTCTTAATTACTGGAAATAATAATGAATAAACTTTTAAATTGAATTGTATAAAATGGATTGTTATAAATTGAAACCTTGAAGTGGAGAATCATTGTCTCTATCCACTCCCATAGGAGACCGGTATGATCATATCTACACAAGATATACAACGTGTTTCATTTCAAATGACAATAAATCATAATCTTAGCAGTTTGACACCATACAAAGTTTTTGGTACTATTAAATCAACCGTAATGTCAAAATTAAAAAAAAAATCCGAACAAATTAATTACGATAAAAAAGGGATAAAAACAGAACATCTTGTAAATATAGGTTCACTGACCTTGGTAAGAATGAACAACTTCCGCGTTTAATTATGAAGAGACGAGCTGGAAACATGATACATAGTTTGGTCACTAACCTACCGATTTAGTCACAATAACTGATACATATTGTTGTAAAATTCTGAAATGAAAAATGAGGTCCTGTGGCTAAACCAAAGAAGCTACCTTGATTCGTTTTTGTATTTGGGCAGAGTACGTCATGAAGAAAACGTGGTCTAATTTATTGTCGTAAGGTCTGAAACACGCTGTATACTTATGAATACTTGTGTAACATATTTATTTAAAAGAAAGAGCCTTCGGGGACTTTCTTATCTCTATTTACCTTATATAGCAAAAACACGAATAAAAGTTAGATGTAAATTTTATCTTACAGTTTTCATAAAAATGTCTCCAGTGGAACTTATGTTGAATAAAAAATTTCAAATTTAAATTTAACCTTTAACTCCTCACATGGAACCGATTGAAAAAGAGACGATAAAAGCAATTAGGCTTCAAAAGCCCGAAAACATAAGATTCAATAACCACTAATTACAGCTACCCCAGAAAGAGTTCATCCACCCCGTAGGCGGTAATAAAAAGTACCCGTATATTGGTCGTGGAAATCCATTAATCAAAGTTGGGTTTCGCTCGGACTCCCTCGGGCGGTGACCGAAAAATGCCGACTGTACACGATTGGTTTTAAAGGAGTTATTTTATGATATTACTAGCTGCTAACTGTGATTGGTATCGCCATGTAAACCTCCTTTCGACCTATTCATACTTTTCTTCGACATATTTAAATTCTTCTTAAATGTGACGGCGCGGTCCCCTTTCGCACGTCACTTAAATCACACATTGACATATCATAAAAAAATTTAAATATCTCCGCATTGCAAATAAATAAAATAACATAAATTAACTTAAAATATACCGCGCCCGCACCATATAAATATATAACCCGCTCCGCACCGCAATTACAATAACTAATATTATAATAAATTAATATTAAAATATATAAAATTAACACATATATAATATAAAATACTATAAACATAAAATACAATAAAGTGTGTGTGATAGTGGATAGTGGAGAAGAGGAGCCCTGTTTCATTCTCCTTAACCAGGTAAGTGCGTGCTCGATCCGAATCCCATTCCAAATTGTCCACACCTCTTTTCCCGCAAAGTTGACACAGTTCGCTTAACGCTAAATCCAGCGCCGCCGCAACAGTGATGTTTTTGCGTTTTGAACGAAATAAAACTGCAATTCAGCTCAAAACCTAGGAACCGACGTTATTTTCAAATGAATATTTGTATGTGCCAATTTATTACCTTCCTGAACCTATGCTGATATAATGTGTTTGCCAAATCATGTAAAGACTATCAAATAATGTTGACGATTCATTAAGTTTTAAAATGGTATATCGCTGAGTTAATCATATTTTTTATGTTGGGGGTGTAACATTTTTTAGAATGCACAGATCTGTGACAGTATTGTTTTTTCTTCATTTTATCCTAAAAGTATAATCGCTGCATTTCATCTACTACTTCATCCCTTTAAAGATGATTGTTTTAGAAAAAGGTTAGACTATGTGCATCCCTAAGATATATTCTATCTTCGTGCTATAAAAAACTATAACTATAAGTCATGCGCAGAAGGTTTACCGATGGTTGACCCTCCCGCTTCCTATGACTGGCACCGGCGCTTGACTTAGACCGCGAGTCGCGAAGAGAGGCGTTGTCATTGAAAAACCTTCTGCGCACGACTTGTAAAATTAATTTTAATATACATATTAAATAATACTATTATAATGACAATAGGAGTAATAAAAAGAACAGAAATCTACTAATATTAAAATATTGTTAAGAGAATTGTATAGGTACATTAAAGTAATAGAAAATACAAAAAAGAGAAAAACCAAAATCTAGAAAGAATGTTTGCCCCAATAAGAGAAAGAGAGTATATTAGTTTAAAAAGTTATCTTCATGACAAACTTTATTAAGATCTGTTTAGTAGTTTAGTGGTGAAAACACAAGACACAGGGTGTTTTCCGCATTTTAATTCGTCATATTTGAATATGAACTGAGCAAAAGAAACAATTATTTTTGAATTCATGTATTCAATTGAAACTGCTGTTTTAACCACTATACAGTCACCAACTTTAGGTAAATTACTCGTATCTCTATGTATTCCCATTAATGATGATACACTCTTTAATCCAACCGAACGTGTTAAATTAATTGAATATTTTAATGCAATACAATGGCTTCAAGAGGATTTCCTTAATTCAATTTTCAAAATAATGGTAAACGTTCTCATGTAAGTTTAATAATTCCTAATTTAAATAATCTTATAAGAATCGGTCTTGTTTAATTATACTGTGGTATGTGGTTGAACTTTGAGATTGGAGACTATAACTCGCCAAGATAAAAAAGTTTCTTGAAGGGTACTTTTTGAAAAAAATACTCCTTACTTTCAATTATTGCAGGATAATCCCTCAATAAAAGTTAAATAAAAATGTATATTTGGAGCATTGCATTGTATATACATATTTTTTAATGTATGAATTCAGCAGACAGGCAGACGGCACACCTGATGGAAAGTGGTCATAGTCGCCTATGTACCTACATTTTTTGTACTAAATATGCTAGCGCTCTCTAAAACCCAAGTCAAGGCTGGTAGCCATCCAGGCTGGCAAATACCCTACCACCTGGCTGTGGTTTATTTTTTCGCCTCTTACAAGAGGCCGTTCGGCCGCAGGAAATTGTATTCTTTTTCCATTCCTGCACGGATAAAACGGCGTTGGAGACACACGGAGAGAATAAGTTGGAAAGAAAAGAAGACCAATGAATACGTATTGGATATAGTAAAAGAGAAGCGCACAAGTTTAAAAACTCCAGAGGAAGAAAGGGGGAGAACGTTTGGCCATTTTTTTTATTTTTATTGCATCATTTATTTATTTTCGAAGTCGTGGTAGCGCAATGGCTAGCGCACACGCCCCTAAATCGAAGGGCGTGGGTTCGATCCTGACCGGAATGCATGCACCTCTTAGTCAGTTTTCTGATCTAATGTGCATATTGTTACAATTACCACGTGCTAATAACGGTGACGGAAAACATCGTGATGCAACCTGCACATCGAGATAACTGATGTGTCAAACCTGCCAAGCCGCCTTGGACAAGCGTGGCGGGTATACTGTCCGTTCCCCCTATAATGGGAGGCCCGAGCCCAGCAGTGGGACATTTACGGGCTGATATATATAATATTTATTTTTTATGTACTATTATCATTTTAACTAGGGTTTTAACAGAACTTCGCTTCCGCCTCCGTTACTGCGGCAGTTCCGCAAGAAATCGTACCTCCGCATCCGTGTAATTTTTGCGGAGTCATAACGGAGGTTTATTTACTAATCATACGCAAGCAGTGACGCTCGCGACGGCTCAGCCGTCCGGCCGCGCGCACGGCAAATGAACAAGAATCAACGCGTGCGCGGCGGGAACGCGGTTGGGGTGGGGCGGGGGTTGTGCAAACGTCATTGCCAAATGAATGATACGCGACAGGAATCAACCTGTCTTAATAAACCATAAACTACTATTTTTTCTACATCCACTTTCACTTCCGCCTCCGCCTCCGTTAAATTCCACATTCGCGGAGGTGAAACCCGTCGCCTCCGCTTCCGGTAAGAAGGCCTCCGTTACAACCCTAATTTTAACCTATTTATTTATTTTAATATACACATGATGTCACGCTTGTTTCCGGTGGGGGTGACAGAGACTGTGGATCTCCACTTGCGACGATCCTGACAAATAACTTTCACTTCATCAACTTTTATTAAACTCTTCATAAATGCACGCTTATTTGATATGCTTTTTACCTGACCTCTCTTAACAGTTCTGATATTTGATCATCTAAGTGAGTGAATCCACATGATTTAGTATTCAATATGAAGTTAGGTAATACATCTAACACATATTTGCGAGCTATAGTTAGTACTTACATGATATTGTTCCCTCCGAAAGGTTATGCATTTCGCACGTACATATTGACACTTATATTTCTGTTCAGTACAAAGAGCATAATGCAACAAAATTACATAACCCACATCTTAAATACAGCAACGTGCACGCGCAATTGACCTCTCAATTCGGACGTATATCCAATTATTCATAATTATTAGAGCTGTCAATTATAAAATTAATTTAATTATCATTTAAACGCTTCGGGATGATGACGACCTTTTCCGTCCGTGATTTAGCTATTTTGTATCTTTATTTCAACTTTTGAAAAGTTAAAGCTTTCAATCATTCAACCTGCTGACAGTGGCAGGTATAATGTACAATTTTCGTTTATGTTAAGGCTTGTAGTGACGCCACCGTCTTCGAGGATTTTTCGGGTGAAACCGGAGTTTAGACGCGGTCCTTTCTCAGATGCATTATTATTTTATTACTAGCTTCTGCCCGAAACTTCGTCCTCGTGGAATAGTGAAAAGAATAAAGTAAGTTAAAAAAACGCCCGAATTAGAAACGTTCTTCATTGGTGCTCCTCTCTTATTAATTTACCGTGATGATATATAAGCTGTAGCCTTTCTCGATAAATGGGCTATCTAACACTGAAAGAATTTTTAAAATCAAATCAGTACTTCCTGAGATTACCGCGTTCAACCAACCAAACAAACAAACTCTTCAGCTTTATATATTAGTATAAGATGAATAAAATAAAATAGTATTAAAAAAAAACTCTTCTTTATCAATCTCTTCTCTTTTATGAAGATGTAGATTTTTTTAAATCCGTTTTGATCAAAATCGAAGGAGTTCAATGGTTTTATGTCAATAATTTGGAGAGTTTTTTCTTGACTTAAAATAACTAGAAAAATCACGAAAAACACACGTTATGTGTCGTATCGTGAAGATTTACGATGTTTTTTATGTTAAATTATTGATCAGTAATTACATACGAAAAATGGGTTATCTACGGGTGGCAATAGGAGCCTTAAAGATGTTGAAATAATTACGTCTTATTGTTTGCCAAGTTTGTTGGTTAATCGTCCGAATGCATTATTATCCGCAACTTTTTTAAGTCCTATAGGTTCTTATAATATTTTGTTAAGTTTTCGCGACTTATATACATAATAAATCTACGTTTTAACGGTTTTAAGTGCTGTAATTTATTTAATTATGGTTATTCCGACGTTTCGGCCACTTTTCAGTGGCTGTGATCTTGAAACACAAAGATGTTAAGTGTCAACGAGTATTGATAAAGTTTTATTTGGCCTATTTTGTTTATGGTTATTATTTACTCTATGGGAGCCTAATCTAATTTTACAACGGAATTTAATAACGGAATAACCAAAATCAAATAAATTACGACAGAACCGTTAAAACGTAGTTTTATTATCTATATGTTCTTGCTCGTTTCTCTATCTTCATGCGCCATAGTAACTTAATGGTTATTGCACTAGCGTCCCATCTCCAAGGGCATGTGCTCGAACTTCTTGAAAGATACATATATACCTACGAAACATTGAAGAAGTTGTGCCCATTTGTTCCATTTTTAAAAAAATGTTTTTAAATCTTGTTGCCTAAAATAATTTGATCTACCTTACGAGTTTGACGTTTTTCAAATTTGATGCAAATTGAGGTATCTCAGGTGATTGCTTTAGGTCTCGATTGACTGGTCAATGGCGTGTTTTCCTTCAACACAGAGATGGCAGAACAGCTATAAGCAATGTTTGTTGATATTCTGAGACGCGTTCTAAATTCAAATTAGTAGTTCGCAGACGAGTAGACAACAAATAGCCGTCAATTCCTTATATGGACGGTGCATTTATATGTAAATAAATTACTATTGCTTATTTAAAAGGTAGTAATTTATTGAATGATTAAAAGTCAAATATATATCCAAATATCAAATAGTTTTTTTCGTATTTTTTTACGTTTTTAAATAAATAAATTAAGGAAGGTCGAATGTCTTCCAAATGATAAATGGTTTACTGACACGATCAACTGTAGTATCAAGAAGAACATGCAATGGCTACAACGAATCCGAAACCTTGCTATTGGCAGATTTAGATGTAAGACTAACTAACTGACTCTGATGGCTTTGGCTCGACTTAAAATGTATTTTGGCCTCCGAAACGATAATACGCCACTTGTTCCTGTCCTGTGTGATTTCTCGGTAGTTTAGTGCTTGAAGCTCACACAGGTCAGACTGTACTCTGTCCCTCTACCGGTACTTGGGGCGACCGACCGGACATCCCAAATAAGCTCTCTTCAGACTTCAATCCTCTCCTATCCGTTCCACGTGACTTAGCCAACGTAGGCGGTAAGATTTTATCTCACCCAGTATGTTATAAGAGCGTAAATATATTTTTAAAAGCACAAGAAGGTAGGTCTTTTTGAACAGCTGTACATAATAGTGCTTGAAGAAAACAAAGATAATAAAGAAAATAATAAAACCAATTTCCGGGAAGCATTTTTTGTCGTCGTCATTTACCATCATTCAGATAACACAGTAGAACTAGCTATTAATTTAATGTATTATCCACGCTCTTAGCTTCATGTTACTTTATAGATTTACAATGAATACGAAACAAGTCTTACTTTGTTCTTAGAACTCTTATATTTGACTTGTACTTTGTTTGTACGCTCTTGGTTCTCATATAAAAACTGCGTGTTTAAGCCGCAAAACCGCCCGTCTACTGCACATCAAAGCAAAACCGCGCATCTCATCAAGAGCGACCTGTTGTGTGAAATGCAAGCATCGTAACGGCTGATAGCACACAGACCGGTGGTTTTGTAAATTTGCCGATACGCAAACTATTTTAGTTTGAGTTGGACCTGGTGGACGTCAATAGAAGGTGCAGCCTTGGCACGAAGATGGTCTTAAAAACAACACGACGAATGTTAATTTACTTAACTATATATACGCATACATAAATATGTAAATAAGAATATTAAGTAAAATATAGTTTTTTTTAAAATTTATTATGATAATACATTGTAAGTAATTTTGTAGATTAAAAGAAGATGTAATAGCAAGAGTTGAAAAAGAAATGTTTTAAGGTGGACATGTATAGAGAATGGATAAAAGTAGATTCACAAAACAGGTGTATGACAGTATTGTGAATGCCAGAGTTGTTGCTGGTAGACCGAGACGAATACAATATGATCAAATATCAGAAGTGGTAAAGATAGGTCAGGTCAGGCATTTCAAATAAACATGCATGTGCCTCTTCAGGTTAATGAAAGATGAAGCGAAAGTTGTTTGTCAGAATCATCGCAAGTGGAGATCTATAGTCTCAGCCTACCGCCATGGGAAACAGGCGTGATATTATGTATGTATGTATGCATGCATTACGAGTATATTGAATAGAGACCTAAAGAGGTATAAAAATATAATAATAACAGCCCATAAACGTCCCAGTGCTAAGAGTGGAAAGTGGGAACAACAGTACACCCCGCCACGCCTGTCCAAGGTGGCTTGGCAGGTTTCACACGTAGGTGATGTTGTTGTGTAGGTTTCATCGCGATGTTTTTCTTCATCATTGTTAGCACGTGGTAATTGTAACAATTTACATACTAGGCCAGAAAACTGTGTTAGTGGTGCATGTGTTTCAGCCACGATTCGAAACTGCGCCCTTTGAGTTTGGGAGGCGTAATAATTTTATCTGGTGCTAATATCAAATATTCAATTAAATTTAAAATTACAAATGTCCCCATTGCACAGAATGGAATATGCACAAAGACGCATAATTAAGGCTAATCATTCTTCCTCTACGGTTTTTACATATTCATCGATTTTTTTAAATCAAAATTAAAAAATATAAAATAACTTATTTCTAAAGCTTTTATTATTAAAATATATCATATTAAACATCTTAAAGTCGGTGCCTAGTAATTTTCAAAATACAGTAATTTTTATGTTTTACTTTGCACCGACTTCAAGATGTTTTAGATAATATAAATTAGTAATAATAGCTTTAGAAATAAGTTATAATATTGTACTTTTTAGTTTTGAAGTCGGTTTTTTTAAACGAAGTTTTTTTAAGTTACTAAGCCGATCTATGTCAAATTTTCGGGGGACCAAATGGCAGCTATTCCGCGTCGAACATAAAATTATGTAAATCGGATCATAAATCTCGGAGTAATCGGTGAACATACAATACATAAAAAAATGATTTTTTAATTAAGAACCTCCTCCTTTTTTGAAGTCGGTTAAAAATACGAGATACATACTGCATATTATATCCACGATCTTGTTTTGATATGAACGTAATCATATCATTACTTTTCGGTAAAAAAATAAAACGCAGTATAATTTCAATTCATGACACATACGAAAATAAATGAGACGGGTTTGATGATTGATCAAAACATTGGTATCGCTTTGCCTTAATACCAAATCATTGCACAAAAAACAAAGAAAAAAACTTTAGATCTTTAATTAATGTGATAGGATTTTGCTTTATAAATGGATTTGTTTTGATTATATATTTAAATAGCTTCTGCCCGCGACTCCGCGTGGAATACCCGCCGCGAATTTGAAACATTCTTCATTGGTGCTCCGCTTCTATTGCTCTTAGCGTGTTGGTATATAGCTTATAACCTCACTCGTTAAATGGGCTACCTAACACTGAAACAAAATACAAATCAGACCAGATCCTGAGATTAGTGCGTTCAAACAAACAGACAAAGGAACAAACTTATCAGCTTTATATATTATATAGATGAGATAAAACTCTCTCATCAACACTACACCCTGATAAAATCTCCGCTTCTATTATGTTACGTTGCAGAGAATTTACTTTTAGTCTGTTATAAACCGTTTTAGTAATTAAAGCTTTTTTGACTATCCTACGGGGGAACTCTATAATTTTTCGGTATCAAAGTATCCTGTATATTGACCAGGGATATAAGCTACCACCATACAAAATTTTATGTAAATCGGTCCAGTTGCTTCTAAGATTAGCTGGTACAAACAGAAAAAAAAAAAAACTAAATTAGTTCTATTTCACTTCTTACATCCCCCTGACTCGGGTTTTAGCATTTTTTTCATTCTACAGAAAATTTGACCTCAATAATTTTATTATATATAAAGATAGATATACGATCAAAACGTTGTGATCGAGATTCCAGCTAAGATAATGTCATAGGACTAAGGTCTGTTTAAAACAGAACGGTATGGGTGACACCTGACAGCTGGTATCGGATTTGGAAAGTCTAGAAACGTAACGCTTTGTATATCATGACTCGATATGTGATTGACGATTTTTTCTGAGTATTAACAATAATCGATTGTATAAAAATGTTTTCAATATATTTGCTCAAAAAAAATATTCACAAAACCCATAGTTCGTAAGTTAAAAGTTTCACAAAGGAACGTGCGATCAAATAGATACTTGGGTGATAACCATCAAGGAGTTTCACGATAGGAAAATAAAGAAGCTGAATAATCAAACCTCCTTGGAAGCGCTTTTTATCAATACATTGTCTCACTTTAATACTATAGACACCGAAGATGTCCTAAGTTATATAAAGCGCACGTGGCGCCATTTTCATATCAGAAATGTTAAAGATTGTTGGGATTTTCCGCCTGATATTTATGTATGTTTCATTACCTATTGTACTGTTTTCTAGCAAATATATTGAAAATGTATGACGCACATGCGGTTGTAACTTGTGACTATGGTAAGCCCCCTACATTCAACTACTCGTTTACAAATACCAACTTGTCGCACTATGATCACAAATAACTATTGTAGCAATAAAAACTGTAATATGTAATAATTTTCGGAAATATGTTTATTGAACAATATACAAAAAGTGCTCGAACTGAAACAATTCAAAATGCGGCTGTTTGTCGTCGCATTTTCTACCATTTCACATATAACTTGATACATAAGTATCTATTTCATCAATTAATACGAATTTTACAGATTATCTAAATATACATGCATATTTACGACTAGTTTCAATGACGTTAGTACGTAACATTAAAACTTCGGACAAAAAATAAAAAGTTACATAAAAATTACATAAATAAAAAAAAAACAGTTATTTCAATTATTATAATGTCATATTTGAACAGTACTTAATAAATATTAATTTATTTATATGGAATTAAAATTTGTATGTAATCTTAATAATCTAAGAAAAGTGGTAGGGTATTTGTACGAGTGGATGTCTACCACCCATGGTTTAGAGTATGCCGCCATAACAACCGTGTGTTATGTTCCGCCATTAGTGACCAGGTTCCAGTCTCTAAGAGAGCAGCAGCGCATTTGTAGCACCTTTGGTGTTGTAAATGTCCATAGGCGATAGTAACCGCTTTCCATCAAGCTGGCCGTCTGCCTGCCGAACTCCTGCAATAAAAAAAATGTCAATTTATTATACTGTTACATACCGACAACACACCTGGCTGTCGTAACACCCATTTTATTACCTTTCCTGCAGTCTGAGTTCTTTTGTTTACTTCGTGTTTAAAATTTAAAAACATCGTATTCTTATCGTACTTTTTTATGGCTATCATTAGTGTCGAACTAATTAATTCTTGTTTTTATTGCATTGCGTCGAAGCTTGCCAGATGTGCAGATTAACTCAGTGAACACGGCCCCTTTATCGGTATTATAAAGTTTAGTTTAAAACAATGCCCGAGGGGTGGGACAGTCAAGCGACGATTACGATACAAGCAAGACGTGTATAGCACTTTCGATTAGCGATATAGTGACGGACTTTGCGCGTGTTATTGAATCGTGGTATTTATATAGTGTCTAGTCATATTTGTGCCTGTTTTATACGTGTTTGTATAGTTCTAATAAACTCTATAGTAACTCCAAAGGCATTTTAATTCGATTCCTGGGTAGCTCGCAATAACGTATTTTCAAAAATGTGGTAATGCCAGAGCGAGATAGCAAACCCCATTCTCTGTTTAAAACTTTGTTTCAAATACACTTAGCATTTTTATAATTACAAAATCAATATACACAATACATAATTTAAAAACTGCAGATTCATGTATTCGATATCCAAAATGAAAGGGTTAAAGTGAGCAAGCGATTTTTAACACCGATACATATAAATTGCGGGGCATTTATCATCGTGGGTCATTTCGACCGGCAGTTAATCTTTTATGAATCATCTGCAGTTTTCGGTTTGGATTGCTTTTCGTTTACATGTTCTCTTGTATTATTAACTACGATAATCTCGCATTTTGTACAGGGTTGAGATGTAATTTAAGAACACTTGCAGTAAGGCTGGTTTGTTGTTATTGGTTTTATAGTTTATTTATTACATCACACATATTTATTTATTTAGTTTTAAGTGTTTATTTTTATTTTAATCATGTTTTTATTGTTTTGAATATTAATTATTTTGTTTTTTATATGAAATAAAAAATAAAGGCCACGAGGACTTTTGGGCCAAAGAAATGTAATGAGTTGAAATATGCCTAAAATTTTTTTGTGTGTGCAGTTCACACGCAGTAAAAGTGAAACTTCAGAAAATATACTCACAGATATTCTTCTCTATTTTTTATTAATATAAATATAATTCAATTAGCCTACATCCGTCAACATATAATTCAAAAAACTTCTCAAGTATCACTTTCCATTTTTCTCTGTTTTGGTCAAAAAATATTATCAGTTTTATTTCGGTCCAAATTGGACCTATGTTTAATCATCGGTCTTATTGACTCTCTAATCTGTACTGCACAATGCTAAACTCGTATCTGATTCTCTCGCAGGTTTCGTTCTTTTTAGTGTCGCTTTTTCGTTTCATCGAGATAAGTTTCACTTCAAAAACGTTATATTTTTCTATTACAAAGTAGAAAACAGCAGCCCTAAATTTTTCTCTGAAAGACGAGAAATCTTAATAATAAGGTCACAAATAATAACAGGACTATTGTTGCCAACAAGCCTGACATTGTCATAGTTGATCGGTCTGCGAGACGTACTATAATTGTAAATGTCGCGATCCCCCATGATGGTAACCTCGTGAATGCCGAGAAAGATAAACAAATAAAGTATATTGATCTTGCTCACGAGGTTACCGCCATGTGGAACCTCAATTCTACAATCATAGTACCGATAGTGGTGTCAGTGAATGGATTAATAGCGAAGAGCCTTGATCGCCACCTTGAAAGGCTCTCGCTTGGTATCTGGTTGAAGGGTCGGATGCAGAAGGCAGCTTTGTTGGACACGGCCCGTATTGTGAGGAGATTCCTGTGTCTGGAGCCTTAACCACCGGTAGTCTGGACCCTAGGCCCCACTGCCGGCGATAATCAGTTTTTTATATATTTTTTATAAATAAATGTATATATATATATTATAAGATATTTATAAAAAAAATGTAAAAGATATGGATATTAAATATATATGTGAATAATAAGGTCACAAATAAAAAGTTGTGTACATATTATTTTTATAACGTATATATATTAAGTTTTAAAAATAATTTTTAAATGTTTGGAAATATGACACATTTCCAGTTAGATTTACGTGGTAATAAGTAGACTCTGTTAAGTGACAGCGTTTGCGTCTTGATCGTGTCTCAATTTCTATGCGAATGGCTATGTTAAAGTCGTAACCACCCACGGATTTTGGGGTCTAAAATAGTGCAGGTAGCGATTATAAGTAATTTAATACAATATGTCGCCTCCGCTTCAACGACGTGTTATCTCGAAAATTAAAAATTTTAAAAAGATTTCTATCCTTCAAAAAATATCTTTGAAAGACAAAACTTCTATACGCGTGCTAGTACTACAATTTCTACAGGTACTTAAAATAGAATTTCTTAAGCAAATCAAACAACTGAAAAAAACAAATTAACAAAATATTTTTGTTAAAGTTAAATCTGTTGTTCGTGCCTACCCCGCAAGGGACCTGGCGTGAAGTTATGTATGTATGTATGTATTTTTGTTAAAGAAATCTGTTATATTTTTTTATACGCCTAAATAAGTAAAGTAAATATTTGTAAAGATATAGACACTATATCGACTTCGATGACCTAGGCTCAGTGTTCTACTTATAGCCCTAAGGGATTATATGTAGAATACAATATAAATAATAAGCATTAATTAGATATTATTTTAGTATACCGTGTAGCTTATCCCTACTAATATTGTAAATGTGAATGTAAGTTTGTTTATTACGCTTTCACGCGAAAACTACTCAACCAATTATCATGAAACTTTCTACGTATATTATTGGAGGTTATTAGAAGTAACATGGGATACTTTTTATGAAAAAAAATCCACGCGGACGAAGTCGCGGGCAGAAGCTAGTAACTAATAAAATATGACGACACTGTTGCAGATTTGTTTTAAATATAGCAAAAAGTATATAATGATTCACTTTTAAATGCTTATATTGACTTGCTCTCTACATTCACAAATAACATGAAACAAAGCAGAAAATCAAAATATACTAAAATTTGATTCTTTATAAATTGTGTTTGATGATATAACAAATAGAAAATTTGAAAAACAAGTCTTGTAAAAAGTTCAAACACACACTTTATTATACTATTTATTTGTTATCGCTGGTTCTTATGCCTTGGAGTGATATGTAAAACAGCATGTTGATAGCAATCGTACTAAGTGTTGGCACCTATTTGTGCAGACGCGTAAAGCTTACGAGATAGCTGTCACCTAAACAACCTTTTTAGTACGCATTCTTACTAGTTAAGGTTTTAGGATGGGCTGATTTATTTCGGCCATCCAAACCAACTATTAGATGACAAAAAAAATGTTCGTTTAAAAAAATCGACTTACCTTGTAAAGATTAGATTATTGTACACAATATTATAAACTTTTAACATCAAAAATCTTTATTGAGTTATTTATTTTATACTTTTTAGTTTTTGAAGTCGGTTTGTTTAAACGTAGCTTTTGTATTTTTTTCTTGTTAGTGTCTAGCTATCGGCAGGCCTACGAAAGGTGCCGGGCCTTAAAAAATATAGGTCCCAAGAAACGGGAACGAAAAATTTTCATAAAAAAGTGCGTAAAATGAAAAACACTGGACCAAACTGCGTTAAATTTTTAGAGGAACAAATGGTAACTATTCTATGCAAATAAAGAAAAACCACGTAAATCGGATCATAAAACTCAGGGTAATCGGTGTACACACACAAAAAAATAAGAACCTTCTCCTTTTTGAAGTCGGTTATAAATATAAATACATACATATTGTCACGCCTGTTTCCCATTGGGTTAGGCAGAGACGACGTATCTCCACCTACTAAGATCCTGATAAACACTTTTCGCTTCGTCAACTTTCAGTAATCACTTATATAAACTGCTTTTTATCTGACCCATCTTCAAAATATCTTCAATTTGATCATGGTGAGCACGTCTTGGTCTGCCGGTACCGACTCTACCAGTCACATTGCTGTAATCATATATACTTTTTTTGTGATTTTGCTTTCACTCATTCTCTCTACATGCCTCTTAACATTCCTTTTTCAACTTGTGTCACTATATCTTCTTTCAATCCACAACGTTCCCTTATCACACTGCTTCTTATCATATCACTTACATTAACTACATTTTAAAACTTATATTTCAGCAGACTAACTTGCTTAGTTGCTGTATGAACATCTATATAAAATGAAAACTGCACTTCACTCGGACTATATTTTGTGTTAATTAAATAGCATAATATTTCACATCAACAGTTCAATAGCAACTGACTATATTATTAGACACATGGTTTTATTACAAAGTAATTAGGCTTCCATACAGCACAATATAGCGGGACGGGGGGGTCAGGGGACCCTCCCGACGAGCCACACCCAGTGCCGTGAGACTGTCCCTGAGACTAGGACACCCCTCCTTGTCGGCTTACATCGAGGTATCACGGCAGTCATACCCATGGTTACGGTATCGTGGGGCCTCATTATGATGCAGAGGGACGCTGGAAGGTTTAGTGGGTTGTCTGGCGGTCGGTGCATGCACCAAAAGCCGGGAGTCCCACATACCCCTTGGTGGCCCCCCGGGGCTTGAGGATATGCGCAAATGCATTTCCCTGGCGTTGACAAAAAAAAGGCCTCCATACGGTCAGCGTCTATGTAGGTTTCCTACATGTACTTCTCAAATCCATATTTCAACTGCATTTATTCTACTTTCATGCTTCTTCTGCCATAGCCAACTTTCAAAATATAAATAAACTAAGATATTCCATGCAATATTATTTATTAATATATTGACCGTGGAAACTCTCGAATTTTGTAAGATAGAAAATGACACATATCCGGTACTTAATATACTTGACCTTTCACCTAAAAACTGCTAAGGTCAGAGCCCGGCAGGTGGACATTTTGATCTGTTATTTAAAAGAAACACTCGATATTTTCTTAAGTTTTCGCAACTGGTATAAATAATAAAACTGCGTTTTAATTATTGTAAGCGCGGCAATTAATTTGATTTTAATTATTCTGAAGTTTCGGCCACTTTTCAGTAGCCATGATCACGGAAGACAAAGAAGTCAAGTGCCAATGTTTGTTAAAGTTTTATTTAGCCTACCACTAGCTTGTTTATTTTAATTATTTAGTTTTAATTTTGTTTATGGTTATTATTTGCTCTATGGGAGCCTAATCACATTTACCACCGCTTCGCAACATGACATGGCTGTGGCTTAAAGAGAAGAAGCGGCACAAAAAGCTCTTCAGCAATATGCGGAGCTCTAATAATTTTTTATAAGCTAAGACTCAAGCTCCAGGGGTGGAAGTGATAAATGGCATCACGTCAGAAGTAGCTTCGGTGAACCTGCAGCCCACCTCTCTACACCCCTTAGCCACTCACACCCATGTTGACCCTGCCTTCTATGAAATTTTTTGGGGCTCATGCAGAGAGTGGCGAGTCACCGTTTGCCCATTTTTCCATGTTCCCTGAACATTGCGAAGGACAGACGCCATAGTCCCCATATTCCCAGACCGCCAGTACCACTAACAGTTCACCCCAATAGCCCGGTACTTTTTGTCCTCATTGTCCACAATAGTCTTACACTGGCCGGGGCTTGTCCTTGGGTGCATTATTATATGGTGTAGACAGGGATAATCGCCGGTCAGTGTCACGCCACATATTTACATTAAATTTGTCAAGGGGCCTCTACATGTTGGCTTCTCCATGGCCCCACGAAAGCCTTCCAAAAGTCCGGGCCATTTTTATGGCCCGTGGTCTTGAAAGACTTACAAATATATTATATACAATGTATTCCGATACGTCGTAATAATTAAAATAAAATAAATTACCACGCTTAAAATTGTTAAAACGTAGTTTCATTAAAAATACTTGAGTTTATTTATAAAAAATGTCTTTTCAAGGCTCACGAAGCAATAAAATACCTCGCTATAATTTTGAGAAAGTAGTCAAAATGAAGGTAACAACAATAAATTGTTATTAATATTACGCTAATGTGTGGTAGATTATATATATATTAATATTAAGTTCAAACCCCTTCGAATCGAAACCAGAACCTCGGCTGTCCATTGAATGAGAAGAACAACGGCTTCTCTCAAGAACAGAAGCTAAAGATAATAATAATTTTTAGAAATGTCACATTGGTCATTATGTGAATTTATAGCTCAAAAGCAAGTCTAAAAGCTCGTAATATACTTAAAACATATCTAGACTATCTCGGTTTTAATGGCACCACACGCGACTTGTTCTTCGTCGTTAAATTTGTGTCGGCCATTTTATTTGAATCTGGGATAATATCACACAGTATCGTAAGTTTTTTTTTACTAATCGATAGCGTAGCTTGCCTTAGACGGGCCCTTTTTAAAAATTTATTGCGGGGCCCAAAGGGTAATGTTTTAATAAAGAAACAAAAAATGCCCGAATTGAATTAAAATAATTGAACGTAGTTACGCAAAAATGATCCAACCCACAAAATATTACTTTTGAATTATTAAAGATTAAGGTGTTATCTGTATTTCCTCATTGATGCAGTTAAACTTATTTGAATAAAAAGTGATACATTTACTAAGAACATATTTACAAATATTTTCCTAAGAACCCATAGACACAAACAAGTACATCAATGCGGAAATACAGCTAAAACTTTATGGCCTTACTTATAATCGTTGGTTAAATTTTAAGAAACTGCTCAGCAATTGATTAACGAAAATCTTACCCATAAACTCCTCTTAAGAATAAGAACTGATGGTAAAGTAACTCATAAATAACTGTCAAAAATAACCAATATCGAGAGGTAGTTTAAGTGACTGCTAAGAGGCAAGATGGCAAGTTATTTTGAAACAGCCATTGATTAAGAGTCTCTTATTTAAGAGATGGCTAATTCTTTCTCAACGACATTATTATAAGTAAGACCCCTAGTCTTTAATAATTGAAAAGTAGCATTTTGTGGGTTGGATCCTTTTTGCGTAACTACGTCCAATTATAAATTGATTATAAGTTATTACTTATACTTAGTGCGCTCATGCCCGGTTCCTAAGTTTACCAGTTATGAGTTCAATAACAATTGATTCGATAAGGTTATGTAATAGATAAACTTAGGTTAACTGTTAACCTCAGCTAGTACCAAAACTCGTCACTAGATGGATCTATTTTAAAAGGAATATCTAATATTTATTTACATCAAATGAAAACGTCAACAACAAAACATCAAACAGAAGATATGGAATAGATAAACGCCTAATATTAGTCAGTAAAGTTGAAACTTTTTTTTAACCAGGGGAAATCCGTTTGAGGTCTAAGCCGCGACCGGCGCAGAAGCCTGGGGGATAATTCGCGACCTAGTGTGGGATTCGCCAGATCGGGGGTGACACTAGCATACCCGGTCAAAACCGGTGCCATGCTATTGCCAGTACCCAGTTAGGGATACCCACTAAAACCCCTGGGTGTACCGTCCTTCGCCTTATGCCAGAGCTACGGGTATATGACCTAGCCTCTCCACAGCCCTGGCGGACGTGGGCCTCGAGAGGCCTCTTCCACTGCCGAGGGACTACTTCCCCCCCCCAGCATCGTCAAGTTAAGTTGAACCTAATTTAACTACCGTACGATGCTGTGTTCACAAACGCAATTTTATATGTTATTGAACCGATAGCGCTAACGAACAGATAAATTACAGTTAAAAATACCTTAGAAACCGGACATAAATCCGGTATCTAAGTTAAACAAACAATTCAAATTAAAGATACACTTTTCTCAGCTTTTTTCAGCAAACTAATTTGTCAGATCATCCATAGTTGAAGACAATTTCAGTTTTTCTAGATTTTCTGCCTCTATAAACAATAATGACACATCTGATAGCTGTTTCTGTTGGTCTAGTAGCAATTTTTGCTTACAAAATTTTGGGGTTCCGAATATTCATAGTATACTATATACATATAATAACTGCTTTATAACAAACTAGCGGTTCCGGCAGATGTTTCCTGCCCTGAAGAAATAAAATTCTAAAACCCGATTCCAGCGCCATCTACCGGGTCTAATTGTGAATGTGAATCTGAATCATCTCCGGACCCAGTCTAACACTAATTTTTACATTTTTGAAGTTTTAGTAGGGATCGCTAATTTTTCTAACAATAAATATAGTCTATATTTACCAAGTGCTGACGGTGATGGAAAACATCGCGTTGAAACCTCCACATCGTGATATCTATGTCACAGGTTGTTTATTGTCGTTTCTTAAAGCTTAATTAAAATCATATTTCAGGTTTGGTTTGTCAAATATTGTTTAGAAACTTACCTATTAATATTATTAGACTTTCATAACATGTTTTCATTAATAAAACGTCAAAAAGAAAATGACGTGTTTTTAATTTGTGGTTTGTCATCGCGGTAGATTGCATTCGAACACCATTTAGAGATATTGTTAAAAAATTACCTCAGAGAATACTGATAAAGCAGACAGAATGAATGATGCGTACCTGCAAAAGAAAAATACAATATTAGACTAAATAGTCTCGTAAGTAAGTGTTTCAGAACCATAATTTATTTATTAGGTAGGAACGGAGAATAAAACAGTATCCTGCGGCTGCGGGGCCTACCGTAAGACGTGACAAAATAACCTAGCCAGGTAGTAGGGCGTTTGCCTGTCTGGATGGCTGTTACTTC
This sequence comes from Dendrolimus punctatus, assembly GCA_012273795.1. Lineage (NCBI taxonomy): Eukaryota > Metazoa > Arthropoda > Insecta > Lepidoptera > Lasiocampidae > Dendrolimus > Dendrolimus punctatus. The sequence continues at coordinate 19,920,091 of CM022540.1, read as the reverse complement.
TGGGGCCTAATTTTACTATTTGAAAATCTTGGCGTAGCGACGATATTGGCTGCGATTCCACCGCGATAACGTTAAAAAAAATTATTCTACTAAATCCAGAATATTTTCTCGAGGGCCGAATAATAGTAGAAAAAAAATGATATTACTTAATTTTGCTTCGCGTTATTCATCGTTTTTATGGTGTAGTCCAGTAGTTTTTTTAATGTAGCGTCGTGTACAGACAGGGTATTTTAAGAATTTTATAATGACTTGAAATAATTAGGTATTTTTTAATATTGTAAATGCCTATCTATCATCAAGCCTTGTAAATATTTTAAAATAATAAAAATTAAATTACAATAAGTAGCCTATTCAAATTTAATTAGATCTGGCTTTAATCACTTGACTTTTATTGCTAGCATTAGTTCAAAGATTATATCATTTTGATAATAAATTATGATAATATAGTGAACACGTGTTTTCTGTCTGCTAATTAAAATATCTTCGTTTGTACATGTAATATAATTTTGGTTGTTATTATAAAGTATAAACAGCTTGCGTTAAAATATAATCATACAAAACTGACTACATTTACACCAATATGTCGTATCCTATTATATTATTTATTTTATTTCATTTATTAATTACTTGATTTGCATATATATTGTGTATCTATTAAATAATTTCCTTGTTATATGTTATGTATAATTATAAAATTTTATGTCAATATCATTATAAGATTAAAACTATAGTTATGTCATATGACCTTTTAGTATGTTAGTCTCATTTGGTAGTTGGAAATATCCTTTAAATTAAATAAAGCGAGCATATAAACGAAATAATTGTTAACTTCATGTTTGCTATAGGAAGATGGATGTATATGATAGTATCATAACCTAAAGATAATTTTATTTTATATAAAAATGGTGTCAATTGGTAGGATTCTGATCTCGTCTAGAGTATGTCGACAATACAATCTTGAGTTGTGTTTCAGCATGTTTGATGTCACAAATATCCATTGGAGATGGTAACCGCTTTCCATCAAGTGGACCGTTTGCCTCTTGAACTCATGTAATAAAAAAGCTAGTTTCTTTATTAGGATTTCTGTTACTTAAATATATTAACGTAAAAGTCACTTTGTTTTATTATTTTTGTATATAGAAATTAACCACTTGCTTTGAAGTTTGGAGTTAAGGAACTTTACTCTCAAAAGGCCATTACATTTCACTTATATGAGATTCAGAAGTTTATATTCTTACATGAGTCCTATAAAATTAGAGCGAGTAGACATGGATAAATAACAATAAGAAATAGGTGAGAGAAACATAATAATGAGATTTTCTGAGAAGTCTTTTATAAATATGGCATTTCTTAAATATAAAATTTTAAAATATAATTTTTCAATTTCCTTTTATAGAAATTAAAAAATTTACACTCCTTTTCTTCATTTAGTAATTTTTTGTAAATGTTGGCTCCTTCGAATAAAATATTTCTTGCCATATTTAATTTAAATTTACATATTTTATGACTGCCATTAATTTTGTTGTTTAGTATTTAAGATACAATTGACATTATTTTAACAAACAAGCTAATAATTTTCAATTGCTGATTAATATTAATAGCAACAAATATTTATTTTTATATTTCTTTCTTCTTTCTTTCTTTCTTTCTTAAATATTATTGTTATCATTCCAGCGATGACAATACACATCATGGACACCGAAAATCATTTTTCACGTACACTTAAGCTTCAAAGCGAATCATTAATACGTATTTACGATACATCTGTCTTTGTGTGACACTTTTACAATCAACAATGCTTGTGCAATATTAGCTACCGAATTCTCGTTCATTCGAAAACGAACTTCGGTGTGATACACGGAAAGGTGTATTTCGTTTAAATTTTTAGCTCTGTGTGTGGCAGATTTTGTCACAAAATTTTGTAATGATAAATGAATCTTTGAGCTGATATTTTAGTTCAGATGCTTGGGAATTTCGCTGATTATAACTTGGTGTTCTGGTTTCACGCTGTGGCTTTTTATTTCTTTGGTTAATCTTCAAGAGATTTGTTTAAGATGATGGTAGTTTATATAATACTTCTGTTTATATCTACATAATACTAGCGGTTTCACCCGCGCTCTGTCCCGCTCCCGTGGTACATAGCGTCATGTTATATAGTCTACTAGCGACCCGCCCCGGCTTCGCACGGGTGCAAACCTCTAAAATTAGCAATGTTGCCTTAGTATATGATGCATGTATTATACATATAAACCTTCCTCTTGAATCACTCTATCTATTGGAAAAAACCACATCAAAATTCGTTGGGTAGTTTTAAAGATTTAAGCGCACATAGGGACATAGGGACATAGGGACAGAAAAGGCGACTTTGTTTTATACTATGTAGTGATGATGATGACACTCCCTGTTAGCGGAGCTTTTGAACAGTAAAAGAATTTTTAGAATCGGTTTAATATATCCAGAGATTACCCCCTATAACGTCAGAAACTTTACCTCTGTTTTATTTTATATAATATTTTCGGAACAAACTTGGGTTTTAAAAAAACCTAAAAATAACCATCATCCTGTTAAAATCGTTCAGTGGCTAATTAATAATTAAAATTGGTCTATTAATAAATACAAAATATTGATAGTTACACCTAAAATACGATACAAATTCTGAAAACTAATCCGGTTAAATAATTATAATTTTTTCCACTAAATACGAATATAAATATTAGAGATTACGGTCATTAATTTGCAATAAAAAGGCATGAGTATGAATGAAGAGCATATCCTATGGAAAGTTTCATGGGACCTGTTGAATGTTAGAATTAGTTTATAATAACAACGACCCCATCTAAACCGATTTGGGTAAGTGACCATCACGTACTGTGGACATTAAGGATTTAATTTTTACGATCGGGTATGTAGCTTGTATAGCCGATTTATCTAGGACAGTGCGATCATAATTCCGACAAGCTAAAATTCCACGAAATAATTGTACGTTGATAATAATGCTATTTAGCAATATAAATAATAGTTATATTGCTAAATAGAATATGAAAGTTTCATGCACAACAATTGGTTTTCTTAAAGCCGCTTTTAGTTTTCTTGTTGCAGCAGCAGCATCAAAATTAACACTTCATGCACAACAATTGGTTTTTTTAAAGCCGCTTTTAGTTTTCTTGATGCAGCAGCGGCATGAAGTTGACACAGAAATAGAGGCTCTCAGTGAGCCTTAAGTACTACATATATCGAGAAATACCAATTACGATAGCTACTGCATCAACAAATCGGAAAACGGTATTATATTTAATGAGAAATACCGTAAAACCTACTCTCTCATTTTGATAGGAGAAAAAGTACACGTTTAAATTATAACAACAGCCCATAACTGTCCCACTGCTGGGCACGGGACTCCCACTATAGGGGTCCGGATAGTATACCCACCACGCTTGTCCAAACAGGCTTGGCACATCGGTTATCTCGATAGTTTGCATCACGATGTTTTCCTTCGCCGTTATTAGGACGTGGTAATTGCAACAACTTTTAAATTACTTCAATTGAAACCAATAAATCACAAGTAATTAAAACTTAAAACCTACATATCTCCCAAAAGTTTTAAACTACTAAGATATGAAGTATTAAATCACAACAAAATATTTACGATCTCGACAGTACATTATTAACTGTTCCCATCTCATTATCTACACGTCTACAAGATTCATTGCATTAGGAAATAATTAGTGTCAAACCGAAGATTTGGTTTCGATCGATACTTTGGGGAATGCACCTTCGAAGATATGTGAGATTATTACTATTACCCGAGTCGGAGATACCTTCTCCTCCCTTGGGTACTTGAGAAGAACTAGTGACTATGCCTCCCCCGGCAGTGGATGTGCCTCTCAAAGTCCCCACCAAAATCCATCAGTGTATTCTTCGTCTACCTTATGACAGACCTACGGGAAAGCGGAAGTAATACCATCTCTGCGTGCTCTGAAGGTGGGGACTTCGATACCCACATCCACTGCCGGGGCAGGCATAGTGACTAGTTCTTCTCAAATAGCCAAGGGAGGAGAGATTAGACAACTTCTCTCGACAGCATTAGTGGTGAATAAGAACCTTTTTCAAACAAGGAAAAACCAATCGAGTACCAGCCACCGCAGGGAATTCACTACGTTGGGATGGTACTAGCAAACCTATAGAGTGCTACTGCCATCGGACTCGGGGATACTCACTGAGATCCCTTAGTGTTCCATCCTTCGCCTTTGCTAGGGCTAAGGGTTGATGGTGATTTGCTGTGGTGATGGGCCATATTAATCAATGAGGCGGGGTCGGCGCTGAAAGTCATCGCTGTGCTGGAGGAAACTCCAACACAGCTTTATGTTGAGTTGCCGACCTCGTTTGTAGGAAATACTTGTACGGTGTACAACATATCAAAGTTAACCATAAAAATGTATGTATAAATTATCTCTACATCCTTATATTGACGCTTCCTAGCTCATCAACATCCCCGGTCCCCGGTGTTTTTGCTATTCTAATACCAATAACGTGCCCGTGGCAAGCTACTCTAGCCTGTAGGATAACACGATTTCTGCTAATGATAATATCAATATTTTACTAATATTATTCCACTGCGAAGATATTCAGAAGATATTGTGGAGTTAGCAGAATACGAATATTTGACACTATCGCAGGGAAATTATATTTTGAATATTTTCGCAACGTGAAGACTTTAAAACAGTAGATTCTAGAATTGGGTCCCTGGTAGGCGGTGGCCCATCAGCCTATTCTTATTCGGTGGAGGTGAGGCGGGGGGACTCTTCCCCATCACTATGATGACTAATGTAAGTCTATTATACACGATAAATATGCGTCTCATGAGTATATGATGTAAATTCTTGTTTACATATAAATGCATAAAAGGAAACAACACACTTAAGAGACATCCTGCTTGCTCATCTAATAGATTTAACCGACACTTATTTTGCGTTAACATTTATGCAATATACTGCACTTTCATGGGTTAACGAACTAGTTGATATTACCATCTTGAATGTTACATCTCCGTGTTGAAATAGGATTATCACCTTGCTTAAAGATAGACCTGAGTGATAACTTATATAGACCTATTTTAAAGTTGTAAATCAACGTTAAAAGGAGTTTAGCTTATGGATGGGTGACCCCTGATTTTGAGGGCAAGTGGTTATCTTTACCTGTATACATTTAAATAGGTGCAATGTGCTGTCGATCTGGCTGAAATTTTCCGATTCTATATATCTTTGTCTAAATTTATAGACTTAGTAATGATTTTAATGAATATCTTAATTAAAGTAATATCTTAATTTTGCAAGTTGTACAATAAGTAGGATTTGACTCACCAGAACAATGCCTTAAAAAACAGAAGTCAAAGCAAACTCAAATAACAAAGGTGACGTACAATCAAAGAGGACAATACGCCGGTTGAATTCATCAAACAGATGCTCGATATGAGCATTAAGTGTAACAAAACGGGTCGCTTCCCTTAAAATAGAAAAAAAACATGAATATTTGATACAGAAACCAGAATCGTTTGTCAACTTTTTTATTCCATCAACTACACTTATAAAATCATCTATATAAACAAAAAACTCCTAATTATAAACCTTACTGCCTTGGCATAGAGCTTTCACTATATTCGCTAGATGCAGCGTTAAGTTTGTAATCTCAACGACTGTCTGCCCTTATACAAACAATTGTCCCTTCTATATCTGGTGATAATAGTTCGGTAGTTACATCATTAATCATCAAGAACACATGCGGATCTTTTCTTTCTACACGGACACCAAAAACTACACTTTGATCGTCAACTTTATACTAATGATTTTGATATTATTTGTTAATAAATTTAGATTTAAATCTCCTTGTATTAAAGTTGAAATTTGATTGATCAACTTTATCATTAATCAAAAGATTTGATCCCATATTTACCCTTGGATTTTCACCTTCGCATGTGGGTATATTCAATTTGTTTGCGTCGACTGTTTTTATTCAATTGACGTTTAAATTCTTCGAATGACTAATGATAGCAATTTTGGACCGTGTCTCAAGTGAAATTATATTAAAATCCCTAAATCCATCCGCTGTGAGAAATATGTTTCACTTTGTATAATAAATAAGCGGATTTGATATCAATTATATATGATTTGTAAATTTGAATTCTAACACCGAAGATGGTAATTTCCTTAATTTTCTTCGGAAACAATAAACAATCCATATTAATCGTTAAACTATTCGAGAAACATCCGAATATACATTTCACAGTGTTATAATTTATCATCTTGCAAATATTAATTTTAAAAATTTAGCTTTTGATTACTACATATATAAATATTTATGATGTTTCGATTTAGCAAAACAAATGACTCACTTTGATTTTGAATTTCATTGGTTAATGTATTTAATAACTGATTTGAAAATACTTCATTTTTTTTCCATTTCTAGGTCGTCTATTTGTAGAATACAGGATATATAGCAGGACAGCAGGTAGTCAAATAATCTTTTTGTATTTGACTTATAATGATAATACTCGGTATCTCAATATTTAAAATAAAATTTATTGATCCTTGTTCGATTTTTCTTATCGCTTATTTTTACTTATATATATTTTCTTATAACTTATCTTTACTTATATGTATTTTCTCGTAACTTGTTTTTTTTTCTTGTATATTTTCTAACAACTTAGCTTTGTAATTTATCTTTAAAACGGCTGCTACTGTTAATAATTAAAACAAACAAAAGGGATAAAAGATGTCACATAAAAATGCCACCGAACACCAATAAAGCAGTCGATTCTTTCGAGATAACAGAATAAAATAGATACATCAATTCAACTTTCTTTCCCCAACAATTTCGATATCGACCGCTACCGATCTAAAATACCAGTCCAATAAACAAGATATCACACGCAATCCTTTAACGAAATTTATTTGAGAATATCCAAATAATGGATGCGTAGATATGAATCTTGGTACAATGGTAGCTACAATAGCATCGGGCAACAGTTTACCAACATACATTGGCGAGAGTACAATGAATAACGATGCGTGATTAATTTTGGAAATATGGGTAAGTGCTCCCTTTTGAAGTTCAAGTGACAATGGTGATGTTTTTTCATTCATCATCATGGTATTCATTGTGATTTTTTTGACAAGTTTTGGTTGCGTTGCAAATTTTTGATTTGGATAAAGATACAGTAAAAAGTACGATAAGATTCTCAAAAAGAGTAAGATTCTCAAAGTACAATTTGAGAAGGTATCTTGTTAAATTAAAAAAAAAAATTCAAGTATTTTTTTAATAAAAAAGAAAGCTGGTTCAAAAGTACCTAAAAAGCAAAAACTAAATATTTTTTAAGACAAAAAATAGTGTATTTTGCAATTTTTTCTTGTTATTTTATGTTTTACTAGCGACCCGCCCCGGCTTCGCACGGGTGCAATATAAAAACATAGCGGCCCGCTCCGACTTTGCACGGGCATCACTACATAGAAACCTCTAAAATTGCAATGTTGCCTTAGTATTATACATATAAACCTTCCTCTTGAATCACTCTATCTATTGGAAAAAACCACATCAAAATTCGTTGGGTAGTTTTAAAGATTTAAGCGCACATAGGGATATAGGGACAGAAAAGGCGACTTTGTTTTATACTATGTAGTGACTAGTGATTTGACTTCGACGATTTCAAGATATTTTATACTCATTTGTTTTTTTACTTTTGAAGTCGGTTGTGTTATTTGTTTGTGTTGTTTTTTATTTATTTATAATACAAATACGTTTTACGTGCCTATATTATTCAAGAGTTATTCTCAATTTACCTGGCATTCAATCATCACATCCTGACTTGGTGACCACTTCAGGAGTATACTTTTCAAGTCGCTTAAAAGTGCAGTTTGAAAAATTGCAACTCCTTTTTTTCTCATTTATTAACTAGGTACCCATATAGTTAATACTGATTTTAAATGTAAGTGATAAGTTAGCATATTAAGTCTGTTGTGCACCGATATTTAGCCAATGGTTAAAATGAAATAATCGCTAAAAAATATTTGGCTAAACATTGATTATTTTATTTTAACCACCGGTTAAATGTCGGTGCACACCAGACTAAGTGTTTATATTTGTAATATTTGTACCATATAAATATCAATAAAACAGATCTAAATTTAAATTTTGCATCATTTAGTATTTGTAAATTTAAGGCTATATAGGCATACATACATAACTTCACGCCAGGTCCCTTGCGGGGTAGGCACGAACAACAGAGCGCCATTTAGGCTTATTCTTACACACCTCACTTGCTTCTTTGACATTCATAGTTCTTGTCATGCACGCTCGTCTGTTCTTAAGGCTCCTGACATCACCTTCTGCTAGTACACGATCAATTTGATCATGGAAGGTGTGTCGTGGCCTTCCGCGACTTCTGCATCCATCCACTTTTGCATTATAATTATATATAGGCATAATTTTAAGATTAAAATTTTAGTGATGATAATTAAGATCAAATAAGTACGTACCGGTACATTGTACCTATATAATATATGTTAAAAAAATAGCACGCCCAACTGGCAAAAAACATGTGCTCAGTATATAACAACAAGACCTATTGTATAACCATGTTTTTATGCAATAAATTATTTTGATTTGATTTGATTTGCCAACAAATAATACTGCATCAGACTACCCTTTAAAAAAATAAGAAAGTTCATCACAAGTTTTATTATGGGTGGAACATGCTAATCTGCATTTAATGCAAAAATGATATGTTGCAATATATAAAAGAACTTGCAACAGGAAATATGTAAATCGTATTACAGTAGCTAAAACAGAAGTGCTTAATTCAGATTATTTTGCATTAATTATAATTTTATATTCTTTTTGGTACAGTTCTCACGATACTGTTAAACGTATGCATTTTAGAGTGCTGAATATAGATGATTATAGGTGTCAGTCATAATTGTTTTCAAATCAAATAATTTCTCTCTTTCTTATATGAGAGACAGAAGTGCCAGGTGGTAGGGTATTTGCCCGACTGGATGGCTACCATCCCTGGTCTAGAGTATGCCGCCATAACAGCCTTGAGTTGTGTTCCGGCATTAGTGACCAGGTTTCAGTCTCCCTTAAGAGAGCAGCAGGGCATTTGTAGCACCTTTGGTGTTACAAATGTCTATAGGCGATGGTAACCGATTTCCATCAAGTGGACTGTCTGCCTGTTTGCTGAGCTTCAACAATAAAAAAATATAATTAAGAAAGCAGATTCCTTAGTCTAGTATGTATGCAATATACCGCATGTACACTAGACCAAGCAATCTGCGCTAAAAATGCGGTAACACCAAAGGAATCCATAAATTCGACTGTTCGACGAAATGTGCACATTGGCCAATGAATCCCTTTTATTGGCGTCCGTTGGCTCAATATGTACCCAATGCTAGGGCTCTTTCTCTTTACCATTATGAATCTGTACATAATGTTACAACAGAAGAACAAACAGTGAAATTAAAATTAACTGCTTTTTGGTCCCGGCCTCTTTAATCTCTCTTAAACATGGGGCGGTCTGCAAGGCGCCCCACGGTAGGAGAGGTGAGCGCACGCGGAATAAGGTGCGTTCCATCTCGACGGCATAACGGCGATAGCGGACCAAGGACGTACGCTCACGCTCCCGGTAATACTGAGTCTAAGTCATCGAAGTCTTCGGGCAAGGTTCCCAGAAGGCTGGCTAGGTTACTTCACTGTATCGCCATACTGATCCATTTGCCAGGGTGAGAACTAGCCCTGTGTTCATCTGAAGAATCTTTTCTTAAGTTTTCGCCACTAATACACATAGTCAAAACTACGTTTTAACGGATTTAAGTGCAGTATTTCATTTGATAAGTATTTCGACGTTTTGGCCACTTTTTAATAATGTTTTCGCCTCAATCATATTTGTTTTACTATTCTAATTTTTTTCTTAGAATTTAAGACTAAATAAAAGTAAAAAAAAAATTCTGTGTCAATTTATTTTATTTTTACTAACATATATGTGGTAAATTACACTACAAACAAAAACTTAGAAATTAAATACTACTATAAACATGTTTCCTTTAGTTTCTTACTTCTCCCCTGGGAATATGTAGGAAACCTACATTGACACTGGCTGCATGGAAGCCTAAATATTTTATAATAATAAAACAATGTGTCTAATCATTTTTAAGTCAGTTGCTATTGAACTGTTGATGAAAAATATTTATTATCTGCTATTCATTTAATACAAACTATAGTTGAAGTGAGTGCAGTTTTAAATTTGTATATATACGCGCATACACCAGCAAATCTTAATACAGTCTGCTAAAATATAACTTTTAAACATGGTATTTTTTATATTTCAAACTGTATGTAGTGTTATTTTAAGTTAAAAGTTACTCAGCAACACTGTAGTTATAATTGTATTTACTATGACTTAGATCAAAATACGATCATGAAAATTTTCCATAGTCAGAAGAACATTATCCGTCTAAAACGGGTCATCAAGGTGTCATCATTGCTCAAAATCCGCTATTATAATGCCATTAACAATTCAGTTCAAAATGTTTTGCTCCACTTTTGACCTCTAAGCACGCAACCTAAAATAATTTTAATGTTATTATTGTGTGAAATAATAGACTGAAACATTTGTTTGGCTATGGAAGTTATACGTATATTTCACTCAATGAATTATTATGAGCTGTTTGACTTTAAAATATATTGGTTTTTGTTAATTTTTTTGTTGGTGGAGTGCAGCAGATATTGAAGATGGTTAGACAGTACTTCATCACATCAATTTCTACGGTTGACAATATAAAGATGGTGACTCTGGAAAGTCTAAACACGCGTCAGATTTCCCGTGAACTTTGTATGATTAGAGAGATTTGTTTCACGGAGTAATTAGCGTCAGGAGACGTCTTTACCCTAGAATTCTTAAGGAAGACTGCGAATACGGTATACGATGTACAGGCCAACCACAGCATTTGACAGCATATTTGTGGCCGCGTCAGAGTCGTCAGATGTCTGAGAGAGAATACTATAACGTTTTTTCATTATAAGCATTTGTCAGTCCAGCATTAACAGCACATATCTTGAGCGGTCGGCTAAATGAGAAAGATCGCTTTGTGCATTGAGCGTTACTAATGTGATACCATTTATAACATTACTTATTTGTCTTTTTACTCGAAGGTAATAAAACCTCATACTTCGAAAAATGATATTTCACTTGTACATAGGCCAAAGTAACTGATCACCACTCGTATCGGAAACTATACAGCGTCACGCTAGCCAACCTACAGCGTTTTTCATTCAACACTGTTTGTTCAATACCAAAAATCTTATATATTTTTTTATAATTTAAATCCACACACACACACTCATATCGTGTTAAAAATAACTTTGTTTTGTATCTTACTTATATAAAAGTATACTGTTATCTTTTAGGATATTTATAGAAAATAATCAAATAAAAAAATTGATTATTTTTATGGTAATTTTCGGTTTAATATTAATAACTTCCTAATTTATAATATAAAAAATAGAATTAATTGCATGAATATATTTGCACGCCAGTTTGGCAATAACATGTGTAGATTATGTAATATAACATCCTTATAAACCGTATTTCTATGTAAATAAACACATTCGGATAGCTATTGATAAAACATTTAATATTGATTAAAATTGTAAGCATCTATTCCCCGTTATAAATACCGTGTTTGTATATCTATAATTAAATCAATTAAATTCACTTTCATCTAACTGTTAATATAAGAAAATATCCAAAACGCATGTATATATAATTTGCATCCAAATGACAACAAAGTAAATATTTGTTCAATTCCAACCTATCGTACTCAATTTGTATAAGTAGATATCTAACAAAAATATGCAAATACATTAATATATTTACAAAAAATGTGTTATTTTTAAATACGTCGTCATAATCTAGATAAAATCGGCAGTAAAGAAACAATATTATTATAAATTTGCTTCCTAAAAGCAGAACGTCTTTTGGAACAAGTGGTTTGAGCGCCTCGAGTCTATAAATAGCGTCTATTAAGTTCGTGTCTCACGAAATCGTATAATTTATATAAATGAGTGTAATTAAAAATCTGATAAGAGGTAATGCTGTTTATTTAGTATTATCAATCACTTCTTAACATTTTAAAGTAGATTTTTAATTAATTGAAATCAACATAACGGTTATTTAAAAAAAAATACAAAATTAAGGGCGTTTTGTAAGTTTTAAAATACTTGTAATGATTTATTTTCAAATAATAATTTGCTAAATCCCAGCACAGGTGTAATATAATTATGTATTAGGAAGGGGTTACATATTTGTGCCGTTTGGAGTTGAAACATTAGGTCCGCTGGGTCCATCGGCAAAGAGTTTCTTCAAAGACATTTTGCAAGAAACTCTTTGATGTCACTCGTGATCAGAAGGCTGGCTCATATTGCGCCCAACGAATAAGTATCACTATAGGTACAGTGCGGCAATGCAGCCAGCCTTCTGGGTACGCTCCCATCTGGCAGCGATTTGTTACACAGTCTATAACCGCTTGTGCTATTTATAACTTAGTTTATTTTTAGATTTTAAATTTAGTTTGTATATTTTTAATTAAAAAGATGCTAATTATGTATTATGGATCTAGTTTCAATAACGGGCTTGGGTAAAAGACTTGGCTTACCGCGGAATGTAAATTTATGTTTTTGCAAGCAACACCTATAAAAAACCTGCGACTAGTAATTAAACTAATAAAATTAAAATGTCATTAAATTGTAATTTCACGCTAAGCAAGGAAAAAATAAGTGAATACTGTTATTTATATACATACATACATAACTTCATGCCAGGTCCCTTGCGGGGTAGGCACGAACAACAGGGTGCCATACAGGCTTATTCTTACACACCTCACTTGCTTCTTTGACATTCATAGTTCTTGTCATGCACGCTCGTCTGTTCTTAAGGCTCCTGACATCACCTTCTGCTAGTACACGGTCAATTTGATCATGGAAGGTGTGTGGCCTTCCGCGACTTATTATATCATGCCTAAATATCGTATAAATGATAGTTTTAGATTTTTGTTTTCTCGGTCTGTATTAAAATTTGTCTTGTGTATCCCTTGTATATTAAACGACTCAGTAGATCCCCATTCCGGCTCCAGATTGAGAATTTCTTCCCAAAATAATTTCGTTTAGATTCAAAAAAAATTTGTGGTGGTGTTATGTATACCATAAAATACTATCAATAGCATGTAAAAAATGCCGACCTTTAAGATATTATGTTACTTCTGACATTATAAGAAACAACCAATTGAAAAAATGTATAAAAAAACAGAAATTTTATCTAGTCTGTTTCAAATAGAACGGCTATGGTGTGACCTATCCATAAGACGAAAATTGTAGCATAATCGTAAACTTTCCTACGAAATAAATATTGATTAATTTATAAAATAAATATTAACTATAAATTAATTATTTGAAAAAATCTTCATGCTATTCTCCATTCTCCGTGCAGGAACGGAGAAAGAATACAATTTCCTGCGGCCGGGCGGCCTGTCGTAAGAGGCGACAAAACAACCCACAGCCAGGTGGTAGGGCATTTGCCCGACTGGATGGCTACCACCCCTGGTCTAAAGTATATCGCCATAACAACCTTGTGTTGCGTTCCGGCATTAGTGACCAGGTTCCAGTCTCCTTTAAGAGGGCAGCAGCGCATTTGTAGCATCTTTGGTGTTGCAAATGTCCATAGGCGATGGTAACCGCTCTCCATCGAGTGGGCCGTCTGCCTGTCTGCTGACCTCCTGCAATAAAAAAAAATGTTATTATTTTATAATAATCTTATACTCAAAAACACGATGTTTATTTCTATTATTGTATTCTTATTTTAATCTCACTATTATTATGATTTTATTATTATACCGATCGATTCGAAATAGACTGTAGAACATTCGTTTGTATTGATTTTGTTATCTTGTAGAGTTCAGACATAATTAAAGAATTTAAAGTAAAATCTCGAACTACTGAGGCGTCTGACTCAACAAATTTTTAAAAAGACATGATATCAATAAAAACAATTTTTAACAATGCACTCCAAATAAAGGCAAGCTAAATTTATAAATAGACCATCACAAATCATAAGACATTAATCTTCAAACAACCAAAAGAAAGTTCATACCAAAACCATAAAGTACCAAGTGGAACAAATCGATGCACCAAATACTAGTTCACTAATACACAAGTAATAACTTTACACGTGGGAAAACCAACTTGCACGAGATGAGCTTCTATATCTACGTGTGTGTGCCTTACTTTCACTGTTCTTGTTTGAGATCATTTATCAATAATGTATAACTATAAATATTTATATATTTTACATTAGATATCATGTCTTAATTACCATTAAATAACATACTCACACGAATCGACCATCTAAAATGGGGCAGAACAAGATACATATTACGGTGTAGGGCAAACAAATGTAGCCAACAAGTCACGTTATGGTATCCAAGGGATGGTGCAAGACAACGAAAACGTCCCCTGAGAAGATGGGAAGATGATCTTCGCCTGACCCTGGAACCGTATTGGACAAGAGTCCCGGCAGACAGACAGCAATGGAAGCATTTGGAGGCGGCTTATGTCAAGGGACACACCGAGCTAAGAGACATTTTATAAAGCATGAGACTAACAAAGAGGAACTAGCTCGGAACAAACGGCTACATCATCATCATCATGTCTTAATTGAAAATAACCCAAAGTATTGTTACACGTCGATCAAAGTAAATGCACACCTGATTTATTACCTTTCCTGCATTTGGATTTCTTTGTTTACTTTGTGTTTAGAATTTGTAATTAAGAAAGACATTCTATTCTTATTTTACTTGTTTATGGCCGCAGGTGTGCTGAGTATGGTTTCTCGGAAACCTCAGTCTACGTGGTCGATTGCTGTATTGTATAGTTTAGTATAAAACGATGCCCGAACGAGGGGGGATGAGGAAGTCAAGCGACGATTACGATACGAGCAAGACGTGTATAGTACATTCGACAAGCGATATAGTGACGGACTTTGCGCGTGTTATTGGATCGTGCAATTTGTACTGGTTGTGTCCAGTTATATTTGTGCTTGTGTTATACGTTTGTACAGTTCTAATAAATTCTAAAGTAATTCTAACGGCATTTTAATTCGAATCCTGTAGCTCGTAAGCATATCTTAACAGGTCAGGTCAACATCGCTAGATGGCGTCACGGGTATTTATCATTAGGTAATTTGAACTAATAATCAATCTTGACATTCCCTAAAAATTATAACATGCCAACATCATGATATATATATGCTTTTTTAACGCAAATGAAGCCGCGGGTAAAATCAAGTGTTCTTAAATCACAGTAAGCTCTATGATATTTACAAGAAATACCAACTTAAAAAAGTAAGTAGTGGCACTTTATAAAAAAGAACAAAACATAAAATCATTGTCTAAGATAGTGTGCCGTAACAATACCGCAATTTTTAATCAAAATTTTTATTAAGCCAGAAACTCATTTCCTCTTACCAACACATATGATAAAGTCATAATATTAAAAAGTAGATCAAACATTAAATTTAATCCAAGTTTTTGTGATCGGAAACACTTAAAAACATAACATACGTGCTATTTCCGTACATTGATTTATTGAATCGCAGTTTTTTCAAATATTTTAATAAGTGATCATCATTAAAAAATTTCAATGTACATTTTTTTATAATATTAACACACGAAAACATCCCATTAGTTTCTTTTGGCGGATGACTTTATAGTCGGATCTTGTGTATCCTACAAAATATCGCAACACACAACATTTATAAACTAGTCTTCATGTCCGTGAAATAGCAGACAAACTGCAAGTGTCTCTTACGATAGTACTGCCACGTTTTACGAAGACCGGCTAACTATGTGGGGAACAAATGTCTAGCCATACCCTTGATGGCCATGCCAGCCATGAAAGGCCCAAGCAAAGTTGGCTTGACGTTGTGAAGGATGACATGCGTACTAATGGTCTCAAAACGGGCATGCTGAAGACCGCCCGAAGTGGAGTAGAAAAAGTAGGAAAGCGGACCCTAGGCGTCGGAGTTATTTTTTTATTGCAGGAGTTCAGCAGACAGACATATGGCCTACTTGATGGAAAGCGGTTACCGTCACCAATGGAAGTTTGCAACACCAGCGATGTCACCAACGCGCTGCCGGGCACGAAGAAATTTTATGACACCCTTTTTAAAGTATTGTATATTGTAGCGCTGTGGGAAAATCACTGCTGGGACAAGACAAGAGAAACGTTCTACAGAAACGTTGCATACAAGAGTGAAGCGGCTCTAGGAAATGGCGATGAACGGCCAGCCGGTGGCGTGCGATGCGGTGGTAAAAAAAAGACGAAGGCACCAATGTTAACAGTTCCTCGCAACACTCCCCATTGTACAGTCAGTAGAATGCGCACGGAGAGACGAAGTCTCTTCGAAGGCCAAAAAGATTTAACGCTTGGATGAAGATGATATTAGAATTAAGTCCCTCCCTGTGCATATTTTACTGCCTATATAACGGGGAGTGTTCCGAGGAACTATTTGATCTGGTGCAAACGCCTCACTTTTACAACCGCACCGCTCGCCAGGGATGGGATATTCACCCACATTTTCTTGAACTCCCACGCTCAACCACGCAACGGTTCTCTAGAACATTTATTTCGCGTACAACAATGATCTGGAGGGAGCTTCCCGCCGCGGTTTTCCCTTTGCGCTATGACATGGGGTTCTTAAAGACGGGCGTTATAAAATTTCTTAGAGGTTGGCGACAGCCTTGGTGTTATATATGTCCATAGGCGACGGTAACTTTCCATTAGGTGGGCTGTCTGCCTGTTTGCCTCATTCAGGCTATAAAAAAAGTCCCAGGTGCGCTATACTCAAACGTATCCAGTAACAAAAAAAGAAACCTGATGATATTTAAAAAAACTGTCACACGCTTTTCCATCTAAATATTTGTAATAGAAACGGTTAAAAAACCTCTCGAACGACACAACATACAGTTAACCGACCGTGTCAAACTGGCAATTCACAATAGCGGATCAAAGTCACAATTTTTCGACCAATAACACCCATTGTCCGTCTGTTTGTGTGTTTGGATTACGTTTGACGCGTGTCCGTAACGGTTCGTTGGGTAAATTTGAACTTTTCTTTGCGCTTAGTACGAAATCAAAATAGTATTCTCTTGCAAACATTCGAAATAAATTTTTTTACATCACATCTTTTTTTATTGTAGGAGTTCAGCAGACAGGCAGACGACCCACTTGATAAAAAGCGGTTACCATCGCCTATGGACATTTGCAACACCACAGGTGCTACAAATGCGCTGCTGCTCTCTTAAGGGAGACTGGAATCCAGTCACTAATGCCAGAACACAAATCAAGGTTGTTATGGCGACATACTTTATCTGGTAGCCAGTCGGGCAAATGCCCTACCACCTGATTGTGGGTTATTTTGTCCCCTCTTACGACAGACCGCCCGGCCGCAGGAAATTGTATTTTTCCTCCGTTCCTGCACGGATATACATTAAATAATATGAAACTAAAATATACCTACTAATAATATGTAGATGTAGTTTAACTTGCAAACAAAAATTGTGTATGTTTGCGTTTCACAAGCAGTAGAAATGAAAAAGTGACGACTAGAGGCGGGAGGGATTCTAAATTTTGTCACTTCACATTTCATATATTTTATCGTCATAAGTAACTAGCGGTCCCGGCAGATGTTGTCCTGCTCTGAAAAAATTAAAATCTAGGGCCCGATCTTAGCGACAGTTACCGGTTCCAATTGGGGATTTAAACCATCCGGGGAACCACTCAAACACACAAAATCACCAAAATCGGTCCAGGTGATTAAGAGGATTCTAGAACCCGATCTCAGCTCCACCTACCGGCTCCAACGGGATAAAAAGTATCCTATGTCTACTACCAGTTCTAAGCTACTTCCCCAAAAATTTTCAGCCAAATTGGTACAGCCGTTCTTGATTTATAAATAGTGTAACTAACACGACTTTCTTTTATATATATATATATATATATATATATATATATATATATATATATATATATATATATATATATATATATATATATATATATATATATATGTCGGACGGAAGCTATATTGGATGGATTATTGTTTGAATATATAACGCACAATATTATTTGTTTACATTTTAATTACTTCTAAAATAGTTAATTTAATTTAATTTGATGTCTTAAATGTTTCTATAACTTAAAGATCGTTCTAACCTAATAAAAGTTATGAATATTGTAATTTAATAAACGACCAATCAGAGCAGAGCATATGGCGGAGCGGGGTCAGCGCCCTTAATACTTTGGTAGTATCTACTTCGGTAGACGGAGGAGTTTTTGTGACACATTTTGGCTGATGGCAGCAGGTCGAGTTGGACCTTAGAGTATTTTTAAAGAAAGTATTGTAGTTGGAAGTATGAGCGGGTGCCCTGAACCCGCTGCTCGGTCTAAACTATGTTAAAATGTCTTTTAAATCTAAATTAAAAGTGTATAAACCGTTGGCCTCGTGTTTTATGCTCGCATTTTATCCTGATGACGCCCACTAAAGCTGCAATAACTAAAGATGATGTCGTGAGAATGAGGCCGTTCTGCGACATATATATATATATATATATATATATATATATATATATATATATATATATATATATATAGAACATGTAAACACGAAATTCGAAGTGTTAAAGAAAAACTTAAAAACATTTTTAACTCTATCTAAAAGAAAGTTTAATTTATTTTTATTGTACTCTACCCGTAGTCCCTCCCTCAAGACTATAAGTAAAATACTGAGCCCAAATCACCGTCTTCTATGGGTAAGGTGCCCAGAACAAATACATTTTGATTTAAACAAATAACTCTTCATTTTAACAAATAAATAGTGGCTGGTATACCAGCTGATCTACCCGTTGGGCTGTATGACAATATTAATATTTCAAACATTTTGAATTGATTACTAAAATGTATAATTTCCAAATGAACTTGCTTACAAATAATACGATATTATAAAAAATTGCAAACAATTTGGAATCTGGGTGATCTTGATCTAATATTAATGCAAATTAATATTTTTACTGTGTTTTTAATTAATTTCAATCGGTTATTTATGTTAATTATCGCACTGTATAATACGATAGAGGAATATAATACTATAAAGTAAGCATATTTATTGAATTATTTAGTCAAAGTTGTTATTAGTCCGATGATTTAAGTTCCTAGCATCCTTAATGTGATCATGACAAAAAATTCAGTACGGACAATAATATGTTTATAAAGTGCTGATAATATATGCAATGACTTTCCACCTGATTTTTATACAGGGGAGATCCGTTTGAGGACCGTGAGCCGCGCGAGGGGGAAAGGTCGCGACTTGTGTGTGGGATTCGCCAGGTCGGGGTGGCATTAGCACCTCACGTGTGACATGCTATTGCCATTTGCATTATTGCCATTGTCCTAGTTTGTGGGCAAATCGACAACTTAATTGTCTCAAGAAATGTACCTAGCATAAAAATATTGTATATTGTAATTTACTTACTTTACTTAAATAAATAAATTATTGTAAAAAAAATGCTATTGCCACGCCGCGGTTAAGGATACCCACTAGAACCCCTGTCCGATCCTCGAGCGTCCTTCATCTGGGCTGTGAGCTCGCTCACGCATTCACCTCCAGCCCAGACGGACGAGACCGACCCTTTGCGGGCTGGCCTCACCATATGTTAGTTGGAGATATGGGTCATAACTTTCCACCCTAGGCGTGACTAGACTGCTGATCAAAAAACAAAGAAAAACGGGCCAAGTGAAACACGTTGATTATTTTCGTTATTTGGCTACGGGACCAAAAAACCATACTTAACCTCAAAACATTCAACATGTTTTAAATTCTGAAATTCATAATTTAAACTTAAAATTATAGAAAGTAGAAATAATTGAAGACGTGAGTGGATGAAGGTGATATGTCGCATATACGGTTTTTTGCTTTTTTTTTTGCGTAGATGAAGGTTATAAGTCGATACCAAATGACTACAGACCTTAGACTATAGATATAAGGCATATTTAAAAAAATAAATTGCTGAAAAAGGTATTAAGTTCAGTTCAGTTTACAACAAAAGTAAAACTTTTATCTCGATTTACTCAGAATTGGAATTATGCTACTTATTACCTTCATCCACTCATGTCTTCAATTATAATATTAGAAATAATCATTCATAAAATAGGGGGAATTATAACACTGTTGGAACCTAGCAAACCCCTAGTTATGCAGCCGTACAATAATAACACGTGTAGCTACAAACAAGTATATATTTTGAATTGATTCGCGTTTGACCAACATTGTGCCTGATGCCAGGGAGAAGAAGTCTAAGTGGAGCACGATCTCCACAAGATGCGTTTGCACCATCGGCCGTCGATCTTGTGATAGATATGACCCACTGCCACTTCAACTTGCTAATATTGCGAGCGAGAGAATTCACTAATAATATTAATAAATATAATAACCACGCTCTACTGGGATCGATCAATGATCACGGACAGGACTATTGTAGCCAATAAGCCTGATATCGTGATAATAGATCGATCTGCGCGATGCAATACTCGTTGACATCAGTATCCCACATGATGATAACCTCGTGAAGAAAGAAAAAGAAAAACTAAGTAAATACTTAGATCTTGCTCACGAGGTTACCGCTATGTGGCGGCTGGAGTCAACGCGCATTGTGCCGATAGTTGTAACCGTCAATGGTCGTATAGCGAAAAGCCTCGATCGTCATCTAGGCTTTCGCTGGGAAGCTGGGTGAAGGGCTAGATACAGTAGGCAGCACTCTTGGACACGGCACGAATTGTGAGAAGGTTCCTATCTCTGGAGCCCTAACCACCGGTAGTTTGGACCCCAGGCCCCTCTGGCGGTGATCAGCGAGATTTTATATTTTTTTATTAAGTATGTATTTTATTTTTTGATGTATTTTTGTGAAAGAATAATGTTATTTATTTTTTTATAAAAAAAAATTCCAAGTATATTTTTTTTAAAAAATGAAATTTTTTTGAGAATAAATAAATACATAAAATATAATAAATAATAATTTGAATAAATTAATAGTGTTACGAGCTACACAGGACTCGAATTGAAATGCCGTTGGAATTAGTATAGAGTTTATTACAACTGTACAAACACGTATAAAACAGGAACAAATAAAACTGGTTACAACCAGTTTACACTGCACGATTCTGTAACATGCGCAAAGTCCGTCACTCATCGAATGTACGTTTTACTCGTATCGTAGTCCTCGCTTGACTGCCTCTCTCCGCATTAGGCCATTGATTTATAATGCGCCGATCCATACCTGGCGAGCTTCGACGCAATACAATAACCACAAGGATTAGTTCCACTCTAATGACGGCCATAAAACAAGTTGAAAAACAATAGCATATTGTTCTTCATTACAAATTCTAAACACAAAGTAAACAAAATAATTTCTAAGTTCGGAAAGGCAATAATCTGCGCTTTACGAAAGGCAGCTATGCGTTCACCTTTGTCGGTATGTAGTAATAGGTTGCCAAAAATGGTATAATCTACCCTAAATGAAGATGTTCTTCTTTTTATATAATATAAAAATCAATTGCTGTTCTTTAGTCTGGTTAAAACTCAACAAGGGTTTGACCGATTTTGTAAGTTGGATCCCGGGATCGGTTTCCAGCATTTTTTTGTACCTGTTTGAGATGGAAATGGATGTTTAGTTTCACACTTGGATCCGATTAGTGGCGCTGCAATCGTGTTCTGGATTTTATTTTTTCAAGGCCAGATAACGGCTGCCAGACCCATTAGTATAAACTGCGAGATACACGCAGCGGAAGTATGTTGAAGCAAAAAATAATTTATAGAGCACCCAAAATAACATGTCAAGTTTTACCACTCTAAAAAACTAGTTCCCAAACAAATGTATGAGTGCATTAAATATATCATGTCATACATCAAAAGTATTGTTCTATAAAGATATAATTTATTTTGAAAAAATGTACACCGGCATGCAAAATTGACTTTCGGCTTGTCCGCCATTGTTATCTTAAGTACCATAATATTTAAATAATAGACTCAATTTTTTAAACGCACCACTTACTAACCCCTTGTGTTTAATCAAAACTGGTTTAGTCAATAGACTGTTTGTCACTTTATGAATTTATAATTTTAATGACTATTTCTGGAGCACAGAATAGGGACGGATTTTTGAATATTTTTTTTCTAAATACTAGCAGACAAATACGCAAATAATTCCCAAGATAAGCAAGTTACGTTTGTGTTGCAAGTATCATAAAATTTCGTGGCCTATACGAATGATACCCAGACTATACATAAAGTTCATTTACTTAATTTACTGTACTGAGATTCTGCACCCCAAGTTCCGCTTAACTGAGTTAACTTACACTTGTCCGCTATAGCACAAAGGACATGACTGTTTTTATTCTATAGATGGTCAAAAGTTGACTTCAGGGGCTCAAAGAATTGAGCCCCTGAATTGACATAGTTAGTATAGCAGAAGCTATACTAACTATGTCATCAAAATCGCCGGACACTTTCATCTCAATCGTAAGTTTGCCTCATTTGGGTATTCTGTTAGTTCCGATAGGGGGGGGGGGGGGGGGGGGGCGTGACACGTCACTCTAACTTTACAAACATTTTTAAGCGACAACTCGCGAAACGAAGTTTAACCACTTGCCATCAAGTAGACCCGTTTGCCAATTTCCCTACATGCAAACTCCGTCGTGCGCTCACCTATTTATTAAATTTAAACAATAATTATTATTGGCCGTGCCAAAACTTTCAAGGACCTAATTTATGTACAGTTGTGCTCTAAAGTGAGATATAGTGCCGTGCTCTGTTCCCGAGTTCCCGCCCGAGTGCACCCGGAACCAAGCCAAGAGAGGGCTGATCTCAAGGTTGGTGGAGCTTCTGCTTCTATAGTGCAAGGATTTAGGTCATATCTCTCCCATACAGTCCATAACATCGAACCAGTAAAATACTCCTGGGCTACAGCGCCCTACAGAACCCATAGACACAAACAAGTACATCAATGAGCAAATAACTAACTAACTTTAATCTTTAATAATTCGAAAGTAACATTTTTTGGGTTGGATCCTTTTTGCGTAACTACGTCCAATTAAGAACCTAAATTACCAGCGCAACATAAACAATATAGACCAAAGCGGAGGTGTTAAAAATACCACTTACAATGTAAGGTTAATATTAATTGGCCAGACGTGGGGGTCTATGGAGCAATCAAGGCAAGTGTCAGCACGTCATTCTATAATTCGATGCCCGCTATATGGAGCATTTTGGACGGACAGACGGATGGACAGTCACGACTCGCTCGTACCGACATATTGTACATGTATGTGAATAATTAGATTGGTTTGCTGTATGATCTGGTAGAATGCTAAAGCGGGTTTATATTCAAATTCAAAAGTTTTTATTCAAAATAAGACCTACTTGAAAACACCTAGAGCCTTATTTATAATATTCTCGTTAAGAAAGGATTAGCCATCTGTTAAGTACCTAAGTAATTTAATTTTACCCTAGTGATTTTATAAAACTTTTAGCATTTTCTTTAAAAAATAGCTCTTTAGCTAGCCACCTTTAATGACTTTTTACTCGATATTTTTATACACAGATTTGGTCCCCTTATTCCCCTACTCGATGACAATCAGCTGTCAAATAAAAATATGACAAGCTGAACAGTTTCTTAAAATTTAACAAATGATTATAAGTAAGGTAAGGTCATACATATAAATTAAATTTTACTTCCTAGTATATGTACACCGCTTCGCGCCATGTTATTGCTGTTAAGGAGAAGAAGCGGCAAGAAACAAAAAAATATACAGAAATATGCAACACAATTATTACTTTTCAAAGAATTAATGGAGTTGTAGCAAACAGTGCATACTCAGATAACACAGTAAAAGAAAGTAAAAATATTATTATAGTTATAATAATGACATGACGTTCTAAAATTTTATACTGCAACATAATATCTCCATAAACTCCTTACATGCTTGGCAAGATAAAAACGTTATACAAAAGATAATACTTGAGTCTGAAGCGAGCGACTAATGTATTTAGTTTTAATATTGGAGCTATTTTCCCCTCAAATAAAATAAAATAGTATAAATAACAAATGGAGCCAACAAGTCACGTTATGGTATCCAAGGGATGGTGCAAGACAACGAAAACGTCCGCTAAGAAGACGGGAAGATGATCTTCGCCTGGCCCTGGGACCGTATTGGACAAGAGTCCCAGCAGACAGAGATCAATGGAAGCAGTTGGAGGAGGAGAAGCAGTCAAGGGACACACCCAGCTAAGAGACATTTTATAAAGCATGAGACTAACAAAGAGGAACTAGCTTTGAACAAACGGCTACTTCATCATCAGGATAATTTAAGGAGAAATAATACAATTTCCAGCGGCCGAGCGACCTGTTGTAAGAGGCGAGAAAATAACTCAGACGGTACGGTTTTTGCCCGTCTGAATGGCTACCACCCCTGGCCTAAGCAGCCATATAAACCTTGAGTTGTGTTCCGGCGTTATTAGCCAGGTTTCAGTCTCCCTTTAGAGAGCGGCAGCCGATTGGTAGCGTCTTTGGTGATAGAAATCTCCATAGGCGACAGTAACCGCTTTTCATCAGGTGGGCTGTCCGCCTGTCTGCTGAACTCATGCAATGAAAAACTAGTGGTCGCCTAGTGGTCGAAATTCGACCATAATTTATTTAAACTATAAGTTTGAACATTTCAAGGTTCTATTGTTAAAGACTATACTTGGATAATAACACAGTACGCCAAGGCTGCACTGCTAATTTGACCTAAACAATAAACAAAAGAGTATATATGCGTTTGTGTGTCAAATACATGATAGTGTGTGTAATGTTTTTTTATTATTATTTGAATGTATTTTTATGCATTATTTCTCTAAAATTAAAGTTTTCTGCTCTCCTTCTCTATATAAACTATATGTGAGCGAAATTTCATCCCACTCCCACGTAATTTACGCAAAAAGAGGTACAAAAATTTTGCTTCATCTATACTAATATTATTAAGAGCTAAAATTTGTGAGTTTGTTTGTAGGAAGTAATCTCTTGAACTAGTGAACCGATTTTGGAAATTCTTTCATCAATACAAAGCTTTATTATTATTGAGTGGCATAGGCTATATTTGACTGTGGTTAATACATTTTGTTAATGGTAATTATCAAATCCAAGAAGAACTGGTGTATGGGCTGATTTATTGGCGTGTGCTGAGTTAACAATAAATAAGTCCTAAAGTTAAACAATCTCTCTGGCGGTTATTGGCTTGAGAAAGGAGTGTTTTTCCCATGGGAAATTATATATTGACTTATCTCGTGTAGAACTCGTGTAGAACGCCCAGTGAAGTGGGCGCGGGAGTCAACTAGTGTATTAATGTAATGATATCAAAAAGACGAAACTTGTGACCGGGCGATGTATGTATATCGCTTCTTTGCTTCAATAACGTGGCATCTTGAAAAACCCAAATTTACCGTACGCCACTTTTAAAATTTCAAAAAAAGATTTTACCCAAACATATTTTACACTTTTTCTGTATATTTTTTTTTTGTAAATTTAGTGTCAATTTACTAAGCTTTTTGAAATATATGAGAAAGTTGTGATAATATGATTCTTCTTCTTCTCTGTCGTCACACTCTTGGCAGAGTGGTCGTGGTCCTCATGACAGGGGTGGTGGCAAGCTTTACAATTCGCCGTCGATAATATGATAATTTAGCAAAATATAGTGAGTGAGTGAAATAAGTGAGTATTGGGATATGTCACGTTATTGAAGCAAAGAAGCGATATATACTCAGTACTGATAATTGTTGATTTGTGAATATTTTAGAAGACAGGTCCAAGTTGACCCGTGTCAGTCGACCCCGGTACTAGTGTAAATAAACGAAACCAGTTTTTACACCGAAAGAAAAATATTTTTTATTATAATTCATTCATGGTTTCGTCATCGTTCACCTTAAAGAATTTTGTAGTCATTTACATAAAATTCTTGTATTATGATTGTAACATGTTAGGCATAATTTTTTTTAATGTATGTATGGGCAGTTGGGTTTGAATGAAAAATTTTGTACACTTCAAAACGCTATCTATATGGGATTACGGTAATGATTATTGGAGGTTTTATTAATTTCTGTAGCTTATATTAAGCGTTTGAATTTTTATTGGTCATTGATGTTTATTGAATTTCACTTTTTTTTTTTTTAGTTTACTGCATGTAACTTTTATAATACAGTGGTTTTGTGACTAAAGATCATAGTTCGTTTATTTTATTCCAAGAGTTTAGGAGGCAGATAGCCCACTTGATGGAAAGCGGTAACCATCGTTTATGGACATTTGCAACACCAAACTGCTCTCTAAAGGGAGACTGGAACCTAGTCAGTAATGCCGGAACACAACACAACACTCCCATAGAAAGTACTATCTATCTTTAAATGAACATGTCTAGTATATTAAACATTTATGTATTTGTCTATTGTAATGTATAAATTACTTCTCACATATAATATAATGTTAAAAAATATAAATATATTTATTTAGATTATTTTGTATATATATGTCGCAGAACGGCCTCGTTCTCACGACATCTTTAGTTATTGCAGGTTTAGCGGGCGTCATCAGGATAAAATGTGAGCATAAAACACAATAGCCACGGTTTATACACTTTTAATTTAGATTTGATCAACATTATGACATAGTTTAGACCGAGCAGCGGGTTCAGGGCACCCGCTCATACTTCCAACTACAATACTTTCTTTAAAATACTCCATGGTCCAACTCGACCTATTGCCATCAACCAAATGTGCCACAAAAACTCCTCAGTCTACCCAAGTAGGTACTACTCAAAGTATAGAGGGCGTCTGATCCCGCTCCGCCATATGCTCTGCTCTGATTGGTCGTTTATTAAATTACAATATTCATAACTTTTATTAGGTTAGAACGATCTTTATGTTGTAGAAACAACTAACAAATCAAATTAAATTAAATTAAGAATTTTAGAAGTAATTAAAATGTAAACAAATGATATTGTGCGTTATACATCCAGTCAACAATACGTCCAATAATTATAGCTTCCCTCCGACATATATATATATATATATATATATATATATATATATATATATATATATATATATATACTTATATGTTACTGTTGTATTTATATATGTGTTAAATTTACAAATTAGTGTAAGTATGTATATTTAAATTGTACAATCCTATCATTTTTCTGCTCCACCTACATCGCTAGATTAGTTAAGAATTTCTTTTAAGGTAGGTCGCCTGGAAGAGATCGCTTTTAGCTATAAGGCCGTCTGTTGATTTGCCAAAAAGTATTGTAATTATGCATTTTGTTTGTTTTGGTGAGCAATAAAGTGTTATCTATCTATCTATCCAAGTGTGGTCGCTATCCGGTCGAGCAAATACCCTACCACCTGGCTGGAGGTTGTTTTGTCGCCATGTACGACCGCCATGGCCGCCTGGCGGTAGGAGATTGTATTAAAAAAAGTGATAAATGTCAATGTGCACTCTCATCAGGCCAACTACTGTTCCTTAATTCTATTTATACTACATTTATGAACACGGTTAACAATACAATGTTCTGTTCTATTCTTAAAACAGCGGTATTGTTCTAACAGTAGCGCCTGAAAACCGCATGCGCACAGTAGTCGATCGAATGTCTGCATAAATTAACCGAGCTAGGAAACAATTAGACGTCTCCTAATTAGTAGCCACCGCACGAAGGCAGATTTAATGGCTATCGGGCAATTTGCACCGCGCCACTGGGAGAGGAATTCTAATTTATATCTGTATTTGTTCGATTTTCTTAAGGAATAATGCGACTGGTATAAAATTTATTGATTCCTAATTAGTAGTTTTATATTTCTAGTTTTTATGTAGGTACTTATCAGGCCATGCACAGTAAAGGGTTCAAGTCCATAGAGGTGTTGAACAATACAACGTTCTTTATTGTCCACCAAAATGACAAAGAAAAACACACAATAAACTTAAATTCTATAAGTATTACAATGGGTCTTGTTGTTTAAAGCAATCTTTTTCAGGCTACCTTTGGATGGACAAGATCTAATTGCAAATATATCGTTGGTGTGTAGTTGAACTAGATGGTAATAATAAAACATAAATATGATTATATATGGCTATAAAAATATATATACTTTTTTTGGAGGAGTTCAGCAGACAGGCAGACAGCCCACGTGATGGAAAGCGGTTACCGTCGCCTATGGACATTTGCAACACCAAAGGTGGTACAAATGCGCTGCTGTTCTCTTAAGGGAGACTGGAACCTGGTCACTAATGCCGAAACACAACTCAAGGTTGTTATGGCGACATACTTTAGACTAGGGGTGGAATCGGTCCAGTCCGGTCCGGTCCGGTCCATCCAGTCGGGCAAATGCCCTACCTGGCTGTGGGATGCTTAGTCGCCTCTTACGACAGGCCGCCCGGCCGCAGGAAATTGTATTTTTTCTCAATTCTTGTACGTACAACACAAACAATAACTGTTTACTAGCTTTGAAATAAAAAATAAACGCGTCTATGTGTCTGATTTCTAAAAAATTTTAAGGTCTATTTGGCTAGGGAATCGTAAAACCCTAAGCACATTTACAGCCAAGCATTAAGATTCACCTAAAAGGTTGACATAGAAGAAAATAACATTGTAACACAATAGAATGTTCTAAGCGAGGGAAACTGAACAAGACAAACAGTACAGTCGTTAAATGTATTTACGCACACCGCAAAGGACTTTCGTTTACTAGAAATAGGGGAAAAGTTCAGTGAATTGAGAGTTACGGCCTAGTCACGACCATGTCGCTGTGAGCGGCAAATAAGTGCGACATGACTGGCAACAAAAACAACTATATTGTTACGAGTCGCCAGACTCAAATTAAAATGCCGTTAGAATTACTACAGAGTTTATTAGAACTATACAAACAAGTATAACACAGGGACAAATATAGCCGAAAACAACAAGACCAAACGTAATGCAGAAGGTTGTAATTCAATAAAACGTGCAAAGTTCGTCACGTACTAGATTCCCCGTTATGTCCCCGTTAATGTTAATTTCCCCGTATCTAAGTCGACTTAATTCGACACACCTAGCTAATGACTGCCATAAAATATTACAATACAACAATGGGTTATTTTTGAATCATAAATTTTAAACGTAAAGGAAACAAAGTAAGACGACCATAAAAGAATTTTAATGATATTAGTTCAAATGCTACGGGTAATAAATGTGCTTTCTTTCAGATATTCAGGTGGATTTTGTTTTTGTCGAGACCAGAATTGTAACAATATTAAGATGTTTGGAACATGTCGTGTTTCGTCGTGCTCAGTGACAACCGCCATCGTATTATACTGGTCACATCGCCATTTGCTAAGCCCAAGGTCGTGGCCAGGCCTTTAGTGGTAACTACAGAAATGTTAAATAAAGCCACTGCTTAGTAAAGTGTCATTTACTAAGCACAATAATACTCATATTCTTTCATTGCTTTACAGTATTTTATTCATCCCTACTACTCCACAGTACCTTAAAGAACGCTTCGAATTTATTTCTTGCTCTCACAATTTACGCCCTTCCAGTCAACATAGACTTATTACTCCTATTCATAATACAACGTTCTTCAATAATTTCTTCACGGTTAAGGCTGTCCAACTTTGGAATTCATTGCCTGTTGCTGTCAGACAAGCAAAATCCCTAATAATATTTAAGAACTTAGTCAGTAAATTTTATCTGCAATATAATGATATGTAATTTTATGTAATTAGTTTATATTATATTGCATATAGCTATATGTTTATTATGTTTAAATAGTTGCATATTATCGCCATATATTATATATGTATATAACTTATCTGTATATTTGTATATATAGTATAGTTATATATTTATTAATAAAATTGAAGTAATCGTACAATAATTATGTATACCACCATCGCCACTTCTAATCGGAATATTCTTGCCACGGGTTGTCTGGAAGAGATCGCTTTTTAGCGATAAGACCGCCCTTTGTACCCTGCTATAATAATACTAGTTCGTAAGTTTTTCTGTAATGATGTACAATAAAGTCTTATCTATCTATCTATCATTTTTAGATGTATAGATAGCTTTTTATGTACACCATTATAGAAAACTACTCTATTGGACCTAGTCTTTCCAAATTTGATTGATATCCTCTGCTTTTCTCCATCGACCCTCGGTCTTACGACAGACGTGACCAACAAAGCCTTTTCGAGATCAACTTTAAGACAACCAACCACACACTTACGCTCTTATTCATAATGAGTTAGAGTAAGTTTGTAGTCTTCTTTAAAAACCTTAAAAAAGCCCACAAATCTACTCTAACTCAATAGACAATCGCATCTCAAACTCAATGAATGCAGGTTAGAATTCTAGCCCGAGAATAATGCGCCACTCAGTTAGTATTCTGGCATAATTGTTATCAATTTTATGGTGGAGGACAACATCGTCATGAAATCTACACATACAGATAACCAACATCTCAAATTAATTCGTCTACCTGTTTTCAAATTCAAATTAAAAAGTTTAATTCAAAACAAGTTCCACAGAAGAACACTGTTTGAAGGTCATACATATAGGTGAAAATATAAGTCACTTCGTTGTCTATGTACACTGCTACACAACGCGTTGTTGGTGTTAAGCAGAAGAAGCGACAATAAACTCCCCAACAATACGTCTAGCTAAAAATTTAAAAAAAAACTATTTTTTTATAATCTTTATCCAGATATGTTACAAAAAACAAAGACACAATAAAAGGGAAGAAAAATATTATTATATTTATAATGACATGTCGTCCTAAAATATTATACCGTAACATATCTCCATAAATTCCTTACATGCTAAGCAAGATAGAAACAAGTGGGTATACTTTTCACTCCGCTAAGAAATTGAAAAGCCTGAGGACCAACAGAGAGCAAAATTATGCGCTGTCACATTCAGACAGACTGCTAAACAAAAATTCTTAAACTGTAATTCACGATAAGATATCGCATAAATAACAGTTTTCACTTAAATTTTAGAATTTAATTTGAAATCGCAGACGAACACATCAATTTGTTTATTAATATGTAGGTGCAGTAAATCATTTGAAACACATTTAACTGTTCAAATAACAGCAATTTTATATGCAGGACTGCAAATTTTAGTCCGTTGAACTTTTTCTTACAAATTAACACTGAAATAAATCAATATTAGAAATATCATAAGTGCAAATATTTCTACAGATCCTGTGGTCTTTAACCTCAAATTAGGGTTGTCAGATATAAAAAAAAATATTGGTTCTATTATACTTTTAAAACCATTATTATTAATAAAAATGCTGTCGAATTCATGAGTTCTGTTTTGAACCAACTTCAAAAATAAGAGTATGTTGTCTACTCGACTAGTTTTTTTTATGTTTGTTATGTACTCCTGAGGTGGTCCCATGGTTACTAAGTTAGGATCTGATGAGTGGATGTCAGGGAGAGCAACCCTTGTTGAAGAGTGCCTACACCCGTAGCAAACATAAAAAATACAGGTGAATAGAGATCCCCCCTTTTGAAATCTATTAATTTTTATTTTATTTACAATCGATTAACTTTTTAGCCCTTTTTTTAACGAACTCGATTGAGGGCCTTGAGCCGCGCGATGAGGGAAAGTCGTGGCTAGTGTGTGGGATACCCCAGGTCAAGGTGGCACTAGCACCTCTAGGCAGAAATAATTATCAGAAAATATTACCTGTCCTTGGAATATGATGATATTTATATGTATATACATATATATAATTACATAAAGGTGATCAGAGGGCTGGTGCCTACCTCGGCCAACGGATCAGTATGGTGATCCAGCGAGGAAACGTAGCCAGCCTTCTGGGCACCTTACCCATAGAAGACGGTGATCTGGGCTCAGTATTCTACTTATAGTCTTGAGGGACTATGGGTAGAATACAATACAAATAAGTTAAGTTTTCTTACATTGTATTCAATAGTATGTAATTTTATCATTGTGTTAATTAAAATATTCTTATTACATAAACATTTAAAAAAAATTGTAGACAAGTATTTGTATGTTATGTATATTAAGTAATATATATATATATATATATATATATATATATATATATATATATATATATATATTAAATACATAAGATACCTGTATATGCTGTATTTACCTATTTATTACTAGAATGTAAGAAATTGTACTATGTATTATGTATACCACCATTGTCATTATAAGCTCAATTCATTCCTGGGGCTGTCTCGAAAATATCGCTTTTTGCTATAATGTGCATAATTACCCATAGTTTTATTCTGTAAGTTTTGTATTGGTGTACAATAAAGAGTTATTGATTGATTGCCATACCACAGCAGGGATACCACTTATCACCATAACCAATTACGCAATAAAACCCTTCGGGATTCCGTCCTTTGCCATTAATACGAGGGCCGTCGATATTTTCACCTGTCAACCCTAGCCAATTGACCTGTATTCGTGTCATTTCCGTTTATGACACCCGTAGGCCCCCCACGAAGTGACACATTGGGCCCTAAAAAGTTGTTTAAAGCCCGTTGTCCGATCGATGGTGAGAATTTTTCTCACATAACTCATTGATATCTTGCAGCAATTTTAATTTTATTTCAGTGAGTTATTGAAAATGAAGATAGACCTATTAAGCGTGTTAAATTCAGAAAAAAAACTAGAAATTAAGTCGTAAAAAAAAAACTTCGTTTAAAAAAACCGACTTCAAAAACTAAAACATATAAAATAACTTATTTCTAAAGCTATTATTATTAATATATACTATCTAAAACATCTTAAAGTCGGTGCTTAGTAATTTTCAAAATATAGTAATTTTTATGTTTTACTTTGCACCGACTTCAAGATGTTTTAGATAATATATATTAATAATAATAACTTTAGAAATAAGTTATTTTATACATTTTAGTTTTTTAGTTTTTGAAGTCGGTTTTTTTAAACGAAGTTTTTATTTTTTATTTGTTACTCTTTAGTGTCTAGCTATGTATGGGTGGACATACGAATGGGCCGCGTTTCTTAAAAAATAAAGGTCCGAAGAAACGGGATCAAAATTTTTTTCGTAAAATGAAAACTATGTCAAATTTTTAGGGAACCACATGGCAGCTATTCCGCGTCGAACAAAAAATGAATCACGTAAATCGAATCATAAATCTCAGAGTAATCGGTGTACATATGGAATGAAAAGGATTTTTTTTCATAAAAAATGTTCATAACATGAAAACTACTGGGCCAAACTATGTAAAATTTTTAGGGGTCGAATTTGAAGCTATTTCGCGTCGAACAAAAAAGAATCACGTAAATCGGATCATAAATCACGGAGTAATCCGTGAACATACATAAAAAAAGATTCCGACGAATTGAGAACCTCCTCCTTTTTTCGAAGTCCGTTAAAAAAGGGTACGGAACTCGAGCCCGTAGAGTTGTTAAAAAAAGAAAAAAAAATGAAGATAGATACCCTTTATTGTACAGCATTACAGGAAACTTATGAACTAGTGCTATTATACCAGTTGACAAAGAGTGGTCTTATAGCTAAAAAAGCGATGTCTTCGAGACAACCTGTAGCAGGAATATTGTAGATTCGGGGCAGCAATGGCGGTACACATTATTGTATTAAAACGTGGAACAAAGACTTTGTACCCGTTTTTTACGAAAATCGCGCGGACTGAGGAGTATGAACTTCGTACACTTATATTTTTTAACCTTCCAAAAGGAGGAGATTCTCATAAGTAAAACATAAGAAATTATTATATTTTGAAAATTAGTAAGCACCGACTTTAAGATGATAATAAGATATTATAATTAAAAATAGCTTTAGCAATAAGGTAATTTATACTTTTTAGTTTTTGAATTCGGTTTTTTATATAGAGATGGAGTGCATAATACTATTATTTAAAACAAAAATGTGTATAAAATACATTAAATCAATCAAAGTCAAAATCTAAAATTTATAATGATATACCCCAAGACGTACTAACGAAAAATGTGTCAAAACAATTTTTAAAAGGAATATTACGAAGGCATTATTTAGCATTGTGTCCTTGATCATGGTGCCTTGTCTCGTTGCGTGTATGTAAGATTGATTGTTTTGTATGTGTGCATATATGTATATACGTATATATGTATGCATGTATATGCATATGTATGGATAGTCATAATACATGTACGCGGTGGGATATGGTACTATCATTAAGGAATCAATGGAAACGTTTCAAACGATTTTACAATGGACTTTGTGTATATGTACTTTAGATAACGGTGATAATAATATTGCTTAATCCATTAAATTAGTTTATATTATAATTTACATTAAAATAGTATAAGTACTTCACTACACGAAAGTTATAAGGAATAATAATGTAATGTGATCCGCGAGAACGCTGCCGACAAACTGCGCTGCAGTTTGGCAATGTAACTTTATGTATAATCTTGTAACTTTATTTTTATTGAAAATAAATAAAATAAAAAAATCACTAAAAAACATTACACACACTACCATGAGTTTGACACGCGCATATTTACTCTTTTCTTTAAAGTCTGTTGTTAAAGTCAAATTAACAGTGCAGCCTTGGAGAAATCCGCGATAATAAAAGGTTAGTCTTTGACAGTAGAACCTTAATAATGTTCAAACTTATAATTTCAATTGATTATGGTCAAATTTCGACCACTGGGCGACCGCTAGTTATTACATAAAAAGTCAGTGATTCTTATAATATTTTTACACCATTAGCAACACAAATACCCGATTACATGCATAGGTTACAAAATCAAAATAAATAAATTGAAGCAAAACAACCTTCATTAAAGACACTCTCAGATCGTGACGGCACTAAATTTGTTTAATTTAATAAATTTAATGTCAAGGGTGATCGATAATGAAACCAACAGTTCCGTATCATCTCCGTTGTTACCATTTAAATATTGGCTAACGATTTTCTGGTTTTTTATCCATACTAATATTATAAAGAGGAACAATTTGTATGTTTGTAACAGAATAACTCAAAAACTACTGGACCGATTTTAAACATTCTTTCACCATTAGAATACTACTTTATACCTTAATAAGATGGGCTATATTTATTACTGGAAAATTAGGAATACTTTCTAAAACTTTAGTAATAAAACCCATCGATCTAAAACGAATACTTGGCTTGGTGTATATGTATAATTTTAGAAAAAAGTAAAATTAATGACTGTGGATTGAGTGGGTTAAAAATTAAAATGAGTTACCGCTATTGCTAATTAGTTGATTTCAACTTTTAAATACTATTTGTATGCCTGAAAGGGCAAAAACATGTGAAACAAGATAACATATTGTCAACCAATGTTTTTACTAACCATGTTTTTACGCAAATAAATGATTTCATTTGGTGAATTGGTCTGTGTCGATCGTAACAATATTGAATAGGTTTGCGTTTAAACGCAATCACGTCCAATGCTAGACCATGATGCGGTCGAAGATGGAGCACGCCTAGACAGTACCTATTCACACGAGACTTAAAGATTGCACTATTCAGGAAACACGGATTCTGGTAGTGCGTTCCACAATTCTGCCGTACGTAGAAGGAACGTGGAGGCGAAACGTTTAGTACGCACTAGCAGCGTTTCCACTGTGGAAACGTATGTAGATCAGGGCGACTTGTGGTCCAAAGATGGAATGGTGTAGGGGGAATCAGGTTGATCAGTTCAACCGCATACTCTCCAAAAAGACTAGCAACCCGGCGTCAATGCTCTCGGCTTTGAAGCCTTGTATTGACATCTGGTCGCTAACTAATTTGATTAATATATTTCGGTTTAAAGCGAAGATCATTTTCAGAGTACACAATATATCACATCACGGTGTCCGCTTGGTTACAGTGAGAGCTTACAGATGAGTACACTTAACATCCCTAAGGTTACATGTTATCTATCGCCCTTCGCATCCCTAAATTAAACCGAGCGGCTAAAGTGTCCGAATTGTTCAAATTAACTCGTCTGTCACTAGTACGTTAAGGATTTTGACGCGTCACGTCAGAGTGCCCGCGCGCACGCCGCAGCGATGACAGCACCCAAAACGCGCTCAACACTACGCATAGGGCTGGAAGGTTTAATATTGTATTTTAAGGGTTTTTTTAATAATTTTTTGTGGTAATAACCATGAGGTTATTACCATTATTATATGATACAATAAGATAAGGATTCAAGCATGAGCTTGAATCCTTATCTTATTGTAGGTTACGGAAAGGTTTTACCTATCCCATTTTCCCTATCCTAGTTTCTCTATCTCATCCCATCCACCTTTTTCATACCCCTTTCCTATTTCTTCTATCTCATTTCTCCTGTCTGATTGATGTCTATCCATTTCTCATCTTCTATCTCATTAGCCCACCTTTTTATCTTTCCATTTTATACTCGACCTATGTTAGTGTTAATGACTGTTGACAAATATGTCTTCTTTCTTTATTTGTGCATTAATTAAAGCATTATGTTGTTAGCAGAGGCAAAAGAAGATTTTAAATAGGTTAGTAAATAGCAGTGGTGTCAACCCTAAAGCACATTACGAACATGCTTACAATTACGTGCGTTGTGAGGTCAAACAAAATACGATTTAAATTGGATCACGAATTGTAAGCTCATAAGATTATTTACGGCTGTTTGCATTTTGATATTTTGTATGTTGTCATAAATACCGACCATATGGTGGGTTTATTTTGGTGGTAACGGAAGGTGAAAGATCAGGAATGATGAGGTTAAAGAAATTGCGTTAAGTATCTCGCACGCACATTTTTATATGATTTGTTTAATGTGTAAATGTAATCTCTATACATATATGTATATACAAGTCGTCAGCAGAAGGTTTGCCGATGACAACCCCTCCCACCTCGCACAGCCGCGATCGTCTAGTTCTTAGTACTTCTTAGACAAGCCCCAGTTGGAGTCGTAGCGCGTGACTTATAAAAATCGATTGTTGTTCGCTAAAACTCAAAAAAGGCTATACCAATTAGATTTTTTCAAATAAAATTCAGCGCTTAAATCCGTTAAAGAAGTTTAAAGAAATATAGAAATACCAAAAAAACATATTGGAAACTAATTGCCTCTATAGTTGAATAGACTAATTTTTGCCGATCTAGCGCATTGGAACGCATATCCCGGATTTGATTCTAGATAAGGTAAATTTTCTAAACAAACCTTGCGCTATATACTCTGAGTTTGGAACCGCCCCAGAGTTGTTCCGTTGTATACCCATATGTAATACCCATAACACAAGCGTCATTTTAATTTGATAAACCCCTAGTACCACTAACAGCTCACCCCAATAGCCCAGTACTTTCTGTTCTCATTTCCCACAATACTCCTACACTGGTCAGGGCTTTGCCTTGGGTGCATTTTTATATGGTGTAGACAGGGATGATCGCCGGTCAGTGTCACGCCACATTTAGATTCAATTTGTCAAGGGGCCTCTACGCGTTGGCCTCCCCATGGCCCCACGCAAGCCCTCCAAAAGTATATTATAGTATAAAAATGACCCGGAAATTTTATGGCTCGTGGTCTTTAAAGACATACAAGATAATAATAATAATGTCTTTATTTCAGGCAATAAAATACCCGTATAAAAAGTGTGGAGTTCATTTAATTAGTTTTAAACTTCGACTAATTTTGAAAATATTTAGTAAATTTAGTTATGGTCCAAGTGGCGAAGTCCGTCCATAGGATAACTTCATACACCGCTCATTTTATGCCTTTTTTAAACGAAATTTAACGCCAACTACGCCAGCCAATAGGAGGCAGAACTCGGTAAGCTTCGACAGGTCTTCTCGTCGACCAATCCGCAATGCTTGAAGACGAAAGTCTTCGAGCAGTACGACCTACCCATCATGACATACGGTGCCGAAACATGGACACTGGCAGCGAGACTGGTCAACAAATTCAAACACGCTCAACGGGCTATGGAGCGAGCTATGTTGGGTGTCTCTTATGAATAAAATCAGAAATGAGAACATCTGTAAGAGAACGAAGGTGACCGTCATAGCTCGCAAAATTAGAAAGTTGAATTGGCTGTGGGCCGGTCACGTCTGGTGTAGGACCGACCACCGCTGGAGCAAGCGAGTCCTGAAGTGGAGACCACGTGTCGGCAAGTGTAGCATAAGTCGCCCGCCAGCCTTATGGACTGACGACCTGCGCAAGATCGCCGGCAGTGTCTGGATGAGACATATAAGAGACCGAAATATGTAGCGCGTACTTGGGGAGGCCTATGCCTATGCCAAGGCAGTGGACAGAGATTGACTGGAGATTGCAGAAGATGGAATTAGTTCCCAAATACCAAAAATCACTAAGCTACCGTTGCTACTACAGAACCTACTACACGTAGACCAACACGCACTTACCCAGTTTGTCTAATACATATGGCCTTTTTAGGCTAACAAAATTCATGAGCAAACTGATGCTAATCCGGCTAAATTAAAAATTAGATTCAATTGCACGAAACCTCTCAGGGCCGCGTGACATATTACTTTTGCAGATTATCATCTCAAGTTGATCGATTATTATCTTAAGCTTCAAAATTTAAGAATGGGTCTAATAGTCTAAACATTACATTGACCTACATACATAATGAATGGATGGTACAACTATAGGAAGCTCCATTTTTCTTTTTCAAATGCTATAAAGGCATAAAGAAATGAATGTAATCATTTTTACAAGATTTTATTTAACTTGCAATGGATGTACTTACGTATGTATTTATAAGTATGTATCTAAGTTCTGGTGAAATCTTGCAAGTTAAATTTGACCAACTTCCTGGTTTCCAATTGAGTTTTTTTCATAAAAAAGTTTTGACCACATTTTTTACTAAAGTTGAAACATTCTGAGATATTTATTCAGCTTTTTTATTTTGATTCACAAGCGGTAGGAAGTTAAGAGGTAAGAAATTATGCAATAAAAACTCTAGGTAAGTTTTGTTCTTTTTATCTTCTTCAGATATTCTTTAGGGTACAGATAGTGCTTATTTCTTGTTAGGCATTATTCTAGACTTTCTAATGCTTATATGACCACCAGAACATGCCGAGCTAGGACCAATTTAGAACTACACTTTCTTTGTTTTTTTTTCTATTGGATTGTTTTACATTGTACATTTATTTGTTTACTTTTTTCTTTCTTCAGAAAAAATAGTATACGTTGATTTTCAAAATATTAATTGCTAAGTTCTGTCTTTAACTTATTCGATTCACAAGAACAGTTGTCTTATAAAAATTCATCGAGTACCTTAACCGCATTTATGTCTTCATTAAACCAGCAATATATTCAAGAGATACGATCAAACTATATATTTCGACAGTTCCGGATTTTTTTTCTTCAAATAAATTCCACACCGTAATAAATCTTGTATCTGCTAGCTTATAGACAGCCCACATAAGCTTAGCAATGCGCTAATAGGTATTTATAAATAATATCTTAACAATTGTTTAATTAGTTGCGAGAAAAAAATCTCGCAACTTTTTAAAAAAGGTAAGGTCCCATTGTAAGCGGGTAAAACATGTTTTTATTCTAAAATTCTATCGAATACGGAATGAATGCATTCATCGGGTAAAAGTTATCTAGCAAATAAATTATTACCTCATTGAATATAAAAGTTAAATATTCACTAAATAATAAAATAATATAATCAAATGTTCACTAATGCCGGAGCACAGCACAAAGTTGTTGTGGCGGCATACTCTAGACCAGGAGTGTCACCAACCAGACGGGCAAATGTCCTACCACCTGGCTGTGGGTTGTTTTGTCGCCTCTTGCGACAGGCTGCTCCGCCGCAGGAAAATATATTCTGTCTCCGTTCCTGCACGGATAGAGTTCTGAAGTCCCGTCAGGCATATGCCCACCATTTCAATTTAGGTTGTTTTGAAGTTTCTTACGACAGGCCGCCCAGCCGCAGGAATTAGTATTCATCTCCGTTCTTGAACGGATAATCCGCTACAATTATAACGATGACTAGCCGCTGCAAGTGAGGCCACACGTCCAGACCGTGTTATACCGCGATCCGGGTCGGCATACGTCACGACGTGTGCCGACCTCTGGCGGATCACGTCATTGCGTCCGATGCGTCATGTCAAAACGGATCGTGTGAATGTTTTAAATCATTTCTATTGAGTATGTGGAGCGATTGTTGCGCAAATGTTTTATTAAGGCTGATATTGGACTGATCTTTCTTCAACCGAATTGAATCAATTTGGTTGAACGGTGTATATGTCGGAATTATATCCAACACCACTCTGATTTTCAGTACAAACCTTCCTTTTGGCGAGAAACCAAAACGACCCAATATTTTTTTATAACTAATTTTACTTATGAAATATATAATTAGTAAACCACATGAATGAATTAAAATGAATCTAACAATAAAATATGCTGTTATTTTAACATTAAAATGTACAGAGTATCGTTTGTAGGCAAATTACACCTTCATTCAACGTAGATAAAAAAACATAATTACTCTTGAATTATTACATAACTCTTACATCCACTTATACATACATACATACATAACTTCACGCCAGGTCCCTTGCGGGGTAGGCACGAACAACAGAGCGCCACACAGGCCCATTCTTACACACCTCACTTGCTTCTTTGACATTCATAGCTCTTGTCATGCACGCTCGTCTGTTCTTAAGGCTCCTAACATTACCTTCTGCTAACACATGATCAATTTGATCATGGAAGGTGTGCGTAGCCTTCCGCGACTTCTGCATCCATCCACTTTTGCATTGTATATCTGTTTAGTCATTCTTTCATCATACATTCTTTCCACATGCCCGAACCACCAGAGCATTCCTTTCCTTACCTTCACCCCGACACTCTCTTTTCCATACCCAACTCTCGCTTCCATACGTGAGCGTAGGTACCAGAACCGCGTTGTGTATGGTAAGCTGGGCTTTCTGGCTGAGGTTCTTAGCGCCTAGAAGTTTACCTAACGCTCCATTCACACTATTCCCCAAATTTACTCTTCTTTCTATGTCAGCGGTGTACCTTCCATCCCTGCTAAAAGCACATCCAAGATATACAAACTCATTCACTTGTTCCAGCATAACATCATCGACCATTATACTTATATCCACTAATATTTCAATTAATTAGCATAGAATATAATAACATATATAATATGTATAGGTTTTTGGACGGAATTCACAATTTTAACCATAACGATGCACTTGAATGGAATGCATAATGATGGAAGAATGACTAAACAGATATACAATGCAAAAGTGGATGGATGCAGAAGTCGCGGAAGGCCACGACACACCTTCCATGATCAAATTGCTCGTGAACTAGCAGAAGGTGATACCAGGAGCCTTCAGAATAGACGAGCGTGCATGACAAGAACTATGAATGTCAAAGAAGCAAGTGAGGTGTGTAAGAATGGGCCTGTGTGGCGCTCTGTTGTTCGTGCCTACCCCGCAAGGGACCTGGCGTGAAGTTATGTATGTATATAATTATGTGTTATGCACCGGGAAAAAATGATGATTTGATATATACTGATAAATACTCTTAATAAAGTTCAATATAAGCCGATACTGTAATGATATAACAAATCAATTTAATTGTAACCGATTTTTTATCAAAATTTTCTTTTATCCTTATCATAATCACTTGAGGCAATATAATTTTTCAATTTATCTTTCTTTATCTTGTACAGATATTAACAGAAAAAAAAGTGTGTACAGTTCACACACAGTGAAAGTGAAAAGAAGTTGACAAGGGGGAGGGTTTCTAAATTTTATGACGTTTCTTTGCATTGCATTCCAAAACCACTGAACCAATTTGAAAAATTCTTTCACTGTCGACAAGCTACACTATCCCCGGTTTATATAGGCTATAAAAACTTCCTAGATACACGTGTGAAGCCGGGGCGGGCCGCTATTATAATATACTGTCATAATATATTTAACCTTTAAAACGCGAAATTTGAAGTATTAACAAAAAACTTGAAAACATTTGCAACTCTACCTGTACGAGCATAGTATTAAAATAATTAAACATAATGTTTTCTGTCTCATTCTCTCGCAGGCCAACTCCTATAGATTTATGTGTTTAACTCTTTTTAGTGTCGCTTTTTCGTTTCATCGAGTTTCAAATCACAAGCATTCTAAAGAAGTTTTACTCCAATGAACCCAATTTGATTATAAATAATTTTCTATACAAAACAAACCGAGATAAAAAAACATTTTAATGACTTTAAGAAAATCAAGTTTTTACCGACTATCTCACGTCGGGTCTTTTAGACTACTTAAAATATTATTACTTTCGAAGTTATTAGATCACAATAAATAACATGGCGGCGGTAATAAAAATGAATATGTTTCTTAAGAAAAATTTACATAGATAAGTTTTTATTGCCCTGAAGTTGAAGATTTGATCAAATATTTATTTTGTATTCTTATAGACGTGGCGTCATCAGCTAAAAATATTTTTAAAATATTTCGCTGCAACAATCGAACAGAAGGTTCCTGGCAGTCGTAGCTTTGTATAGTTCCCGGCGCGGATCTTGAGCGGTCCGCTGGACAGTACGGATGCGCATTTATTTAGTCCTACATACTGTTCCAATTTTTGCCACCTGCATATCTGTAAACAAAGCACATTTATTACCCGTCGGCGTTCGAGCTAATAATATTGAAACTCTTTTATGACTGTCTTCTTTTGTTTACTTTGTGTTTAAAATTTGTGATTAGAAAACAGTCCATTGTTATTGTACTCTTTTATGCCAATATGCGGCCGAGTCATTAGCTAGGTGCGGCGAATTAAGTCGACTTAGATACGGGGATATTGCAGTTCCGCAGTATTAATCAAAGGCAGTCGAGCGATAACCACGAGCGAAGCGAGACGTGTGTACTACAATCGGTAATAAGTGACGGACTTTTAGCGATTAATCGAATTACGACCTTCTGCATTACGTTTGGACTGTTTGGTTATATTTGAACCTGTATTATATGTGTTTGTAACTTTGTATAGTTCTATTGAACTGTATAATAATTCCAACGGCATTTTAATTCGAGTCCCGTGACTCGTAACAATATTATTCTACATTATAATATTGAGCAAGTCCAGCCTTACCTTTATTAGCCGTAAATGCCTCGTTTAAAATAGCAGAAAGGTAGCTAAACGTTTGTTATTTTCTTTGATTACCAAGAAACGCTACTCGTCGTTGCTTAACACTTGCTACATTTACTCGAATCTAATTGCGCAAGTTGGCACATCATGCTCTGTTTACACTTGCTCTATTTTGCACTTAATAATATAGAAAGAGAATATATTTATTAACTTTATATTAAAACTTAGACAAATAGAACAACAAATTACAGTCAAACCTGGGTAAGTGAGAACTGGATAAGTGAAAAAACTCTATAAGTGAGAGTTATAGCCAGGACCCGTCATTTAAGCTCCCAAAACCTCTATTGGCGAGAAACAGAAACCTCTGTAAGAGAGAGTCGTTTCTCCCTCATGGACCTCCGTAAGTGAGACTGCTACTTATCTATACCTCTATAAGCGACAGTCGAGCTTTATTTATTTATATTATTTAGGAGGAACTATTGCTACAATAAAAATACATACATACAGTAACAAATGACAAAACAAATTACAAATTTAACATCTGCTATTTTATGACTCATTCTTAACTTTCGTGGAACTTCCTACCATTGTTTTGTCTTGTTTTTGTAAGCATCTTGATACCTACCCTTATAAAGTAGGTACTTATATGTTTTATCATATTACATATTTACTACATTCGTACTTGCTGTGACTTGTTATTGCTGCGTACCTCTATAAGAAAGAAACGCTACCCATGTACCTTACATTAGCGAGAAACTCGGGTTAATGAGAAACCTCTATAAGCGAGAATAAGATTGTGATCCCTTGAACTCTCGCTTATCCAGGTTTGACTGTACTACTAAACCCGGTATAGAGTGTGTTTGATCCGCCATCAGTGGCGATATTTCAGTCTTCCCTTCGAGACCACTAAAGTAATCTTATTAGCGCCTTTGAA
This sequence comes from Dendrolimus punctatus, assembly GCA_012273795.1. NCBI lineage: Eukaryota > Metazoa > Arthropoda > Insecta > Lepidoptera > Lasiocampidae > Dendrolimus > Dendrolimus punctatus. The sequence goes on along the minus strand of CM022540.1, from coordinate 19,875,879 downwards.
TGTATGATTGAATATATCTTTATTTGACAGATAGAGATAGTAGAAGTCGGAGAAATCACGTAACAATATTCGATGGTTTCTCTCAATTTTCCTTGGATCCACCCATCAGATCTGGCAATGGGACCACCCCAGGAGTGTACTCTTTAAAATTGAAATAAGTTTGGAAATATTTTCACAACTGATGGAGAAATCCCATAACGAATATATAAAAAATCTCATTTTGAAAGTCGGTTAAAAAGAAAGCAACATTTTAAATTTGAAACGTTTACTTCTGCATTTTTACGAATTGAAAGTTTCACTTGAATATAAACTAAACAGCAACTAAACGCTCCCTCAGCACAGAATGCGCAAATCCCTTTAAAGTGAAGCGCGTTATGTGCGAAATGGAGTCCGTTTGCACTTTTATGCGCGTGAGCAGCTCTAAGAAATATTGTCAGTAATATAAAGGAACATATACACTTGTATACTTAATAAGAAACGCAATCCTTCTACAATACTTTCATTGCAGGAACGGAAAAGCAGTACTAATTCCTGCGTCCGGACTGTCTGTCGTAAGAGGTTACAAATCCAGTCAGGTGGTAGGGTATATGCCCTTCAGGATAGCTACCACCCCTGATTTAAAGTATGCCACCATAACAACTTTAAGTTGTCGGCATCAGTGGGCCGGTTCCAATTTCTGCTTCAAGGCCAGAAGCACATTGGCAAGACCTCTGGTGTTGCTAATGTTTACAGGCGACGGTAACCACTTTCCATCAGTTGGGCCATCAGCCCGTCTCCTGTGCTTCAGCAATAAATAAAAAAACAGTAAATTTGTTTTCGTTTTTTCTAAGACTTCTATGTTATACCGCTGCGAATTTAATCTTTAGTATTTATTTTTTATTTTTTTTATTGCAGGAGGTCAGCAGACAGGCAGACGGCCCACTTGATGGAGAGCGGTTACCATCGCCTATGGACATTTGCAACACCAAAGATGCTACAAATGCGCTGCTGCCCTCTTAAAGGAGACTGGAACCTGGTCACTAATGCCGGAACGCAACACAAGGTTGTTATGGCGACATACATTAGACCAGGGGTGGTAGCCATCCAGTCGGGCAAATGCCCTACCACCTGGCAAAAATTAATTCGGCACCACCAAGACATTTTATTAGCCATGATTTTCTAAAAGTCATACAAATAAGTTAAATCTACTACCTATTATGTGTAAAACGCTTCGCAGCGTGTTATTATAAGCAAATAGAAACTCCTCAGCAACACGTCTAGCAAAAAAATATTGGAACTAAGTTCCTTATCGCGCGTTGCGAAAGGGGGCTAGACGGAAAAAATTAAGACCAAAAGTTGTAACGACACTTTGCTATAGTTGTAAGCCGTGTGGCGTGCGCGTGTTTCTCTGTCTCTCTCTCTCTCATAGAAAGCAACTCATTTATTTTCGTTTCGTCTTTCTATTTGGCATTGAACAGAGTGGTGTCGCGACGATTATTTTTGTTGAGTGTATACAGGTTTTTTGTACATAATAAATATTTAAAAAAAGGAACTTTCTTAATATTTAGGTAGCTCGTTAAGGATCATTGTAAAAGCGCCTTTATGTTGCTTGCAATTATGAAGACGCGCACGCGCAGCCTGTTGCGCTTGCTCTCGATTTTATACAGCGCTAGTTTTTGCCCGCAGTTTCGCCGGTAAAGACGTAAAAACGGCTCATACCGAGTTTGCTAACACTGTCTTCCGTCAAGTTTTAAAGTATAAAGTAGCTGTTTATTACATGCAGACAAGAGCCAATACCAGTTCTTTTTTAACCGACTTCGAAAAAGGAGGTGGTTCTCAATTCGTCGGATTTTTTTTATATGTATGTTCACCGATTACTCCGTGATTTATGTTCCGATTTACGTGATACTTTTTTTGTTCGACGCGGAATAGCTTCCAATTGGTTCCCTAAAAATTTGACATAGTTTTCATTCTACGAATTACTTTTTTGTTCCCGTTTCTTCGGACCTTTATTTTTTAAGAAGCGCGGCACCATTCATAGCTGCATGTATGGGTGCAGCTATGAATGGTATAGCTAGACACTAAAAAGTAACAAATAAAAAATAAAAACTTCGTTTAAAAAAAAGGACTTCAAAAACTAAAATGTATAAAATAACTTATTTCTAAAACTATTATTATTAATATATATTATCTAAAACATCTTGAAGTCGGTGCAAAGTAAAACATAAAAATTACTATATTTTGAAAATTACTAAGCACCGACTTTAAGATGTTTTAAATAATATATATTAATAATAATAGCTTTAGAAATAAGTTATTTTATACATTTTAGTTTTTGAAGTCTGTTTTTTTAAACGAAGTTTTTATTTTTTATTATTAGATATGAATGAATGAATTAATGAATTAATTAATGTTCTTTATTGCATATATATAAGTTACATATATGTATATACAATAGGAGGTCTTATCGCCGCCGGCGATGTCCTCCAGACCACTTTTTCATTGTTTGAAAATAATTTACTTATCATAGAACAAAAAAAATTTAATTAAATTAAATGTCGAAAAAAAAAGATTAAATTAAATGTAAAAAAAAAACTAATATTGATACGCTTGTTAAATATAATGATGTCAGTGCATTTATTATCCTAGTCAGAATTATATTGGTATATATTTTAATCATTCTTCATCTAATATTTTAATCATTTATTGCTACCTGTATCGAATAATATGTTAATAGATTTAGCATATTAAGTAAATCTGGATGAAAGGCACAGAGCTGAAATAAGATGACAGATTTCAATGATATTGAACGATATAAGATTGTGTTTTAGGGATGCCTTGACTAGGGAGGAGAGAGTCGGAATGCTCCTCCGTCTCAAAGGAAGAAGAAAACACTTTATTTTGCACTAAAATAAACAATTAATGAATGAATAATTACAATAATCTTACTACGGCTTTATCGCTTATAGCGATCTTTTCCAAGCAACCTGACTGAGAAGATACTTTTAATAACTTATGTCTGGGTATAATTAAATTAAAAAGAACGAATATATAAAAAAGGAAGGAAAATAATTAGTATCCTTAAGCTAGATAATAAGATATTACACCAGTTATATTAAATACTAATAATAATTAATACATATTTACAGTAAATTTGTCAAGGGCCTCTATGCGTTGGCCTTCCTATGACCCCCACGCAAGCCCTACAAAAGTCCGGGCCACTTTTTTGGCTCCTGGTCTTGAAGGACATACATATTAATATTAAATAGTATTAAAATGTTATACATACTCGTATAAAGACAAAAAATAGATAAAAAAGACACTAAAATGTAATAGATATAATAATAAACATGTATTAGATTGTAAGTTTTTGATAAAGAAGATAAAGAGAATATAAAAATCAAATAAAAATGATTACCTTCCACTTTCTTCTCTATAGTATTGTTTATATATATTTTTATTAAAAAAATAAGAAACTCTTTGATACCACCCGTGATCAGAAGGCTGGTTCGTATGTCGCGCAACGAATCAGCATTGCTATACAGCGTGGAAATGCAGCCTTCTGGACACGCTTCCCTCTGGCAGCGATTTGTTACATACTTGTTAAATTTATTTATAATTTAGTTTATTTTTAAGTATCTAGTTTAATTTACAATTTTGAAACAATGCGTAAAAAATATTCTCTAGTTTAAAAAAAAATTACAACAAGAAATGAAAAGAAAAGTCTCGGCATATGTCGGAGGAGTAGGCGATATAAAAAAATAACACTTATGAAACTCTCACTATATCGTAAACAGTATGAAGTATCTAATAAAACGCCATCTCTACGTAATAGAATTCGTTGTTTTATCCCATTTTAATTATCCACAGCACTATTGGCTTTTATTTTATTGCAGAATAAAGCCTTTTCAGTGGTATAAAAACAGTTTTTATTAAACGATAAAAGCTTGAGTTAAGAGGCTTTTATTATTCTAATTTCATTTTGCGTACGGTTTTATGTTTAATGAGTAATTTTGTTATTATTTCATAAATAAAAAGATTACATTTAAAGAATAGTTTTGTATGTAATGATTTTGAGGATGTTTTAGCGTGCGTATTTATACACGCCGCTGCCGAGCTGCCACTTTTATTGTAGTCGGCATTCAAACACATACGGGTTTACTTATAATAATCTCGTTAAGAAACGATTAGGCATCTCTTAAGTAACAGAATCTGAATCAGACCCTAATCAGTTAATATATTTTTTTCACTTATAAACGTGTATTATCTGTTGTTTACTTGACCTATGGGAGCACAGATAAACTATATTAGCAAAATATTCGATTAAAGGGGAAGGAGTTTGTGGGTAAAATTTACACTATGCAGTTGCTGAGCAGTTTCTTTACATTTAAGAAAGGATTATAAGTAAGGCCCATAATATATATAATACTAGCTGTGCCAGTAGACGTTGTCCTGCCCTGAAGAAATAAAATTTAGAACTCGACAGCAGCGCTATCTGCCGGGCTTATTTGTGAATCTAAACCATCCTCGAGTCCACTTGAACACACACAAAAACAATCATTCAAATCAGTCAAGGCGTTTAGGAGGAGTTCTCTGTCAACACACGTACAGAAGAATTATATATATATATATATATATATATATATATATATATATATATTATATATATATATATATATATATATATATATATATATATATATATATATATATATAAAGATTTTCTTAAGATTTCGCGACTTATACACACATAATAAAACTATACATATAAAATGTTTTAATAATTTTAAGCGCGGTAATTTATTAATTAAATTAGATTAGGCTTCCATAGAGTAAATAATAGCCATAAACAAAATTAAAACGAACAAGTTGGCGGTAGACTAAATAAACTTTAACGATACTCATTGACACTTGACATCTTTGTTTTCGTGATCACGGCCACTGTTAAGTGGCTGAAACTTCAGAATAACAAAAATCAAATAAATTACCGCGCTTAAAACCGTTAAAACGTTGTTTTGTCATATATATACCCAAGCTTGTATAATGGGTACAACGGAACACTCTGGGACCGATCTCATACACCCAGACCAATACAAATAATAGAAAGTTCGTTTGTAAACTTTAAAAAGCCAAGTTATGAATACATTTGAATTTTATTCAAAGTCGCAGTAAAATATAAATATAATAAAATAATAAGCCCAGCTCTCTTCACCCCTTAGCCAGTTACACCCATGCTGCTCCTGTCTTTTATGGCAGTTTTAGGAGCCCATACAGGGAGTGACGTGCCAACGTCTGCTCAGTTTTACATGTTCCCTGAACATTGCGACGGGCAGACTTCACAGTCCCCATATTTCCAGACCCTAGTGCACTAACAGTTCTCCGCAATAGCCGGGTACTTTTTATTTTCATTTCCCACAATCGTCCTACATTGGCCGGAACTTGTCCTTGGGTGTATTATTATATAGTGTAGACAGGAATAATCGCCGGTCAGTGTCACGGCACATTTACATTAAATTTGTCAAGGGTCCTCTAGGTGTGGGCCTTCCCATAGCTCCACGCAAGCCCTGCAAAAGCCCAGGCTATTTATATGGTCCGTGGTCTCTGAGATATAATATGACAACAGCACATAAAAGTCCTACAGCTGGGTGCGGGCCTCCCAGTATAGGGGAACTGAAAGTATACCCGCTACGTTTGTCCAAGGCGCCTTGGTAGGTTTGATACATCGGTTACCTCGATGTGCAAATTTCATCACGATGTTTTCCTTCATCATTGCTAACATGTGGTAATTGTAAGAATATGCAAATTAGGTCAGAACACTGCTTAAATGGTACAAACATTTCAGTCGGGATTCGAAGCCGAGCCCTTCGAGTTTGGGACGTGTGCCCTAGCCATTACGCTACCACGACTTTAAATCACAATAAATAATAATGTTACAACCTAGTCGCCGACAAAGACAAATTCCACGTACAGATTTGTAGAAGCACATTTATCACCCGTCGGCATTTGAACGAATTATAATTCTTTTATGAACGTCTTCTTTTGTTTCTTATTAATTGGCATACGTTTCTAGAGAACATTATTTTATTGTATTAGTTTATGACGGCTGGCGGACAAATCAATAGCCAGGTGTTGCAGATGAAGTCGACTACAGCACATGTGTATCTGATGGAGAGAGACGGCAGGTTAGCGACAGCTGCGATCACGGCATGACGTGTGTAAAATCGGGGATCTAATAGTGACGGACTTTGCGAATTTTATTGAATTACGACCTTATTCATTACATTTGGATTTGTTGTGTTCGGTTATATTTGTACCTGTGCTGTACGTGTTTGTATAGTTCTAATAAACTCTATAATAGTTCCTACGGCATTTTAATTCGAGTCCTTCTAACTTGTAATAATATCAACAAAAGTTTTATATAGTACAGTTATAAAAGAATACGATGATTTCTTTGATCAAAATTTTAAAACCAATATACTATTAATGTGTTCGTTAAACACTGTTTCAAGTTTGGACTTCATACAAAAGTGAGTTATTTGTTCATTAAACAACTTGAGATAAGACACCTTAGAAATATTTTCAAATCGTATCAATAAAACACAAATTTGACCACATAAACCAAGTTCAAAATCCAGGGGTCTCTAACTATCAGATTAACAAACTTTTATAAGGAAGAACTAGTGTAACTTGAACCGTGTTTTCTAAATAACGAATCCATTTAACAAGTTCAAGAAGATAACGCCTAAAAGAAACTTTAATAAGGCTTTATAAATTTAAACGCCTGAGATGAGATGCGGTTGGTTGTGTGTGTATTGATGTGTTTTACTGATGTTAAGGAGACTACATACTCGGGTTACCACACCTATAAATCAAAATTTAGAAAATATTTATTTCCAATAGGGACACACAACACAAAACAGTACGAAGATATAAAATTATACACATACAGAAATTGTATGCCGCAATTTAAAATCTTTTTTTTTCGTAATTAATTTCGGATTTTGGTGATGAACTCCTAACTTCTTACAAATATTAATATTGTTACAACTCAGGCCCCGACAAAGACCAATTCTACGTACAGATCAGTAGAAACACAGAACTGCCGGCATTTGAACTATTGTAATCCTTTTATGATCGTCTTCTTTTTTCTCTTATTTATTGGCATATGTTTCTAGTTATTGTGGAGAAAAGCCCAATGTTCTATTGTACTCGCTCAGGAGCATCATTAGCTAGGTGTTGCGGATTCTTTTGCATTTGTGGAGTATAAAACGACGACCTGATGGAGAGAGAGAGTAGTCAATCTAAGACTGCAATACGGGCGTGATGTGTGTATATTTGGAAATCTAATAGCGACGGACTTTGCGCGTTTTAATTAATTACGACCTTCTGCATTACGTTTAGGATTTCTTGTGTTCGGTTATATTTGTACCTATGTTATACGTATTTGTATAGTTCTAATAAACTCTATAATATTTCTAACATTCTTCAAGCATTTTAATTCGAGTCCCGTTAAATTGTAACAATATTGTTATGCTGGGGCCGTACTGGCACTAATATTGAAGATATTGACTGTGTCCTAATGCGTTTTATTCAAGGTGTTAAAAATAACACAAATAACGTATTACATACATCGGCTGCATTTGCGTGAAACGGCCTATACAGTAACATTATCCCAGATGAGGTCCCACCATTATGTTTGAATTGAAGCTAACTCTACAATGTTCTCCACACTGCATGCGTTCGAATATATGAGTGTGAAGCCACTCACCCTTCTCCAACGAATAGTATAGCTAAACATTGTTTTTTTTTTTATTATATCTGTACCAAAATTGGGCGGCATTCGGCAAGCTTCGTCAAGTGTTCTCGTCGACCATTCCGCAATGCTTGAAGACAAAAGTCTTCGAGCAGTGCGTCCTCCCCGTCCTGACCTACGGGGCCGAGACGTGAACACTAACGACAGGATTGGTCCACAAGTTCCAAGTCACTCAACGGGCTATGGAGCGAGCTATGTTGGGTGTATCTCTTATGGATAAAATTAGAAATGAGGATATCCGTAAGAGAACCAAAGTAACCGACATAGCTCGCAAAATTAGCAAGTTGAAGTGGCAGTGGGCCGGTCACGTCTGTCGCAGGACCGATGGCCGTTGGAGCAGACGAGTCCTGGAGTGGAGACCGCGTCTCGGTAAACGTAGTGTCGGACGCCCTCCAGCCCGATGGACCGACGACCTACGCAAGGTCGCCGGTAGGCGCTGGATGAGAAAGGCAGCGGATAGGTATGAGTGGCGCCGCCTTGGGGAGGCCTACGTCCAGCAGTGGACTGTGAATGGCTGACGACGTACTAAAATTGTGGAAATTTTGGACGGCTTAGAATTAGTCCCGCATACCGAGCAAAGATCTATATATTGGATACGTCTGGAAAATTCCGAACATATGGCAACCTTACCATAGATAATGTAAATCAGGGAGACTAAAGCTTTTAGAAATTCACTTACCAAAATTAACAATTGATGTGTATGGATATATAGGTAGGTATAATGATCATATTAAACAAATCAACCATATTGAATCAATTTGGTTGAAAAGACAGAATTGAAATGACACGACGGTAATCGGTAATGTTGTAGGTTTAGTTTATATTAATCACTTTGGTTGATTCATCCAAATTTAAAGACACGAATGAATCGTCTAATATTGGTTTGAGGTATAGGAACTGGTCATTAAAGTTTTACATGACAACATAATAAGTTTTAAATAACATATCAGCCTTCGAAACGCAGCGCGCAGAACACTCTGACGAGCAACTCCTTATGTAAAAGAAGTGCCCTAAAATCTTCACCTACACCAATGAAAGAAAAAAGAAATAAAATAATTTATTTAGAACAAAAAACTAAGTTAATATAAATAGAGAAAGAAACAAAATAAGTCCTAAATTGGACCCAGCCTCAGCATAATGCTAGCCAACAAGGACTAGCGCTGTTCCTCCGTCTGGGACCATAAAATGACTCGTCAGAACGGCTGTATTGCGCTCCGTGCTAAAGAACTTTTAAAACCGAATTTGGTTTCGCTAGTCACATATACAGCGTGTTTCAGACCTTACGACAATAAATCAGACCACGTTTTCGTCATGACGTACTCTACCCAAATACAAAAACGAATCAAGGTAGCTTCTTTGGTTTAGCCACAGGACCTCATTTTTCATTTCAGAATTTTACAATAACATGTATCTGTTATTGTGACGAAATCGGTAGGTTAGTGACCAAATGTATAATGTTGCCAGCTCGTCTCTTCATCATTAAACGCGGAAGATGTTCATTCCTACCAAGATCAGTGAACCAATATTTACAAGATGTTCTGTTTTTATTGTCTTTTTATCGTAATTAATTTGTTTGGAAATTGATTTTTTTAAATTTTGACATTACGGTTGATTTGATAGTACCAAAAACTTTGTATGGAGTAAGACTGCTAAAATTATGATTTATTGTCATTTGAAATGAAACACGTTGTATATACATTTACCGACGTACAATCAAAAACATGATAACTTACTTCCCATAAAATTTAATGTCATTCGACAATCTGGATTTTTATAAAAAATTCTAAGCTCGATTTTGAAATTGGGCTACATAATAAATTAAATAAAATGTCACCAAAAGAGTAATTAAAATGATATTAATAAAACAAAAAATTAAACAACCTTATTTATTAGCTTGTTTTAATACTACTAATACTACACGAATTTAATGACACCACATTTTGGTAAATAAATATTAAATTTTTATCGCGTTAAAACCTAGATTTAGATCACATTAAATAATATTTATAGGTGATAAAATACTATATTTTAAGACTAAAGTGACCGGTACAATTTTAATAGGTTAGTTTATACAGCTATAAACTTGTGCTCTTTTAGATACCTGTGATGTCAAACGTGCATATTAATGTTGTGTACATTTCACGTTGTTTATGGTTGTTTAGGTCAATTTCAAGATAATAAGAGTAAAGTTACGGTATACAGGAGTATAATACTGAGCATTTAGCTAAGGAATTGCGTCAGTGGTCTATTAAGGGGATTCGATTCACAAAATGGTTTTAACTAAATATACTTTTAGTAGTATACTGTATATATAGTTAAACTCTGGCAGCTGGAGGGTCCGAACGAACATCGAAATTGAGAATCTCATAACATTATAGGAGAGATAAAATCTCACCGCCTCCGTTGGCTCGGTCACGTGGAACGGATGGGAGAGGATCGAAGTTTGAAGAAGGCCTGTTTGGGACGTCCAGTCGGTCGATTAAAGTATCGGTAGAGGGACAGAATGGAGGCTGAATATGTGAGCTTCAAGCCCATAAATGATAAAAAATCGCACAGGACAGGAACAGGCGGCGTGTTCTCGTCACGGAGGCCAAGACACATGTTGGATCGCTGAGCCAACGGAGTCAAGTTATTTTCCGTATCTGTTAATGAAAATTCATATAACTCGAGGTATATGCACATTGAACTAATATTAATAAATAAATTATTAACGGTCAAATGCCAAAACTCAAAAATACGCTAAACAAGTCACTCTTCTGTTATGAGTAAGATACAATTAGCTTCTTTCGGGCTGATCTCAAGTGCTCAGACCATTGTAAATTACGGGAAGTTCGTTTACCATATCAAGACTAATAATCTAACCAGAAACCTCTGCAGTCAAGTAAGCTAGACGGTTGAGACTACTCAACCACGGAGGTGACAAAAGATAAATGAAAGCCAAGGTTGTATTTTAATTGGCACTAATAATATCTATGTTTCATTTAACTTTTTATAAAGTTTGATATTTTTTATAAGATAGAATTTAATTAAATAAATAATTAATGTAATAATTTCTCGTGGAAACATATATACATACCCAAAAGTTTTAAATAGGTAGGCTGTTGTCACTTTTTAAAATTTATTAATGCACAAAACAAGTTATAATCAAAAACAAAACTATAAATCTGAATTAAATACAGAGTCTGGATTATAATAATTCATACAAAAAATATATAAAAATAGCTTGAAATAAATTATTTGATTTACATACAGCGTCTAGTCTGCTCTCTATGACAAAGAGGTGTTAGTCGGACCCCCTTAAGTTATTAAAGTTAGTTTGAATCATTATTATTTACGAGACTGACAATTTACTATTATAGCTACATTAGATAATAAATGCCAATGGTATTTTCTTGGGTTTTCACGGTTGTTAAATATTAACATAGAAATACTTTTTAACGGATATAAGCGTGTTTGAAATGAATTTTTCACTTTTAGTCTATATTCGAAAAAGATGGCTTCTGTTGTTTTGAGTAGACTAAGGCTTTGCCTCCCCCCCCCCCCCCGCTGACGCTGCTGAGAGCGCGAGGCGGCGAGGGGGGGAGGAAGGAGAGGGAGGGGTGAAGGCGCAAGAGCAATCCTCGCAGCCTACCCCTCCCCCACCGAAGGAGGATAGCGCCCCTGACTCCTGGCAGCCACGGGCGGGCGGCAGCGGGCGTCGAAGTCTGGGGGATCAACATGACCTCCGCCCGCACTGATATCGCGAGAGGGCGCGAGAGGTAGCCGCGCGTCCCTCTCAGGGCCGAGGAAACGTCATTCCCCGGCCCGCACACAGGAGAGGCCGCCAGCCGCTGCCGGGGTTGCGGGTTAAGCTCGCGCATGTACCGCGACCCCGGCGCTAGGCGGAAAGAAGGCTGCCATGGGGTTTTAGTGGGTATACCGGCGCCGGTCGTATTGATTAATCGGCGTCGGGGAGCCCCACGTACCGGCCGCGCATGATCCCCCGCGCGGCTGACGATGCGCCAACGCATTTCCCCATGTAAAAAAAAAGGCTTTGCTGGCCTACCTCACTGGCTTCGGGTTTGATTCCTGGCATGGGAAATTTTGTAAATTACATTTTCGTTATTTATGTCTGAGTGTTTGACCACAGCCCCAATATGATATGAGAAATACAAAATGTGTATGTTATTCTCTAAACTAAAGAAAAATATTTTTTAGCTAGACGTGTTGCTGGGGAGTTTCTCGCCGCTTCTTCTCCTTAATAGCAATAACACGTTGCAAAGCGGCGTACATAGGCTAGGAAATAAAATAAAATTTTAACCTATATGTATGACCTTCAAAAAGTGTTCTCCATTGGAACTTAATTTAAATAAAAACTTTTGAACTTGGATTAACACTGCATATTTCCCAAGTAAGAAAAAAAATCGGCTTTTTGCAAAACCATACTTTAAATTAGGAGGTTATATTTATAAGGTTTCTTTATATATATGTACAATATAAAAAACGGGGCTATGGTGCAGGTAATACTCAGTAATGAGGGACAACATTGTAAAAGGTCTCTTAGTACCGGCACGGCTGCTCGCCTCATTTTTATTCAAAAATCTTTGAATGCATTAATCACTTGACGTGTTAACGTGCGGTTTGAGTAAATCCAACTGAATCAAACGTATTATCTGATACTGTATATTCATTAAATATATCTGTTATTACCATATAGAATATTTCGTTCAAATCGAATATCAATATGTTGTGTAATTATTTTTACACAAAATATTTTCTTAAGTTTTCGCGACTTGTACACATAATAAAATTACGTTTTAACGGTTTTAAGCGCGGTAATTTATTTTATTTAGGTTTATCCGACGTTTCGGCCGCTTTTCAGTTGCCGTGGTCACGGAAGACAAAGATGACATTTGTCAAACGTGTATTGTCAAAGTTTTTATTCAGCCTACCGCCAACTTGTTCATTTCAATTATTTAGTTTTAATTTTGTTTATGGATATTATTTACTCTATGGGAGCCTAATCTAATTTACCATCGCTTCACAACATGTTGTGGCTTGAAGAGAAGAAGCGGCGCAAGAAACTCTTCAGCAAACATGCCTAGTTCTAAAAAAAAAAATTAATATAATATTAAAATGAGTGGAAGGACAGGGACAATACACGTTTGACAAATGTCATCTTTGTCTTCCGTGACCACGGCAACTGAAAAGCGGCCGAAACGTCGGATAAACCTAAATAAAATAAATTACCGCGCTTAAAACCGTTAAAACGTAGTTTTATTATATTTTTACACAAGTTATAATTATAACATTATATTTGTTGTTATTATTTTAACAGCACATAAATGTCCCACTGCTGGGCTCGGGCCTCCCATTATAGGGGAATGGACAGTAAGCCGCCACGCTTGTCCAAGGCGGCTTGGCAGGTTTGACACATCAGTTATCTCGATGTGTAGGTTGCATCGCGATTTATGATGAAATATAATACAATATGAATAATCACATGTATGTAATGCATATGCAGTATACATGGTAGGTACATTTTGAAATTGACCTGATGACTGGCCAGTAAATAAACCAGTTGACGCGAAAATTGTCTATAATAAGTGTACTTAAATCAAAAAGATAGGATACTTCTTATCCCACACATGTGATAATTTACCGGGGTATCCCTTGAAGGTATCCCTCCCTCCCTACGCGAGCGGCTTGTAAGAAAATTTCTTTTTATTTATAAATAGTTGTTATTATTTACTTTCATTTATTCTTCCTTGAGTATGTATCGTAATATAGATTGAGGACAAGGAAGAAAATTAAGTATGCTTTTCTTTATAACTTCGTGAGGACGGAAGTGGTTCTAGGTCATTCTGAAACCTGCTGCCGTGACAAGTGTTATAAAATCTTCTGTCTTGGAAAACTACAGGATAACGCATCTCAATATACCGGGTATCCCCAATTCGCATTACACACTGTATCTCCATATATTCAATGTACTCTTTGACACTGTATTTTGCAACAAGCTGCCAATGTTGTGGAACAATCTTTAATTTTTTTTAATTTTTATTGCAGGAGTTCAGCAGACAGGCAGACGGCCCACTTGATGGACAGCGGTTACCATCGCCTATGGACATTTGCAACACCAAAGGTGCTACGAATGCGCTGCTGCTCTCTTTAGGGAGCCTGGCACCTGGTCACTAATGCCGGAACACAACACAAGGTTGTTATGGCGACATACTCTAGACCAGGGGTGGTAGCCATCCAGTCGGGCAAATGCCCTACCACCTGGCTGTGGGTTGTTTTGTCGCCTCTTACGACAGGCCGCCGGGCCGCAGGAAATTGTATTCTTTCTCCGTTCCTGCATGGATGAATGATAAAATGTTGCCGTCACTCATTAAGTATATTAGAAACGTCATCAATATTCGATTATCCTTCACAGTTGTTAGCCTGTGGTATTTGTAGCAATATAATATCATTAGTAATATACATTATTAGTAGACAAAAATTATTTGATGTTAAATATTCCTCTCTCGGTGTTCAAACTCATTTTTTTTAAACATGACGGTAGAAGGAAACAGAGAAGAATGTGATCTATGGTTTATAAATACAATATTCCTAAGCACAAGTCGATCACACTAAGAAATAAGTTCAAGTTGTTTTGGACGATCTTAGAAATAATAGAGATGACAAGTTAAAGATGACCCTCGATATTTGCGAAGCTCGTAAAACAAAACTTCGTGGCGAGGTGAAAATGGCGAGTGATGCGACCGCAGGCGCGGCCTGTTGTAAAAAGCCTTGTAGTTTCGAAACTTTCTACTTTGTTCTGTGTTTACTGGGGTACAAGTTTATAAGCAAAAGCGATAAATGTAATATTTGCTCGTGCATGACATGAGCTATGAATGTCAAAGAAGCAAGTGAGGTGTGTAAGAATAAGCCTAAATGGCGCTCTGTTGTTCGTGCCTACCCCGCAAGGGACCTGGCGTGAAGTTATGTATGTATGCTTTTTTTTATTTAAAAAAACAAATTTTATATAAATGTACTTTTGGCAATGAATAAAAATTAAATACTTTTTAATTTAGAACATAAATGACAGTTTAACTTTGAGTGTACTGGAACATGAAGTTTGAACCAGGCCTGATAGTATCTTTTTTTACTTTTTCAGAAAAAAATACAGGATTAAGTTGGATGAATGTTTATTTTTTGAAGTGAAACTTCTATATAGAGGGGGTCTTACGATTTTTCGCTCACGAAAAGGTGTCACAGTCACGTGGTCACCGTCACTAATTCTTACATTTTTAAACTCGTGATATCTTTCGAATGGAATGTCCAAATTGAATAATTCAAAAAGTTATACAAAGGTATTGAAGCAGTCTTGAATATGAAATAATTTATTTTGATAAGAATACAAATAAAGAGCCTTTTCTAGCGGTGGCATTTTAATTATTTTTTTAAAATAAAAAAAACACTTATTGTGGCATAACTATAATAGGTAGACATATGCCGTCCCGACACTTTTTGTAAATAATGATGTGTTCTACAAAGTTGTAGTACATTATTTTATTCTATCATCAATACTTTTCGCAGCGCACGCGATTTAAAGTACTTTTTTACACCTTCGGTAACATTATTGGAGTTTTAGTAAGGACCCCTAATTTATTTGTAAATATAATATAGCCTATCCTACCCGGGAATAGCTTAACTTGCCAACAGTGAAAGAATTTTTCAAATCGGTTCAGCAGTTTCGGAGCCTCTTCATCAAAACTGAGCAAACGAAATATTATTGAATTATTTTTTTTGGAATTTAAAGTTCGAATGAAGATTGATGATGAAAGATGCGCAAATTATTTTTGGTTCCGGATCGAATTCAGTTTTTTGTTTGATAAAATAAAATATGTTTAAATTGAAACTGCATTCAATCATAATTTGCAGTAAACCTGCGAAAAATCGAAATGTGTGCTGGGACACATATTAGAAGTGAATCTTCAACGGACAAGTGGAAAAACGAATCGCAACGGACAAGTGGAAAATCTTCAACTGACAAGTGACAAAATGAATCGCAACAAAATTTTGCTTGAAGTTTTACGGGCAGGTTTTTTATTTCTACTCTCAAAAAAATTTTTTTCATTTAAACTTAATTCGATTTTTTTTTAATTAGAATAAATAATTTTAAAATTGTGCTCAACCAACTTAGATTCGAAACTTTGTTTTAGTTGTTACTTTGATTTCGTCTACTGTGCTAAGACCCCAGCTCCAGTAATTGAGTGTACACCTAAGAGGGCAACTGCCACTAAAAATGTTTCTCTTCTCAAGTTATCCCTATAGTTTTGGGTCAGCATAATATTGTGTCTTTCATTGTGGTATCCTTCACACAATATGTACATCTATTTTTTGATCTACCTTTGTATCCATTGATCTCTAATTTTATCATTTTTTTGTCACACGTCAAACTTGAATATTGGTATGATATCTTTAAAATCTTAGTGAATATCTATCATTTAGTCTGAATCTAAACTCATTACATCAAAACACTTAGACACGAATATAGCAATTCCATATTAACAAAAAAAGTTCTTAAACACTACGTCTTATGATTTGGGCCACAATTCGTATGACATAAACCTCAGCCGTTCTAAAAGGCCCACATGTTTTCTACCTATTTAATTATAGGTGCTGCGTTTAACAGCCGTTTGTAGTTGAGCTCTGTGAGTTTACAGCCCATTCCATTGCATTCATCTGTGCCGTATTTATAGTCTGGTCGAAAGTTCAGTTCTCGTGCGTTACGTTGTTGGGTAACGATTTATGACCACTGAATACCTAATTTTCCTTTGGCCTTAATGGAAATACTTTAAATATTTTGATTGTAATCATGAATAAAACTGTGGATTTTCTACAAATTTCAATTAGGTGTGTAATATTAAAATCTAATATATAAAATTCTCGTGTCACAGTTTTCGTTGCCATACTCCTCCGAAACGGCTTGACCGATTTTGATGAAATTTTTTGTGCTTATCCGGTATCTATTAGAATCGGCCAACATCTATTTTTCATCCCCCTAAATGTTAGGGGTAGTCCACCCCTAAATTTTTTTATTTATTTTTTAGACAAAATTTTTAATTTCTATTTTTTTATGATACAACATACAAGAATACATACAACCCTAGATTTTCGACCCTCTACGATCAACCCCTATTTTTTACCGGGCAGAACGACGTCTGCCGGGACAGCTAGTAAATTATAAATTAATATATTTTATTTTGTAAGCACAGTAATATAATTCCTTTAGCTTACACCCGTCAACATATTATAATTCAAAATAAACTTCTTAAGTATCAACAAAATAAATTGATTAATATATTAATAATTAATTATTATTATAATAAAAAATCGATCTAATAGCTAATAGTTTTAGTAAAGTGATTAAAATACACAACAACCCACAGTCAGCTGTTAAGGCATTTACCCGTCTGGATGGCTGCCACCCCTGGTCTAAGATTATGCCGCCATAACAACTTTGATTTTTATTCCGGCATTAGTGGCTGGTTCCAGTCTCCCTTTAAAGAGCGACAGCACATTGTCAAAGCAATATCTATATGTTGTAAATATACAAATACTGCTAAATACGCAAAAACGTCTCGAAGCAAATATTCTTGTATTAATATATATAAATAAAACTAGCTGTCCCGGCAGACGTCGTCCTTCCCGGTAAAAAATAGGGGTTGATTGTAGAGGGTTGAAAATTTAGGGTTGTATGTATTTTTGTATGTTGTATCATAAAAAAATAGAAATTAAAAATTTTGTCTAAAAAATAAAATAAAACATTTAGGGGTGGACTACCCCTAAAATTTAGGGGGATGAAAAATGGATGTTGGCCGATTCTCATAGATACCGGATAAGCACAAAAAATTTCATCAAAATCGGTCAAGCCGTTTCGGAGGAGTATGGCAACGAAAACTGTGACACGAGAATTTTATATATTAGAAGTATCTAACTATTTGTCTTATTTCTATGTATTTCATAATTGTCATTTCAAAATTTTATGTATATTTTGAAAATTTTATATATATTGCAAAACCCACACACATTTTTTTCTAACCCATCCCACCACCTAGATTGTCTGGAAAATTTGTTTTTAGTGATAAGACTGCTTATTGTTTTCTGTAGTTAAACATCTTGAAATGCATCAATGTTATACAATAAAGAGTATTCTCTAATTTTATTCCTCTAAAACTATGTATGTATACGAGTATATCATTAAATACATTAATGATTTTAATAATACATATTTTGTTACATTCCTCCTCACACCAATATCGCACGTATCCGTGTTCGTGCAATCGTCCTATTTACACCGATCTCACACGAGTCAAGATACATCACAATCTAACAAGTGATTGATTGCGAATGACCGACATGGTTCATTGCTTAATCAAATTATGTTCATACTTACATTTGTGTACGTTCAACATGACGTATTTGAGGATCGGGTCCAATCGTACAAGAACGTAAGTGGTAACGATGTACTTTTGGTTTTTTTAAATAAAAGCTATGGGCACATAAACTGCAGTATCACTAGCTATTTAAAAACCACGTCTAAAGAAGGCTATCTCATAATTAGTGAATAATTGTAAGGTAAAAGACTTATAACTATTTAAAGTTAGATAAGGTTTAAATAATTTAATGTAATAATTGTAACTATTCACTTTGTTAGTTATTTTAGTATATATTTTAAGCTAGGTAGGAATTCGAATACAAAATCGCTGCATACGTATGTTCGACCTACGTGATGATACACTTAGAGTACCTGGCAAATTAAGAATACTATATTACACCTATACTATACACCTATACTACATTAGCTTTTACACCACTACCAAGTTAATATATATAATAAATTGTCTTGCCTGTACTTTGCTATATATTTAATTCTAATATCTTCCGACACAAAAACATACACACAAAGCTTAAACTTTACTTTGATGAAATATTGGATACTTATTTGTTCCGAAAAATACATGATTCCTTCTTGAATATTAAGTAGGACTTTACACGGAAATTTTTCTGAAAAAATACTTGTTTAGTGATATATTTAAGCACTTGCAAAGATTCCTTTGGATTTGTCAATACACACTAAAGAGTAGGAATAATGAAGGATATGTAATAATCCCTGATTATTAAATTATTTAAAATACTTCTAAGAAAGTAACGAAAAACCACTGCCAGAGCGCTAATGGTGGAGTAAAAGAAGCATTTTACCACGTACGCTTTTGTATTTCGGGACTTTAGGCCGTAAAAGCATATGTGTGTATGTATATAAATTTTTAATGTCAAGTATCGTGTTGGACCTTGTTTTCGATTGTGTTTCGAGTTCGAGACAGGTATATGAGGTAATGTTATCATGTGTTAGATTGACCGCTGAATAAGGATATTATTATTTTTGTAAGTTTTAATTTACTGGTGCATCTTCTTTTTCAAATAAATTAAAAAATTCTAACAAATATAGGGTGCATAAAATATAAGTAACAGTACAAACGGCGTCCCAAGGGTTCCTACAGGGCCTAGGAATCTAGATTAATATTGGGTATTAAATATACAAAGCAACATTTTCAAAAAGCTATATGAGCTATAAGACGTAGTAGACCCCTGCTGGAACCATTATATAAATTAGAGCTCTTAGGTCTGAATCGATCGGTTTGATAATACGCAACCACAGAATATAGGCATGCAACGGCTAGCCGTTAAGGCTTGTAGCAACTCCTATTTTTTTTGGGATATTTTTATTACATTGACGCGTTAGTTTAAAAATACTTCTTTTATAATATAATTGAAGGCGTAAAATGATTTGATGTCAATAATTCTGGAGGTCATTTGGTGAATCTTTTTCTCAACTTAAAATAATTACAGAAAAAAAATAAAAAATCCGCGTTACATTTCATATCATGAAAATTTAAGATATTTTTTGTGAAAATTAGTGAACACTGAATACCACAACTGGTTATAACAATGTGCACGTTAGGTCGAAAAACTTCCTAAGATGTGCATTTGACGGCCTCTGGTTGAGCGGGCTAAGCCTTTGCCGACCTACCTCATTGCAACACAGAGGCTCCGGGTTCGATTCCTGGTATAGTAAATTTCGGAAACGTTTTTTCTCCGTTATTTACTATGGTCTGGGTGTATGGGATCGGCCCCAGAGTAGTCTGCTGTATATTACCCATAACACAAGCGTAATTAGCTTAATTTGGGAATATACATTATGTGTGTTTGTCTGCCGATTAAAAAAAAATTCGGGATACGTGCGCTAGCACGATTTTAAGACTGTAGGGACGAATACATCCGTAGGGTGTGTGTAAATTGCGATGTAAGAACTATACTCGCGTAGCTGCATCAGTCTGCGCCGGTCCTCCGCAGTACCCATTGGTGTATTAATTAATCGGCTTAGAGATATTGTACACCGAATTTTCTTTGTATCGGCACCACGATACAGAATCTACATTGGCGGCACATACGTCTGTCCTCCACAGATAGCATTACTAACTACTCAACTAACTAACTAAGTCCACTATCTCATCGTCTCAAAATGTATCTTGGCCTTCGAAACGAGAACACGTCACCTCTGTGCTGTGTAATTTTTTGCAAGTCACGGGGTTGAAGCTCACACAGTTCAGCCTCCGCTCTGCCACTTCTCGTTACTTGGGACAACCGACCAGACGTCCTAAATAGGCTCTCTACACGCCTCGATCCCTTCCCATCTGTTCCACGTGACCGAGCCAATGGAGGCGGTGAGATTTTACCTCTCCTAATGTTAGGCTAGGTTAGGTTGTTCTTGGAAGAGGCCCAGTGAGCGGGGCCCACGCCTGCCAGGGCAGCGGAGTTGGAAAAACCGCATACACGTAGCCCTGGCATAAGGCGCAGGACGGAACACCCAGGGGTTTTAGTGGGTATCCCTAAGTGGGGAGTGGCAATGGCGTGGCTCTGGTTCTAACCGGGCACACTAGTGGCACCCCCGATCTAGCGAATCCCACACTCTCACCGATCTCTAAAATCTAAACTAATTTCCCCTGGCCAAAAAAAAAGGTTAGGTTGTTCTATGTGTAATTACTTAGTTCTTGAAAACGCATCGGTGTAAACATTTTTCTAACAACCTAAATATCCACGTATATCAAATTATTCCTCAAAATAAGCTTCCTATATAATGAAGTCAATAACATATGTGGTACCGCCATGTAAACCTCCTTTCGACCTATTCATACTTTTCTTCTAAAATATTTAAACTCTTCTTTGAAATGTGACGGCGCGTTCCCCTTTCGCACGTCACTTCAATCATTCATTGTCATATAAAATTAAATCGCCCCGTAAATACAAATATATTATAAAGTAAATAAAGAATAATATTGCTCAATAATAAAAATATAATACGCGCCGCAAATGTAATTATATAACAAATATATAAATATAAAATATAATATAACCTGCACCACGTACTTTACATTAATAAACCTATATATGCCTATATCAAGTACAATAAAGTGTAGTGAAGTGCATAGTGGAGAAGAGGAGCCGCTTCATTTCATGCCCATCAATCAGGTGAGTGCGTGCTTATTCTCCAGTTCCCATCAAAATTGTCCCAATCTCATACTTTCGTAAATTGACACAGTTCCCTTCGCGGTAAACCCGGCGCCGCTGGAACAAAATGTGTATTACACACATACAATAACAGCCCATAAATGTCCCACAGTTGGGTTTGGGCCTCCCACTATGGAGAACGGACAATATACCCGCTACGCTTGTCCAAGGCGACTTGGCAAGTTTGATACATCGGTTATATCGATGTGCAGAATACATCACGATGTTTTCCTTCACCGTTGTTAGCACGTAGTAATTGTAACAATATGCACATTATAGTAGAATTATTTTGTCCGTGCAGTTTGGGTCATAAATCAAACTCGGCCTCAGCCTGGCTAGGGCGGTCAGCATGTTCCGCGGGCGCAACGCCATTATCGATAAAAACTCATTCTTATCAAAGAAAGATTATCATTCTTATAAAAATCATTATTATCTTTTTTGCTGTTAATTTTAAACTTAGATATAAATATTTATACTTGTTTTTAATATAACTTGTTACATTCTGAACTTTTGCACTTATAGTTTTTTAATACATAGATACCTATTAATATTTATATTAATACTAGCTGTCCCGGCAGACGTCATCCTGCCCGGTAAAAAAAAAAAATAGGGGTGGACTACCCCTAACATTTAGGGGGATGAAAAATAGATGTTGGCCGATTCTCATAGATACCGGATAAGCACAAAAAATTTCATCAAAATCGGTCAAGCCGTTTCGGCAACGAAACGTTTCGGTATGGCAACGAAAACTGTGACACGAGAATTTTATGTATTAGATTTTAATAAATACGTTGTTTTATCTACTTTTTTTCTTTCATTTATATCACTAACCCACAACATGACAAAACTAAATACACTATCAATAACGCTTATTGACAACAATAATGCGTATCAATATGCCTGCCCATAAGGTGAGTGGAAGAGAGAGCGAAATACTCCGATTATTTATGACCCAAACTGCACGGAGAAAATAATTCTACTATAGGTCAGAAAACTGCCTAAGTGGTGCATGTGTTCCGGCCAGGATTGAACCCGCGTCCTTTGAGTTTAGGACGCATGGGCTAGCCATTACGCTACCACAACTTTGACTACCGAGACGGACGAAACACATATACTATACATACATACATATATACATAACTTCACGCCAGGTCCCTTGCGGGGTAGGCACGAAAAACAGAGCGCCATTCAGGCCCATTCTTACACACCTCACTTGCTTCTTTGACATTCATAGCTCTTGTCATGCACGCTCGTCTGTTTTTAAGGCTCCTAACATCACCACATATACTATACGTTGCTTTAATTCTAAGTATTCTATAACGAAGATATCTGTAAAAGAACTAATCACGTAATCTTTTTATGTATATGTAAACATAATCAACTGCAGTTAAGTAGGCTTCTTGCTACAAAGGAAACCAGTCCCGACATAATTATTCGAGATAAACAACCAGGATCTCGGTGCATTTACATCGTATATTGTAAGTTAATTTTTAACTAGTCTTTTACAATTATAATCCGCGTCGTGGGCATCATTATAGACACTGTTGGACATGGCATTCCATTTGCTTAAAGAGAGCAAGCAGATCTACAACTTATATGTTATTACTTGAGTTGTTTCGTTGTAACTAGTGGTCGAATTCGACCATAATTAATTTAAATTACAAGTTTGAACATTATAATAAAACTACGTTTTGACGGTTTTAAGCGCGGTAATTTATTTGATTTTAGTTTATCCGACGTTTCGGCCGCTTTTCGGTGGCCGTGGTCACGGAAGACAAAGATGATATTTGTCAAACGTGTATTGTTAAAATTTTATTTAGCCTACCGCCAACTTGGTCATTTTAATCATTTAGTCTCAGTCTTAGTCTAGTCTAGTCTAATTTACCACGAATTCGCAAAACGTGGTTACATAAAGAGAAACGGCGCAAGAAACTCTTCAGCAAACATGTCTAGCTCTTATAACTTGGCTAATTTTATATAATATTATTAATGTGTTTGTGTTCCGGTGCACAAAGAAAGTAGTAAAACCAAAAATAAATAAAAATAATTTCATTACGTATACTAGTCGTGAAAAATTAAAAAAGTGTTAATTAGTTTTATTATTTATTTTTTACTATATTTAATTTAATACTCTATTAATACGTTTAAATAAATTGAATTGAAAATTAAAATTGTTTTTTTTTATTGCAATACTATGACCATATTTATCATTTAAATAATACAAAAGGTCTTTATAGAATGAAACACATTTTAGAGGCTAAAAATGCTATACAAAATGTTAAATTGTCTCTGACTCTCAAACTACGTATATATATTATTCAATCAGAGGTTTCTCACGCCAATTTCAGTCTCATCAGATCACATCAACTTTCAGAATATTAAATTCAAAACCAAAATAAGATTCTCAAGACTGCATGAAAACATATCTCACGTATATGTGTGTAGGTACAAAAGACATCAACGGGATCTATAAATAGTTCGTTCGATTTTAAACGTTTTTAAACTAGTAATATTTTGGTGCTATCTCTGATGCTCACTAACTGCTGGTTTCTATATCTTACCGGACGTTCATTTGCATTTCAATTTTAAATAACCTCCAAACATCTAATGTCAAAATTTAGCCAATAAGTAATTTCATAAGGAGACGTGATATTGCCTTGTTTGCTGAAAATGCGGCGTACAAATTCTGAAATAATGTTTTATGTGTGATAATGTGTAAAGAATGTAACTACATCGCTATTTTTCTCGAATGAAGTTTTTCTTTCTTTCAAAATCAAATTAAGAATATTTTAAAAATAATGTAAACAAATAATGTAAAACAATGTTTGTGGTTAAAAATTACTTAATCAGTGACAACATATCCATTTTTAAGTTTTAAGTCTTAACTTGAAGTTAACGTGGCATAATATTTTAGTCACATAGTTACTGTTCCACTCTCTATTTTATTTGTATGAATTGGAATATAATATTCACATCTTTTGAATTTATTATAAATACATGAAAATATATTTATAGTTGAAACTATTCTTTTTAATAGCTAATTTTTTTTTAACCGCTTAGCAGGCAAATCAGAAATTTCAGAATATATAGACTGATATACAATAAATATATAAATGTTCATTTACAACTTGCAGTTTTGAATTTGAACTTAAAGTTGGTATTTAATTTTAAATCGCAGTGAAGTACCCCAATTTTATTTAATAAATGTTCGTTAATGTAAATCATTAGTAACGAGAAATATATTCCTAAGTTTGAGCTTTAGGAATTCTTAATTTTAGACAAGTTACTAAAATATCCTAAATTAATTTATTTAGCATACTTTAGTGACTTGTCTAAAATTATCTAAGATTCACTATTTGACTTCGTCATAAACACAATGTATTGAAAATGATATTAATAAGTGAGCATATATAATTTTTTGTACTCTTCAATTCAATACTTGTTAAAACAATAAGTATAGTATCGGTGTGAACTCTGATCCTTGCATTCCAATCTTCATAGCGTTCGATCTAGATCGAAAATGATTAATGATCGATGAGATTGTGCTATAGGTTTTTGTGACCTCAAGGCTATACTATAATTTATTTTTGGATCATACATTTATTATATCAAGTCTATATATATATATATGTACATAAAAACCAAGAGGAAGAAGACTAAGGTATTACCGAGAAGAAATAATGTGACAAAAACAATAATAAATTATCGATTTAATAAGCTAATAAAGAAAAGAAATAAAGAAAGAAGACTTTATTTGAAGAAATAGCGACGTTAAAAGATTCATTACACATTATCATACAGAGAGCATATTTTCGGGAATTTGTACGGCGCATTTCGGGCGTACAAGGTTTGCACTCAGCATATTGCTGTGCCGGAATTATATCCGACACAAAGCTGATTTTCAGTGCGAACCTTGCCTTTTGGCGTAAGACCAAAACGACCCAATTTTGTTTGTTTGTACTTGTGTAATATGCAGCTAATGTCGCCACTTGTATAAATAATTAGCGTAAGTTTAACAGTTGAAGATAAATAAATGTGTTTAATTATAGATAAATAATTGAAAATATTTATTCATATTGAATAATTTAAATTCTTGAATTGTAACAGTACTTGGAACATAAAATTCCAAAAAATTAATGATAGTAACTAAAAAGTTTAATTTTTCAAGATAATTGATTTGTGTTATAGATAGATACATTGTTATAGATAAATAACTTTATATATTTATTTTTCTTCAACATTTTACCTGTATACTTGTGATAGCAATTTTTCGTTTATGGAGTATGGTATACCAAAAACATTTGTATTAGCAATAAAAAATTAATTGTATAAGAGAAATCAATGCTTTCAATTAAAGATATATAATTGAAATATTTATTATTCTTGATTATTTTACTTTTTTATGCCAGACTGTTTTTTAACAAAACTAAGGAAAGAAAATAGAACAACTATAGTTTACCGAGCCTCTGGATTTGAAAACAGCCATAATCGCCAGTGTGGTCGTAAATCCAACCGTCATATTAAAACCTTAATACGGCCCGTACATTGATTTGAATAAATTCCTCAATATGTTATTCGAATTTGTTGTCACAATTTACATTTCAATAAGACGGATTATGTTTGTGACGACTAATGAATCTCCTAAATTGGTGACGGTTTGTGGTGAATTGTTTTT